>JAHDVE020001930.1:0-148850 GCA_022606495.2 Halesus radiatus | reverse complement strand
ATAGCAGTCATTTTACTCACAATTGACTCAAAATGGCTGTTTGGCGGCGCGCTCACTCTAGCGGTTGTTTTGAGCAATTGTGAAAGATTTGGCGGTAGGATTCAAAACTTTCGGACCTCCTCTTTCAACTGCTATATAGATCGTATAATTCAGGAAATATAGTGATACGAATTTTGAATCATTATTTTGAATAACCCCCGTATGCTCGCTGCAACGAACCCAGTATTGAATTGCGCTTGAAAAGATTTCATAACTGGTTTACATGATTGCAGAATATCCTTCAAATGAATTTGCTAATATTTATTTTTTAGCTACTAGCCGTTGTATCGTGTATGTATACACAATGTTTAATTTAAGTTCTTGACAATAATTCGTTTTAAGATTGTATTTTGTGCTGATGTATGTCTGTATTAAATAGTGGTTTGATGGTCGTGTTTTGTAAGTGTTACAATATTTTTAAATTGGCGGTAATTCGAGGTTAAGGAAACGACTAACACTATTTTTACGATAAAATGACAAAATTATCTTAATTTTTCATCTTAAATTTCATCCTCTTTTCAAAACGTACTATTTCCAGCAAACAAACATGTACTCTTTTTCGCAAAAGCGAATATTTTTCATTTTATGGCAATGCGTATCATTTCCAAAAGAAATTTGAGAGATTTTTCTTCTGAAAAGCGCACTATTTTGCCTAAGATTGACAAATATATTTAAAAGTTGCCAAATTTGAAACGGAAAGAATTATTTGTTGTTTTCCTGGGTGGAAACTGAATCAGGAAGAGGACCTAATAAAGTCTTCTCCGTACTCCCAATTTTTAATGTTTTGAAGACAGATACAAGGATATAAAGGAAATAGTTATGTTTGCAAAATGAAATAATACTTATGAATTTAATATATTATTTATCCAATGCCAAGTTAATAAATCATAACAACTATTCGAAATACATTAAAATAAATGTAAGTTTGTTTGTTTATCCTCGATGTTCTCGAAAATTACTCTACCATTTGTTTTTATTAGTGCCGGCAAGGTAGTAATTTGAATGAAATCAAATATGTAAAACTGTTGCTATAACGTTTTAAAAATAGTATGAAAAACATTGAAACCGTCGTGTTTTATTTAGGTTAGCCCATAGATTTAAAACTCTGGTTAGCCACAGATTGCATATTCAAAAGAAGCAGGTTTTTTGGGTAAAATATTTTCCAAATGGAAAACATGAGTAGGTACCCACTTAAGAACTTTATCATTTAGATATGTTTTGAAAAAATAAACGTTTGGAATGAAATAAAATATTCGAATGAATGTTTCTTTATTCGAAGCTAGTTACTTTTGCTGTCAAATCAATTATGGAACCCTAATGACGAGCAAGAATTCATAACTTCATAACTTTATTCCAAAAAAAACTATCGAGTTCGAAATATTTTTTTAAATTATTTAAAAAAAAAAAGTTTTTATTATTATGCATGTGAGAGTCGATACCGTTTTTTTGCTCTACTAAAAAGATCGATTTTCGAAAAATGGGCAGTTTTGCATTGGAGGATACTCAATTAAAGTATTTTTGTCTGTAACACGTCCCTTTTCAATGTACCCACCTACCTATTATATTTTGGTTTTATTATTTTAGTTTTCAATTACTGCGTGGCACGAATACATTACTTTTTTAAAATATCATGTTTATCTTAGTCGGTAATCTACATACATAATTAATAGATCTACATTATTGCTATATAAGCTAAATAATGCATTTGTTCAAGGCTTTCTATAAATAATACAACCACTCTTAACACGAAGAGTGTTTAAAATGCCAGTCATCATTGCGAAAAATCTCCGAGCATCCTTATAGCCATGAATATTGATCTCTTTACATTATCAATGTTAAATCGCCACCATTGTTCTTCGATTGATAAACAGTATATTATCTTTAATTGATGATTCCGGGTTCTTGTAAGACCGGCAAAAAATTCCGCGTTTTTACATTATCTGTTTATTATTCCTGGTTATTACTTTTGTTTTACCACGTATACAATGTAGTTGCTGCCGGTACTAACATAATTTAAAATATAAAAATCAAACTGACTATGGTGATAAATGAGAATATTTATAATAATAGTAATAATGGGATCATTTTCATAGCGACGTTTTTGTGTAAAGTCACGTCAATAGCATTGTGGATTAACGAGTTATATTACAGGTACCCAGAGCAAGTAACAACATAATAATATTATTTAACTATTCATCCAAAGTGTCAGAAACCTTTTGGCCAAAACGTCACAAATAATGGTCCAATTCCAGCTCCACTTTGAGATCAATAATTGAATAAAAAAATATTTTCATATTTAATGTACTCCTAGTGCAGGCTCTTGTGAATCAATTTTGATACAAATAACCTAAATAGTTTTCTGATTAGAGGCTTCTGCATCACACGCGTGATTCATAGTGTCATGGATTTATTATAACTTAGTACCTGAATGAGGTGTTTTTTTCTCTTTAATGATAATAATTGGATCACTTCTATAGCGTTATTTTCGCGGGAAAATCAGATTTAGGGCTTTGTATCTGTATAAATAAATGAATGCATTAAATTATAAACTCTGCATTTTTGATCAGTTTTTAAGAAATTTCATAGAATTGTTCAGTTCACAGTAAAAAATTAAAAAATTAATAGCATGTGGAATAAATTGATCTTACAAATGACGTAATGCAAACTACGACGAAATAAAAAATACAAAAAAATGAAATCTTCTAAACAAAAACCACATATTACGTAATGTACTATGTGGTTTTTGATTTGAGAAGTTCATGAAATTAGTTAGTTTTTAATTTTTTTTTTACATTTTGATGATTTATGAGATAAACTTGGCATCTACAGAGTTATGTTGGGTTAGGTCAGGAAATATGTATTTAATGTTTTAAAAATATGTGTTTTTTTTAGTTTCTTTAAAATTTTGACTAGTTTTTTTGGATTTACTCGGCAGGCAAAGGGTTAAGCGATCTTTCGATCACCGTCCACATGTTCCCCGAGACGAATGTATTTAGTCTGCCTCGCGGACAGATTTGGTCCGGCTCCGGCTGCCGTTGCCGCATTGTCCTCTGCGTGGCCGGGACGTCCATGGACGTAGGCGCATCGGGGGACATGCCGTCTAATAACGTCGCGGGCAGCTGGGCCCGGGCCCGGCGGGCGGAGGGAAGGATATTTCTGCAGCGCGAAAAAACTGACGCAAACACGCGGGACGGCCTCCGCTGCCCGATGTAACCGGCCGAGAAATGCTCTGAAATTTAACAACACGCTCTGAAGAGCTTTAATCATTTGAAGCCTTATTTGGAAGTAATCATTACTGAGAGACAATCAATTAGATTGGGACAATTAACTGCGTATATAACGCAGGTACTGTGCATTATGTAATTCTGTCACTATTTTGCATCTCAGGATTAGTCTTAATACAGTTCTGACGAAGGAAGGGTACTTCCGAAACCGGCCGATCATTATATTATATTGAAGTGTTTATATTATAATTATGGTAAGCCATAAAGTAAATACTTTTTACGAATATGATTTTTTTCTTCTAAAATATTGGTATTCACTTTGTGGCGTCATTATTAATAAATTAATACTTTGTAAACACCACCTTTTTAATATATAAATAACAACATGCTTCGAAAGCGAAGCTTTCATTTTTATTTTGATTTTTTAAAAATATTTTTAAATTATTTATGTATTTATTATAATTTTTTTAAATTGTATAATTTCATAGAATGGACATTTTTGACTGATAAGCTACTGCAAGTAGCTTGTCAATAGGAGTTTAGTTCAATAATATTGCATAATACAATAATAAATAAAAATAGTCATACAAACAGCGCAATAATAGAACAATATACTACCATATGTATTCGCATAATGTGATCGATGTACACAAGTTGAGCGCACTTGAGGTGAACCTTCACAAAACTGCGCTATAGAAATTAACTCTTAACATTATTATTATTGAGGAAAAACAGTTAAAAAATACGAAAACAGTAGAACAGTTTTCTTATGGTGATAAGATAATAGATTCTAATTACATAATAGCAACGAAATAATATTATAAACATATCCTGTTTGTAGTGCAATAGAATCACATTGACAAAACCATGCAAAAATTATATTTTTAAAGGGGCCTTAAGTATTTCACCAATGTTTCAATTTAATTGTAGTTAACAAGGAAACATTGTGGTTGATTTAATTGATGGAAGTTTAATTACGAAACCGAACGAGGAATGAATGATACAGTATAATGAAGGCGGCATTCTGTGTTCGTGGGCTATAAAGGAGATGAGATAGTTAACATTAATGCAGCTGTTAAGGAAATTCCACATTGGTATAATGTAGTTACAAAGACAATAGATATACAGGTAACGGCTCATATATTTATTGAGAGGCTCAAGAACTGCATAGGATATAAAAATCCGCAAATATTTAACACTACAAAAGTATTTGATGACATCACCAATGTGATCTTTGATAAATTGAATGTGTGTTAGTTTGTTTGCTATTACTGTTCTCTATACACTACGATTCAGTGGCGTGCATAGATCTATAACCAAAGTTTAGGCTGCGCACGTTTGTACATGAATCGTAAGGTTACCGGATAATTCAACACACATATGAATCGGCACACTTTTTGATGCACAAAGCGATATAAAGTAAATAAAAGTATGAAAAAAAAAAAAAACTAATCCGAAAACCTAATCTAACCTAACCTAAATAATATACGTATTACAATTTTTTTGTGCCAGTATTGCACTGCTGTGCAATACTGGCACGTGCCTCAACATGCTTAAAATATGTATATAAAAAGCTTTGGGTGCAAGTATATCCGAATAAGTCTCACTGATTAGTTTAGATATAAAATGTTATAAAGATATATTGGCAGAGATTAGTGTTGGCGAATTGGTAATACATATAGATAGGTAAGATTCCAGTGATTGACTAGTAGCAGTAGACAGCGTGTAGGAACTGAAAGATAAGTAAAAACGAACTTCGATTATCTTGGACACGTACGATGTTTATTCCAGCTGTCGGCTTGATGTATGTTGTAATTATTGTAACTTGTGTATCATATATTTGCACAAGTCGAAGGAAACTTTTCATCGTGACGTCAGGCCCGCCTCCGGCTCCTGCGGGTAATTACTGATGTAATCGCGGTGCACCAAGTGCTCGGCTCTCGAAATAACTAAACTCAAGTCGGAACACACCACTGTTTCATCAGCATTCGTCGAAAGAGTTCCAAGTTGGGAGCAGGCATTAAATCATCACAGAAGTCGGTAGTACACACAATTGGTATGGTATACAAGTAGGTTCCATATAATAAAGGCTGTACAGTGTACATGTGTTATTGAACAAATCGTTTCAATCAATTTCTTTTGTTTTAAATTAATTGAGGAAATGGATTTTGTACCGCTTGAACACAAGCTTTTCACAACTAGCACAAAAAAGGTATCTACTTAAAATAGTTTCCCGACAGACTTGTTATAAGATGAATTCCAAAAAATATACAGAAATATTGACTAATGCCGAATAAAAGAAAAAAAATGGGGGTAGAATTATTATTTTTTTTTGAGTACCGTACAAGTGTCTGTAGCCATTGAGACAATTGCATTCCAAATTCGGGTATGTTGTGAAGCTGAAAGTAGTAGGGGAAAGGTGATGGGAAAGAGGAAGATGAGGAAGTACCTGGCTATTCAAATCTGGTCACCAAACATGGCTAAAGCCATTTAAAGCAACGTTTCTATAATAAATTGTCGTATTTTTCTTTCAGATTTCTGCATTCTGAAAGTGTCTACCACTCTGAGAGTGGACAGTGTACAGATGTATGTATATATAATTAAAAAATATATATATTATCAACAGAAAGAGGAGCGTTTCGAAAGCTGTATTGTCCCAATAGCTTGGTTTTTGCCTTTGATAACACTTATGAATTCTTTTACAGAAGTAAAGACTTTGTAGTTAGACATATTTATAATTAAAATAACAATAACAATAACAAAAAAATATTTTAACACCACTGTGTTTGAATACATAAATCCCAAAATCCACAGACTTGTCACCATTCCTTTATCTAATATCAGCTTTTCCGGAGAACTCTATAATCGAATATAGATATTTGCAAAAAAAAAACGTCTATAACTATGTACTCAACATTAAAATCATATGTTAACTAGCGAAGTACCCTGCGTTGGCCGGGGTCATATACGGTTTGGAGTAAAATGTTGATGATGTATTAACCCTACCCCTACTCAGAAATTTTCCTCTTATTTTGAACATCAAGTGCCCTAAATTTCATTAAGAAATACAAACTTTCTGTTTTAAGGGGTAAGAAAGGGAGATATGGTTTTAGACATCTGAACTGAAATGTGAACAACGACCTTCCTCTTGTTTCGAAGGTCAAGTCTGCAAAATTTTATCAAGCTCACAATAAAACTGTATTTTTATGTACAAAACAAACACACACCACCCGCCCGGGGACATTCTTTTTTATTTTTTTATTTTTATTTTTTTTTATATTTTTTTTTTATATTTTTTTTTTTTATATATTTATTTCTTGCTAAAGCAATCCCGATGAGTTTCAAAACTCATTTTAGGACGGGAGGAATTTACAATACATAAGTAGAAGATACAATTACAAGTACATACAATTTTACATTGACAGCAAAATATCAAAAATACAAGTTTCACATACAGACAGAAATAATTTTATAAGGCCAAGTTAAATAGAACAACACACAAGAGAAAACATATAAAGGAACAACAAAATATACAAATATGGATTTACTGATTTTCATTTTTAAATATCCTTAAAAAGTATTCCTTTATACCATCATTTTGGGATTTTTTATTTTTCTGGATGGTTTTGTACATATCAAATTATATAATAGAAGAAGAAGATAGAAGAAGAAGTTAACTCTTCATCCTCGAGTTAAAATTTCCATTAGAAACTTCTATATAAATAACAACTTCGGTAAACTTTTGATTAATTGGAAGGATAAATAACTTAACCGAAGCTATTCTGGTTGCTGTCAATTATTATATCAAAGCTAAGCTAAGCTTTGATATAATAATTGACCAGCATTTTTCGTGGGAAAAATCTGCAAGAGATGTTAATACGAGGGTGATTGAATAGACGCGGTGCTTAAATAGTGTAGGTTATTAAGAATTCGCGATATATTTAATTGATAAAGATCACTCTTTTTAGCAATCATCTGGTATAGATGTCTTCCATAGAAATTGAATAGGTCTACGGCTAAATTATTTAGAAGCTCTAGAAAAAAAAAACACGAAATTATATAAAAAATATACTGGAAAAACATTTAGATTAGTATCCTAAATTTTAGACATTTCCCCCTCTGTTTCCATACATCCACTCCCACCTCCTCTCTCTTATATATCCCCCATAAAAGTTGATTTTTCACGAAGGCACAGGCCTGTGCGTGTGTACTATAATCGTTATTAACATATTTCAAAGTATTGAAATTACACGTTTTTAGTGCCATTGTCAGAATCAGAAATATGAACTTTAAATATTCCACACATTTTTAACGGTATCCGCAGTTACGAAATCTTATAACAACTTGTTTAATACAAAAAACCAAGACTTTTAAAATAATTGGTACTATCATCCCCATCATTATAAATTATCATTTCAGAATTCAGTATTTAAGATTTAAGATGACTTTAAGTTTTTGTTCTAAAACTATTGTTTAGTTTGAACATTAAGTGTCTAATACAATCGAAAAAATCTTGAGTTAAATTATTAAGGGGATCCACCTCGTAAAATACAAACAAAATTATGCAGGTGGTGATAAGGGTGAAATTCCTGCTTAACAATGGCCGCATGTTTTAATTTATGCAAAAAAAAACATCACTAAAATGCCTGTTTTATTTTATTTTGTAAAGCTCAGGCGCAAATATTAAAACGGTTTTCGGTCATATTCTAAAAAACCTAATTTGCCACATTTAGCAATATGACAATATCCGAAAAAGGGTTCGTAAATAGAAGATTTTGCACTTTAAACATTTTTTTTAGGTTTGCTACTTTTTCCAGCCTTATAAAAAGACTCACCAAAAAATGGATGGAACAAAAGCCAAGGTGTGTTCTACTTGCAGTATTTAATTAAGTCATCTATGATATTTCTAGGCCTTCAAATTTTCAAAACCAAAAATACATTTTATGCATTACTTCGCATTGCATCGCCTTGAAGGGTTTTGTGACGTCGTTAACAAGGCGTATATTAGCTCTTTCAGCAAAGGGTGATCACAGATAATGTTTGTAGATAAAACAAACAGTATCAATATATAATTCCGCTTATAAAACAATCACGAGCTCTGCGCACATAACAGCCGACGAATTGTGAATTATCTTAATTGGATGAAAATACCAAACGGCGAGTATCCGATATTTACTGTATTGGGTCGTTTGCTGCCTTGTACTGTACCATCGCATCGGCGCCTTTACTTCGCTTCATTCCCGAGGGGACTCTATTGATAAAGCCCAAGAACTACAATTGCTGCTCTTAACTTCTTGCAAAACGGCAGGATTTGCATCGAGATTGCTAATGAGAAGCAGAATTACTCGAATTCTGCGGCATCCCAGAAAGAAAGAGTACCCACTTGGGATCACTGTTCTTACGCAAGTGTTTGTACTAAGACGAATAATTTAGGTTAAGTCCCCTCAGCTTTTTAGCAGACTTTTTCAGCTGATTAATATTTAAAGAAAGGTACGACATTTAGGTAAAATCTCCTAGGCTTTATCTCTGTTCTCTTTCTTTTATTAAAGAGGAAGACAAATATTCTAAGATTAAGAAAAACCTGGAATAATTTATTGATATATTTAATCGTCCATCTGGGCTTTTAGATGGATTTTTAGAACTAATGAGCTATCGAAAATAAAAGGTACATAGAGTGTTTAAACCATAAAATAATGTTCAAAAATATTTTTAAAACGTTTAACAGTAACATAAAATAGAAAACTAAAACAATAATAAAAAATAAAAATATTTTGTATGCATAACAAATTTTAAAAAATATATTAAAAAATGTTTATAACCTTTGTCCTTGTTTGTCTGAATGCATGTATTAAAAAAAATTATAAATAAAAAAAAAAGTATAACACAAATCATTACAGCTACATTATCAACGCTACAATAATGCTGGTATAAAAGACGCTTTATTTTATAAATGGGGTCAGAAAATATATCAACAATACATCCAAATTTGTTGCCCAGATCATGCAACCTATTGGTTAGTGAGTGTGACTGATAGTTGGTTATGTATGTGTTGCGGAAAAATGTAACATTTCGTCTTGTTTCGTCACTATTAAATTCAATGAACCGACGAAGGTCGGTATATTGAATTTAATAGTGGCGATGATGGCAGGGCTGTTAATTCTGTGGTTAATAATAAATGGAATGATTTGCCAACCTGTACTTCCTCCCTCTTACAACAAGGGTCTCTTCAAGACCCTGGTTCACTCCTGCATGTCTTCAATAAGAACTTCTACACAGAATTCCTAACAAAGACATATGTACTGGGAGAAAATATCTCTCTTAAGGCCACCCGAGTGGGGAGTTAATATAAGAAAAATGACAATCCTCTATCATTGCAAGTTGCAATGATAGAAGATTTACTAGACAGAGGATTGAAACCCTATGCATTGGACCGCGCGGTCATCTAATCACCGATTTTTTAGCGACCAATATCAACCGATAAATATTCAAAGAAAGGTAGGGCATAATTGCTAATGCAATCACTTGATGGCGAGCAATTAATCAATTTTATATCCTATGCCGTTACACAAATTGATTAGAAAACTAATAGACTGATTGACTCGCATAAAAACTATTGAGGTTATTAAATTAATAATTACGATTCTATCTTTGCAAATCATATGTCCGAAATATCAAAATTGCTTTATTGCGTTGATCGTAAATAGATTTGGCAGCTGATTTGTCTCTGCTTGGGAAAATCCTAACCATTAATTATTCCTTACAAAGAACTGTATCTAATACTTTCCTTCAAAGGAAAGGAGAATATGCTTATTTTAATGTCGGTATTCTTTGGATTACCCACATTAGAAAGCCTTTACAAGAACTACCAATAGAACTCTGATGTATTACGTATTTTCGTTGCACCATTTGTTAAGTGTAACGATTTAGGGAACATCGTTTTGGTGCAAAAACATCTTGATTAATTCACGCCATCGCATCGCATCGAATGGCTAATTCTTTTTTGCTGAACTAAACCCTTTCACAGCATGATAGTCTACGACATTTTTAAACATGTAAATATGTGTTGTCAGGGTGTTTTACGGAATTTTAAAGTTATTTTTCTAACTTTGTCAGGCGCCGCGCTCTTGAGATGTGATACGTCATAAAAAATGGAGTTTAATGATCCATTCATTTTTATAGTTCCATTCAACTGAGGCAGATCCTCAGTAAGTGCATAAATGCAATGCATTGGTTCAGTATGAAGACACATAAAACGGTTTTGTCGAAAGGTTTTCTTCGGCCGTTGCTTGATTTGTATGGCAATACACACAAGGTTGTAAATTTACACCCGCACCGGCCAGGGACCGTCCCGGAAATATGTAGACCGGAAGCATAGCATAAACATAAATTCGATAAGTATGGTCTTGTAAATTATTTGTCTTTACATAATATTACAAATAATTCGTATATTTTAACGCGGCATCATGTTCGTTGGTTAATGCGATGCAATGCGAAGTAATGCAAAATCACGTGTTTTTGGTTTGAAAAACTGATGGTCTACTAATATTATAGATAATTCTGTTGAATGCTGCAAGTAGAACACACCTTTGTCTCTCGTTTGAGCGGGCATTTTTTTGGTGAGTCTTTTTATAAGCCTAGAAAAAAGTATCGGACCTAAAAACTAATGTTTAAAGTGCAAAATGTCCTACTTACAAACTCCTTCCGATATTATCATATTGTTCATTGTGGTAAATTAAGTTTTTTAGAATATGATCGAAAAACTTTTTATTAATTATGCCGGAGCTTTACAAAATAAAATAAACACGCAATTTGGTGATTTTTTTTTTGCGTAAATCGAAATATGTGGCCGGTGTTCAGCGGGAATTTCAACCTTATCGCCACCTGCATAAAGTGTGCGTGATTTCATTTGAATTTTAGGAAATGGATCCTTTTAAATGCATTGTACATACGAGTATAGTTTTGTACTAATGCTCGATGAACCGGTGTATGCAATCTGTTAGCTTAAATTATAATAGATTGTCTATATATGTGACGGCCTCCATGATCGAGGGGTAAGGCTCTGGACTACGAATCCGAAGGTCGGGGGTTCAAATGACGGCGTGCGCAAGTAAATTTTATTTAATTAATTTGTGCTGTTCCACAATTAATTCATTTAAAAATAATATGTAGTATATTTGCGCACGTTCCACGCACAGTGAAAGATACTCTCATTATCGCCCTGGTGAAAGACCATCATTCAGAATTGAAACGTGGCTTGAAATGGCTTTTAGCCATGTTTGGTGTCCAGATCTGAATACCCAGATATTTCCCCACTGTCCTCTTCCCCTTATCCTTCCCCTCCCTAATACCTGCAGCCACACAACATTCCCCAATTGGGGATGCCATAGTCTCACTGGCTCAAGGCGGTTGGGAGCAGTTGGAACTCTTGTGGGGTATTAATATAAAAAAAAATATTAATTAATAAGATAAAGCATATGATAAAATATTTGTACAGCACCCTTGAGTTGATTTTACACAAAAACGGCGCTATACAAATCACGACAATATTATTATTCGGCCGGCTGACGTATCGCTTCATAAATCAATTGTCGCCCGCTGACAAAATGGCAAATAATTTGAAAATATAATTTCAATTTGAGAAGGTGGCATCTATTTTATCGATAAAATCATTGAAAAAAGTGGTAATAAATAATAATAATCTGATAACAGAATAATTAATATTGCCTTTAAAGACGAACAATTAATTTTATCAACACGTACACAATTTTATATCATGATCTCCTTGGGAGGAATTGGCATTCTCATGCACGTAGTTTTTCTTTAATTCTGTTAGAAATAACATTTAATATTCCATCATATGTGTTAGGCTTTCGTATTTGGGCGCGAACGCACAATCGACTCGTACAGTACTGCAATACAGACAATACTGCAGAAACCGGCCGGTAGTCGGTTCACGTGTCACTGATGAAATTGCCGGCCGCCAAAATCGGTGCGCCTGTCTTCGCGCTCACTTTCTTCGTAACATCAGATCTGTAGGTTCCCTAATCATCGATGTACGAAAGAATTACGATTAGTAAGTCCATCTTTGTTTTCACCTTTTTATTTACTAGTTTCAAATACAATCGTACACTTTTTAGGGAAAAAAAAATTGAAGCTAAAACAAAATTATGATATTTCCATTTGAACTTAACTCCGGAGGATCCCAAAAAGTGTTACAAAACAGATCTTTTTGGCGCAACGACGGTATATCGTTGCATTCCTCTATAATCGTTTCCAAAGAAGTACGAAGATTTTGCGCAAGTAGTTTGGACGCATAGCATTAAGTGTGTTATTAAATATCCATTCAACCCGCGAGCCTCTGAATGGAGGCTGTGGGAGAAGGGTATCGGGTGAAGGAGAAGGTGAAGGTTGCGGGCGGGGGGCTGCGTAACTTAGTAATTACAAGGTGTACGGTCAGAGAACCAATTGCGGACTCGCGCTGGACCCGGGTTACACTACACATTACACTTTAACGGCAAGGGCGGTCAATCTCAACAGGGGTCTCTATTTTTAACGCGCGTTACCATGACATTTAGTATGTCAAAATATGTGATTAGTAGTCACGGTTACACGCGTTATTAGTTGCAGTCGAATAAATATAATTTCAATAAAATTCTCAAACAAATTGGCGTTCAAAGTTAACACCGTAGTTCCCACAATAAATTAGAAACCACAGATATTTAGTCTGTGTTAGCAGTTGCTACCCTGTTTTCACCAGTAATAGTAGGTAATAGCAAATTTCAACAAAACATTAAAAAAATGCTTTTATTGAGTTGTTGAAAAAATGGAGAAAAATAAGAATATGACGTCGTGTTTGAATTTGTAAATTTCAAAGCTTTATAACTCAAGATAGAAATGACTTAGCGAACTTGAAAGAGTTGTGTATTTTTTGAAAATTTCATGACGCCAGAGCTCATAAATCTAGAGTTGCTTGAGACAATCAAACGTAGAAAAATTTTCAGCTTCACAGAAGGTATAGTATGTTATGAAAAACCAAAAATTACTGTATTTTTTTATGCTGACATGTTCTGGAGTTGGCATAAAAAGGCCAGCATCCCGTGAGATGGTTACTGCCACTGGCCCTGGCGTGGGTGGAGCAATACCCACATCACGTAGCCGTATAATAAAATGATCGGGACCGCTACCCGTTACCCGCTACCCGCTACCCGCTACCCGCTCTACCCGCTACCGGCCGCGGCGGTTACTGCCGGTACGACGGCAGCGGCAGCAGTGCTGTAATTAGCCCCGAATCGCTCGGTTTGCGTCTGCGCCCACTAATAACTATCATCTCTAGGGGAATAATATCACATTATATACAAGGTACAGCGGGGTACGATGTTGAAGGCAGCATCCCAGCGGGGTAACTTGGTGATCACCCAGACACTTTAAGACGCGGACACGGGGTCATTTTGAAAAAAAAAATAGCTAACTTCCAAATTAATTACTAAAAACATTTGAATTGTACTTTGTATATCGACTTGCAACGTATATTCTTTGAATAATTTAATATATTATTCTTTAAAATAGATTGGCAGGGCCAATAAAAATTATTTTGCAGGTAAACTCAAGTAATACCACAAAAGATATATCTATAAATTCTATACAGGTAAATAGAAAAATGTGTAAGGTTTCAAAAGACAAAAATCTTCAAGCTGAAATCCTTAAATTTTATGAAATACGTCCCAAAATGTCTGAAAATAGGTGCAGTTTGAAAACCAGTGAAAGCAATTTTGAACTTTTTACCTAAATTCTAAGTACATATTTCACAAAGAATTTGAGTGATTACAGTTAGAGGATTATTGTCCTTAGAAACCTTATTCATTTTACCAATTACCCGTATACAATTAACACATATATAATGCGTAGTATTTATTCAATTAGCAACCTGCAAAGTGCATATTTTTGGGTGCTGCCCGTTAAGTTAAAAATGTATGAAGTATGTGAGAGAGAAAGAGAGCTAAACTTTAAGGCGGTACATTTAAAAGAAATTGCTGAATTATTAAATCGAGAATTTTGTTATACTAGTATTTACATATTATGTATTTAGGGTACCTTCGTATTTATATACTCTTACTACAATCATCTAAAACGCTTTAACCATATTTTAAATGTGTTGAATTTTTTTTTAAATAATTGTTATTTTGGTTATCTGCCAAATTAGTTTTCAAGATAGTTAGTGATTTTGCTCTATCACTGAGTTATTAAAAGTCATTAAAATCTGGTTTTATAGGAAAAACTTGAAAAGCCTCACGATTATTTTTCTCAATTCTATGAAAGTTTACAGCATGTTCTGAAGAATGGGATTTTGCAAATTTATAAAATGCGGAGTGGTTTTGTAGTTACACCGTTTTGCCCCAACATCCCGAGGGGACGAGTTGATCTCAATACTGCACCAGGTCACAAATTACTGCCCTCCAACTTGTAATTTCACCTTAACATTCCTGGACAAATAATGATGGCATCGGAATGTTTTTTTAAAGCTTTTTTGTTACAGTGATACGTGAGCAGAAAATATATGTATTTAGGCGACATACGTTATTATTATATTTTTTATACAAATTTTCTCCACACCGATACTGTTATCGTATCGTAAAGATGACGAGAAAATCAATTTATGTACCACAAGAAGAACAATTTATTTATATTTATATTTACGGACTATTGTAGAATTACACAAAATACACAACGCTAATTGAGATAAACAAGAACTACACAAAATGAACACTACATATATAATGCATGAATGAAACAATGCTTACAATAAGGCAAAAATATACATTTGTGAGAAAATTCAAGTCAAAATACAGAAAATGCCTAATAGAGCTATAGCAACCACAAATTAAGATATATTGAGAGTCTTAATAAGTGAGAGAATAAATAAAATTCATCGCTAAATTCCGCAGTAAAGTAGATTATTTTCTTTTCTGAAAGATGATATCAGTAACTAGGTAGAATAAGTGTATTTAAAAATATGTATTAATGAACCATTGTCCAATTACATAAAACACATAACACGAAATGAGGAAAACAAACAGAAAAATAATAGTACATATGTGAATGAAGCAATGATAAAAATATACATTTGAGAGAGCATTCAAGACAGAATCTGAATAAGGTTTTGGTACAGTCCACGATGTTAGACATATTACTAGATATTCTTCGAAGTTTATTTTAAGTGTGACAAATATACAGGTACCAAAACTTCAAGGCCCTGGCTTGAGTTGATAAGTCTCGATATTCTGGACAGTGGAGAATGGTACCCAAAATTAGTGAGCGTTGATTGAGGAAAATCGGTTGGGTCTACGGCAAGAAGTGTTGCACTGGATGAGTTGCAACAGAGAAGGTGAGTCAATAACTCGAAATCTCTCCTACGTTTTTCTAATGAAGAAATGTTTATGGTAGCCCTATTTATGTATTAGTAATGCTTTGAAAATCATGAAAAGGATCATGTCAGGAGTGAGCCCCATTTGCTCTTTATAATATTGCACATACGAGTATATGACCGAGAAATTTGTTTTATTGCTGACGGAACGGTTATAATAATATTTGAAACTACTTTGGTTGGTTTATTACCTCCTGGAAGACGGATTACAATGTGTTTGTTTACTCAACCATTGGTTTAAAAACAATTAATATAATTTCTATATTGTGCCAACTTTATTTTAATCAGATGCTTGGTTATTCCTGTTTATTTCTGCGACTGTGTGTGTGACAGGAATCCTCGATAAGCCCAAGTTCGTAAGTCTTAAACTTCATCAACGGATAGATTTGTGTCGAGAAGTTCTTAACGCGTATGGGTATTACTTAGTAGATTAAAAACACTATTTTTTTAACACTGATGTTATATTTGCGACGAACAATACGATGGTCTAGTAAGGCTTGAATATCTTTACAGTAACTTAATGAAAGCTGTTGTTTACTGAGAATTTGGTGGTAGAAGAAGAAAGAATCATGCAGTTGATGCACTTCATAACTTTGACATTAGAAAAGCATAGAAAGGAATGAATCGCATTATTTGAGATAATGACTGTCTATTATTTTGTAGCGTTCACACTGAGTAATTACCGATATAAAGGAGTAATCACATTCTGAAATGAACTTAAAATGGATAAACAATGAATAACATAAAAATATGAAAAATTATAACAATTAAATAAAATGACCTTACTCTTGAAACCGATCAGAATGACATGATTCATTTTGCATTAGTCGGGAAAAATATAAATCGGTAATCGTCATTTATTTTTTATTTTTTAATATGGGCATACTACTGACCCATTTTAACCTCTCCCTCTTTCTCACAAACGACGCATGCATAAAAAGTAGGTTTCATACAAAAATTAACTTTGAATTTGAGGCCAAAATGCTAACCTAAACCTTTTTTGATCAAAAAGTATAGTAAATATTTAGTACGGATTAGAAGTAATTTATTTATTTTTGTTTTAGTTTGCGCTAATCGTCAATGTGTACGAACGAAAGATACTCTTGGTATCGCCCTGGAAATCTAATCGCACAGCATTCAGAAAGAAAACGCTGTCGTTACTTGAAATACCTTTAGTTGTGTTTAGTGATTATATCTGAATATCCAGATACTCCTCAAACTTCGTCTTCCCTACATCCTTCCTCTCCGCACATCCTTCAGCCTTAAACAAGTTTATAAATTTATTTAATTGTCGCAGGTTTGCTAAAAAGTTTTGCTCTACAAACAATCTGTTATATATACTTATATTAATTGTAAAAAAACGTGACAACAGTATTATTAGACGGAGTTATCTAAGTCTGTGTAACTGTAGCCTACGGTTCTACTTATCTGCATGTAGTCAGTGAGTCCCACCATGTAATTCAACTTGGCACAGCGTTGTCACATAAAGATCATTATTATGAAAGATAGGCCATTAAAGGAATTGATCTTTCGCGATTTTTGAGGCACCTTTAACAATTATTTGGGGGCTAACGATGATTTAAAAAAAAAATTATGGCAACATAAATAAATCCGTATGAAAATAATGATCGTTTATAGCAAAGATTTTCTCAATGCGTCCTGATATGGTCTCAATATGGGATCGGTATGATAAAAAATATCGCGTGAAACCCACTTAATATAGAGTAATTACAACGGAGCTTTCAGTTGCAGGACCAGTACATTGTTGCAAGCAGTAGTTCGGTCATCATTCTCCACGGAGTATTTCTCTGTTTATGGCCTCTCGCATAGTGCGGCATGATTTGACGAAATCCAACTTTTTATCGCTGCCTCCGGTCATTTTATTTTATTGCTTAATATGCGCCTCGAGATGAAATCGAATCATATTATAAGCCAACTTGTACGCGTCTTAAGAGCTTTATAATAATTAGTATTGTTGGTCGGGTATGAGCTCCTCTTTCTTTCTGTTTGTTTTTTCTGGTTGTTAAATAGTCCGTTCTGTTTTCTGAAGTGTGATCCATATCAGTGAGACTATAATTCGTATGATTTTCTATGAGTTTTTTTACCACTCAATTTTAATGAATGGATTTGAGTACCTGAGCATGCTTCACTATATTTTAAGTAAGTACGCCTATTGACTGAATATTTTAAAACATTTCTATTGATCTTGTTACATGTCTATTAGCTATTGTGAGGCGGAATATTTTGAGGAGGGGAAGGAGATGGGAAAGAGAAAGGTGGGGGAAACACCTGGCTATTTACATGGTTAAAGCCATTTCAAGCAATGTTTCAATTCTGAATGGTGGTCTTTCACCAGGGCGATACTGACAGTAATTACCGCTCTAAAACGTGCCACAAATAAACCACATATTATTTTAAATGTATAAACGCATTTGAACCCGCGACCTCCGGGTTCGTAGCCAAGGATCGTAACCACTCAATCACGGAGACCGTGCGTGATAAATCAAAACACGTCTTAAAAGTGGTATAAAGTCATTAAAAGTACAGAAAAACAGTAGCATTAAGGAGTCTTCCCTTGAATGCGCATTATGCACACGTGTAATTTTTTGTATCGAAAATAGTCAATATTTAAATATGACATGTCCGTCATTTTGCAACACTAGTTCCTGTTTTGAACACGTTGTAGTATGGCGGTTGGTGGTGCGCGCACGCCGGTGTGATTCGTAGCTAGAACTTAATTTTTTTTCTGAGTATGGTAGTGTAGGCAGTGCTTATGTGCCTATGTGGAATGCGCCTCTGATATGAATTTCAATAATAAGACCTAAAAACTATTAAATATAACAAAATATAACATGTAAAAGGAAATATAATTGTCGCTTGTAAAAAAAATAATGTTGTGGGATTATTTATTATTAGGAAAACTCTATAGGATTTTTGGTTTGCTATTAGAGTAAATCACACATAGGAAAATGATTAATATTATTTTATTAAATTGGTACTCAGATGGGTTCTATTCATAAGTAGAAATCCCGTTTGCAGACCGTTAATGTCCAAGCCATGTAGTTTTTTGTAAGATCGGTTAGAGCCATTAA
Organism: Halesus radiatus; assembly: GCA_022606495.2. Taxonomy (NCBI): domain Eukaryota; kingdom Metazoa; phylum Arthropoda; class Insecta; order Trichoptera; family Limnephilidae; genus Halesus; species Halesus radiatus. Next base: position 130,074 of record JAHDVE020001930.1, on the reverse strand, counting down.
CATTATTTTCGTATATTGATAGGTTATGGCAGAGATAAATGAAAAGCAATCCATAATCTTCAAACAAAAGCTATTACCACATTACCAAAGGTCCCCGGCACCAATTGCAATACAGAATATCCGGTTAACAAGTGGCAGAAGGTAGATGTAACTAATTACTGATAACAAGGTGGGATAAATAGTTAATAATTTTCTAAGAACCAGATCAGTGGCTTTTAAACACGTTTAAAATTTAACGTTGCAATAATAATGGCGCTTGGAGTTTAAGAACTGATAGATGGCAATCTAAATTAAAATTCTTTAAACCCAAAATTAAACTGGCAGCGTGTAATTAATCCGGCTGTACCGAATGATTACGATTTTCTATTTATTTCGGTCGAAAAGCTTCTGCGGGATTTGCTTTGGACAGCGAGTTTTAAGCGGCTGTCGGTTATACAGGGTAACTACAGAGAGAGGGATGAAAAACAGCCTTCATGTAAGAGTGATCCACCTTATAGATTTTTAGGTGCATTAATGGGAAGGGGTTCCAATGTAAAAGGGGGGAGATTTTTTGGATATCATTTATATTCAGAGGTTTAAAAAGAATTTGTTTACTGACTAACATAATTGGAAATTGGGAAATATCTAATGATACTTAACTTTGTTTGTTTGCTTGTTTTTTTTTTTTTGAGTTGAAATGGTGAAACGAAACTTATACTGTGATATTACTCCAGGATTTCACTCCTTACGGAGGACTAATTTTGAACGCTTAAATTTAATGACGTCATCCTCACATAAAATGAATTAATTACTCTAAATAATATCATTTAGAGTATTCAGTTAAAAACGGGTATGAAAATCTGTGGATCAGATTTTATTCCAAATTAGTTTTGAAAATTTGTTGTACTCGTAGGTATTTAAAAGGATTCGTGAGGTATTTAGTCCGGACATTGAGTAAAGCGCGCTTGTCAGTGGTAACAGGCATAGTAAGTGCAGGAGTGCCGGAGTGCTGCTACAGTACTGCGGGCAGGCCAGCCGCCAGCCAGTGGCGAAGAGTGTACCCAGTCCGGCAGTGGCAGTGGCAGTGGCTCGGATGCAGGTAATTTAAACTGCGCAGTAGCAGTTTCAAGGGGAACGGTATATCATTAGACATTCATTATTGCTTCAGTTATGGGAGATGGGGGGCAGTGCCGGCGGGTGACGGGACCCCACAGAGAGACGACGTTATTATTTCAACGGTTTCATATCAAAAACGATTCTGACGTTGAAGAACTCAACTAGGAATGAAATCGTACTATAAAGTTTTTTGCATGTTTTCCATCTTCATAATCAATGCTAGAACCCCTGGAGTGACTCCACCCGATCTCTTATTGTCTCCACATCGTTTAATTACTTCAATACATTTTTCGTAACACTCCTACACGTCTTGCAGGGAAGCCACTTTGGTGGTCTGCCATCATCCATCTTCCTACATGATCCGCCCAACAAAGTCATACACATCTTGTTTTAACAGCTCTTCAAAGGATGGTTCGTGATTTAACCTGACTACGTTGTCAGGCAGAGGGCTCAAGTCGTAGCTAAGCACGTCTGTGGCTATAAACTGTTGACGAGGACTCACAATTTACAATTTATTTTGACACTCCGCCATCTAATTGCCTTGGAGGATATTCTGAAATTATTCTTGGTTACCATAATCGTTTTGCAGCTAGGTGAAGCTGACATTCAGGTAGGTATATAACCACAATTATAGTGTCTTAAAAATACGTCCATTGGATATCTTCTTTATTGATAACGCAGAATTTTTACTATTTAGAACGAATGGTAAGAGATTCGTAGATTTTATTTTATTTCATTTTTTTTAACGGACCATTGTTCAATTACAAGAGATACAGAAAAATCGTAGCAGATATATAAAACGCGAATGAAACAATTAAAATCTGATAAAAATCATTTAGACTGGCACCAAAAATTTCAAGGCCTTGGCTTGAGTTAACAAGTCTTGATATTCTGGACAGTGGACCCATAATTAGTAGTGTCGATTGAGGAAAACCAGCTCATTGTTTCTGAGTTAAGGAATGTTGAACTGGATGAGTTGCAACAAAGAAGGAGAGTCAATATTACAATTAATTGTTAATGATCACAAGCTCACAAGAATCGAGTTCACGCACCGCCCTCGCGCGCTCTGACGTATAGAATGCAGTGCGTTCCACACAAGATGCCCATGAGATAGGGGAGGCTCAATAGCCCCCCCCCCCCCAACCATTCCCGGCCAATCTCCCCTCCCGCGGCCAAACAAATTGCCGATCGCCGCCACTGATTAGTCGGAGGCTCGTGAAAGAATTTTTCATAACCCGATAATGTGGCCGGTGCTTTTTGGCTCTTTTGTTGTGATTATTTTTTATGTTCTGTTCGATTACCGAATTTAATTTGTAAATATAATGCAGGTGAAGAGAGATTTTATATATCTAAAATCCACTATGGTTTATTTTGGGCCTTTGAGAAAAGATCGTGTTGATTGTAGTATGAGTATGGTGTTCGATACATAAAAATGAAACGATTGATCCACTTGAATGTATAAAATAAAAAATAAAAAAAACGATTCTATAGAAGCTTACTTATAAAGGAACAAAATACTATGGTAATTTATAAAAAAAAAAAATAACCACTGAAATGTTTTTCTGGGGGTTAATGCTAAAAATGTCTGTCAGTTTTTACAAATTTGATTTAGGTACCAGATATAAATCATCCCTTATTTAAATGCTGTTAATACCTAATAATGTCAGGTGCTCTAGATTGACGAAATCATGGCATAACTAATCTAGAAGTCAAAATATTGTTTTAGCGTTTTTTACGCTAAGAAATCGATAAACAATCTTCATTCCCGAGCTATTCAGAAATTTGACACTTCCAGCATTAAGCCCCAGATTTAATCCTATGTTTGATTATCAACCATGTACATAATTTTTTTTTCGTATTTATTAAGTACGACAATATGTTAATTATGATGTAATTTGACGGTCTCCGTGGTTGAGTGGTTACGATCCTTGGCGACGAATCCAGAGTTCGCGGGTTCAAATCCCGCCATGCGCATGTAAATTTCATTTGATTAAATTGTGTTATTTCATCATTTATTCCTTTAAAATAATGTTTAGTATATTTGCGACACGTTCCAGAGTGGTAAATACTGTAAGTATCGCTCTGGTGAAAGATCAACATTCTGAATCGAAACGTTGCTTGAAACGGCTTTAGCCGTGTTTACCCAACCTTTATCCCCCCCCCCCACCTCCTTCCCAATTGGTGATGCTATAGTCTCACTGGCTCCAGACGGCTGGGAGCAACTGGGACTCTTATGTGGTAACATGTAATAAAAAAAAAAATATGTACAATAATTAATAAATTTATTTTTTTTCGTTATGTACCATAATAATAATAAGTACATTGATTTAAATCTGTATCAAGATTCTAGTGCTTGTCTCTGCCACTTTTTTATTTATGGGAAAGCTACTGAAGATACATTATTTATTATAATATGAAGTGCTTTCATTATAAGATGAAGAATGCGCTACGTATATTTACTGCGTCATCTTTTGAGCCCCTAATAATTACAATGGATAAAATACAGGTAGCACTGGTGGAAGGATACCCTTTTCCCTTACGACGAAGCCTTTATAAAAGTTTTTTTTTCGCGGGCAGCTCATGTATCGCATGTTTGCGGGCGGCGCATGTATCGAATCGCGCCAACCCGAGCACTGCTCGCGTGTTTCGACTTGTTTGCGTTGCATAAGATAAACAAACGAACTGAGCTCACCAATTGCTACTTTACGCTCATAGAGGTTTACGCAAATCGTTTCTTTTATTTTAACTTATCACAGTTTGATTTGTTTTATTATTTTTTTCATTATTACAGTTTTTTTTGTTTTATTAGGTTAAGTTTTAAAAAAAAAATTATTGTTTCTGTTTTGTTTTTTTGAACTGAACAACTTTTAAATTATGTAAACTCATTAAATAAAAAAATAATATAACCTGTTTTAGTTCTATTTTTACAACGGTGTAATGGGGACATAACGAAGTAATTAAGACAATCCTATAATGATTTATAAAAGACAGAGCCATTATTTGTGGAAAATAGACTGCTCGATTACATTATTATAATTATAATTAATTTTCGTCATGGTATCTACGGGAAAAATTAAAAAAAAATGACTTTTTACGTATTTACATATCATCCAACGTGCCTCCAACATCCGTTTCTCGAAAATATGCTTTTGCAGATTCGTGACTTTGGCATTAGACCGACGATATGAATGATACAATAGAGGTAAGTTTAATTTATCTTTCAACACAGATTAGCTGTTTTACGTGTTAACTCCCAGTAAAAATATTAAAATCTGTTTTTCGTCTCGAGAGATTGGTATTCTTCCCTCTCGCAGTTAATCGGTTCGTATCCGTTGTTGTTTGGCCTGAGGTATTAATTACGGAGTAGATCTCGGCGCAGCATCTTCCGCTGGAGCACGGTGGCCGCTCTCAGACGCCTTGATATCTGCTGAACACAGCATACAGCATACAGCCACCTCTCTTCTCCATCCCATATGGACCAAATGGACGTGTAACTCGTATGTAGGCTTATAGGGCCATACAGCGATGAAAGCAGCAAGGATTTTAGGAGTTAGGCCTTGAAAACAGCTCGCTGATTGAATATGCGCACGTTGACCTTTTCATGAAACATCAAACTACGCCCCCATTGTCCAGAACCATATAAATATATTACATCTGGACTATTCACATCCGAAAATTGTGATAGTCAGCCGTCAATCTCAAAACACACCCCAATCGGGGATGGTATAGTTTCACTAGCTCCGGTTAGCAGAAAGTAGTCGGGACTCTTGTGCGATTGATATATATATATATATCTGCATATAAAGTCAATTCAACCAACTTGTCGACTTCGAATGGTGGTCCCTCATTAAGTCGATGCTGAAAGTAGTATCTTTATCTATGTAACGAAGCGTAAATTTACCAAGAGTTAAATTTATTGTACGGTAAAAGAACATATGTTAATTATATAATTTTTCACTACGAACAATGCATTTTTTTCAAATATTGATAAACTTATTGTACTTACAAATTAGAGATCCAATATATATATACCTGTGCCCTGTATTGTTGATATTAACAAAAAAATCTGTTGAATTTTTCATCCTGACTTTCATTCCAATTTGCGGTACATTATTAAGACTAGCTAACGGAAAAAAATATGCTAAGACGATCATAATGCCATAAGTGCACGGACTCCGACATGCTTTATGGTATATACGTGCTGGAATTTTGTTTTTCACATAAGCTACAATAATGTAGGCTGTGCAAGGCTTGCGCTGCCTGCGTCACATTTTTCACGCATGTCCTTCGCATCGCTGTGAGTTGAGAAGACGGATCCTTAAATTACAACTTTAAATTAAACCTTTGCAGGATAATATAGAAATGATTAAACCAAAAATACCTTCATAATAAAATTTATATGAGGGAAACATAAAAAGGTCGCGGGTTCAAATTAAATTTTATTTAATTAATCTGTGTTGTTTCACAATTAATTAATTTAAAAATAATATATAGTGTATTTGCGCACGTTCCAGAGTGGATGATACTCTCAGTATCGCCCTGGTAAAAGACCACCATTCAGAATTGAAACGTTGCTTGAAATAGCTTTTAGCCGTGTTTGGTGACTAGATATGAATAGCCAGGTAATTCCCTACCTCCCTCTTCCCCTTCTCATTAACCTCCCCAATACTTTCAGCCTGACAACATTCCCCAATTGGGGATGCCATAGTCTCACTGGCTCCAGACGGTTGGGAGCAGTTGGGACTCTTGTGCGGTATTCATATAAAAATATATTAATTCAGGGTTCCAAATCAGCCTAAATTGGGTTAATTATGTTTATTTTTTTTAAGGTTTGCGTAAGGTTCTTGAGGTTGGAAAGGTGGAATTAATATTGGAGGCCAAACAAATTTCCAATCTTAGATATAGAGATGATACTAACCTCGTCTTTTCTTCTGAAGAAGAAATGAATCACCTACTTGCCAAAATAGATGAAGAAAACCGTAATCTAGGTCTACTGATCAACAAAACCAAAACAAAACTAATTTTGATCGACAGGACAAACTCCTTTGCAAGAACAAAGACTCTCTCAGACTTAAAAAGGGTGAATAACTTCATGTACCTAGGTCTCTTCTATAAATGACGAAGGAGGTTATGAAACAGAAGTGTAAAGAAGGATTTGCATGACAAAAAAATGCCATGAGCAAATTGCAAAAGATATGGAGTAGACAAAGGCATTACGAAGACCACCAAGATGAGACTCGTCCGGGCGTTGATTTTCTGCATATTCCTTTACGGTATGGATACATGGACACTCAGAGCCAGCGAAAGGAAGCGGATATATGCCCTCGAAATGTGCTGCTGGAGGAAAATTTTCAGAATTCCATGGACAGCCAGGCGCAAAAATATATCAATTTTGGAAGAGATTGGCAACCACAATAGGCAATCAACTGTCTGCCTATAGCGTTATCTCAGATTCTTTGGACATATTGCTTGCCAAACCGCAGGTGTCTGGTACGTCGGTGTCCGCAGCTCTCCACGCAGCGTAGAATCGCGAGGAGTGGAGGAGCCTAGTACACGAGGGAGATTGAAGTGGGGGTCACGATCCTCAGCAATGAGGAAGCGACGAAAAAAGAAGATGTTTAGTTTCCAGGTCTCAATAGCTAGGTAGTTAACAACCTTTATCTTCCCCCCTTTGTCTCACAATACTCCCTAATTTGAAGTTATTCTAGTTTCCCATTAGATAGCCACCACATGTTTGCTCTCACTGACTCCAAACTTTTAAACTCTTCGTCGCCCGCAACACAAACAGGCGTAGGCCTCTCATATTTAGCAACTTTCCAGGAGCGAAATAACCGTTTTTTGCCGGATTCTTGAACATTTTATTACATGTTTCGCTAATGGGGTATTAATAACATTTTTTTACCCCATTAGCGATACATGTAATAAAATGTGTAAGAATCCGGCAAAAAAATAGATTTTTGGCTCTCCTGGAATGCTGCTAAATATGAGATACGCATGTTTATATCGTGGGCGATGTCTTTTTTGATATGCATAGGAATACTTCCACATTGTTACGCTTTAGAAACCGCACTGTTACAACTTATATGGCATCGTCCAAAGCTCAAACACTTCAATAAGAGATAGTAGGTATTTTTTATTATTTTTTATTTTTTTATTTCGGATGATAAATATTTACCTACACATACTTAATGCTTTTCGTTAGAGATATTATTTGCTTATTACTGTTTTCTGTTTTATGTATAGATGCCTTTTTAATAATTTCACCGTTCATTTCGCCCATGGGCCCGAGCTTTTTGGAAGCAGCAGAAATTAATTGGATATCTGACACTCCACCACTTCAAAAATCACACTTAATAGTGGCAATGATTTATCTAACGTATTCACTGAAAAACTTGTTGCATATTCTCGAAAGGAACCTCGTAAATTTCAATGTGGCCTTTTTCGATGGCATAAAAATTAGCCGTTTATAATTATTGAGATTTTTCTAGTGGGCTGCAAATCGCACAGACGTCCATACATATTCATTAATTTGAGTATAATCAATTTTAGCCTTTATCGAATCGTATTTAAAATCCGTTTGATTGATCGCGTTAAACGAATCGTTTTAATGAACAGAAAAAAATGCGTTGCTTCGATTACCACGCTTCGAGTTTTTAACACTTTTGGTTTGATAATGTTATAGATTATCGATGTCAAGACACTTATTTAAATTGATGTCAAATTTTTGTTTATGAGTTTTTAATAATGTCGGTTTAAATTATATTATATACGTAGGTTTGAACATCTAATGTTGCCTACGCGTTTAATTAATTTTATGCATTGACTTCTGATTAAATTGTTTATTGGAGCAGTACTCATATGGCACATGTAAATTCGAAGGTTACTATCCCTCATAATACCCCGCGGTAATAAAAATAATAGTCTCCAGTGTTATATTGATCATTCCGCCACTTATAAAAATATGATGGTTATCTTTGTACAAAATTCAATGGAAATTTATATGAGTGAAACGATTACCCAAAATCGTTTTCAAACATTTTTATAAAGTGTTGAATTATGTTATCTTATTAAAAAGGTAATGGAATATGAAATATTGAGTGTACTTTATGTAAATTGATGTTGCTTGTTGTTTGTAAAATGATTCGAGTAAATATTGGAGCATTTATAATAACACTACGCAATTAATTGAAGGAATGTCGGTAGACTGAATGTAGACGGTAGACTGAATGCTATAGAAATGCGATCCCAGAGGTGTATGTGTGGTATGACCGTGTGAAAAATATAGAGATTCGCAAAGAATGCTAGGCTGATGTGAGCGTAATGACTAAGATAAATAAACGGACACTTAGATGGTTTGGGCATGTAGAGCTAATGAACGAAGAAAAAAGGAGCGAAAGGAGAATATATGACGCGAATATGAATTGAAGAAGAAGCCGCGGACGCCTGAGGAAGCCATGACACGATCAAGTGAAATAAATACTTGTGTCGGGCCATGTCAAGAGTCAGAATAACAGAAGAATATGTATGAGACGATGTTTGGCGGTCCGTTCCCTCAGCCTAGCGTTGGGGAGAAACGGCGTGATGGTTAGTTATGTCGGTGTTAAAAAGAATTCTGTGTATAAAATTAGGGTGAATTGTTAGTTTTTGTTACTTTATATGGCAGTTAGACACCGGACAACCCAGAATTAAATGCAAATATTTCTAGAGATGAATTATCAGCACTTATAAATTCAATACGCGTTCACATGTTTTATGGTACAATTAAAAGCGGGGTTTGGTATAAATTGAATAAAATAAACGACTCCCGGATTGCCGGTTGCGGTACTAATTGCAACAACCGTCATTGACACGTTCGGTCCAATTCAAAGATCAAAACACGAGAAGTCAGATTTTATGGGTGTATAACGACGCGGTAATAACGCCCTCCGAGAAGTGGTGGCTCTCGACTCGCGGTACCTGCCGCACTCGCAGCCTCCTCGGTCCAGCCGAGCCAGAGGTGTGTAATCATACTCAATTATTAAACATATGTCTTGAACAATCTTACCTACAAGCGCGTACTATTATTATAAGAAACATCGCGTCCACTCCGATCCATATATTTACCGGATCATAGACGGGACCATTCAAGCCCGAATTATTCTTGCCTACAATATCGGCCGGAAAGAATGATTGGTATGTAGGTGTGCTCCCAAATCGAAAATATCGTATTTTATCCAACGTATATTTTTTCTAAGAGGCCAAAATGCGTCGGTCGCTTCCGTAAAAGTGAGGTAAGATCTCTCATTAATTATTCATGTTTTGATTACACATAATTGGGTCGGTAAAGTAAATTAAATCTTCGGATGGGAACAGATAAGGACAAATATAATCGTACTGTGTAGGCAGCCTTCTAACAATGAGCTTTAAGAGAAGCCGGTTCTTTATACCGATCTTTCGAAAACACTGTACACCGTACGGTAGCGTAATTGTTATTTTTATAAAATTACCTACATAACCGCAGGAGCAACGTGATGCCAGATATTGAGTTTTTAAAGAGATGGAAGCCAATTTGTGTGGTGTAATTCTAGAAAAGGTAAAGCACAATATTTCTAGCGTATTTCTTGATCCAACAGATATCGAATCGTTGAAACAATTGGATTTATCCCTCGAGCGGAACCGAGTCACGTATTCTCAGCGGCCAGATCGGTGGCCAGCCTCACCCCTGGTAAGAAAACAAGCAACCGGCGTTTATTTCTTAACCACAACTCTCATCTAGTAGTTAGACACGTACAATGAGTATTACATACATTTTGCTTGCAATTGTCCGGCGCAGGCGGCAGAAATCATGTAGAAGGTGATTGTGTTACAGAACGCGGAAGCTGGGCACTTGTTCAAAAGGCACCACTATAAAAATACACATCTTCATAAAAAGTTATTCTCTCATAATTCAGAAGCAACTATTCCAGACATACTGCATGAGCTTTTACACTAGCGGACTTTGAACAAGGTACACACAAGGCGTCATAAACACACTCCGAGTACAGTATATCCACGCTTACAGGGCGCTGTTCGGCTTCCCTTCGCGATGCAGCGCCTCGCAAATGTTTCGCTGCTTTGATGCGCCACAGAGTAGCCGGGATGAGTCAGCGCTACCGGAGATCGGAAAACCCTCTTGTTCAGGCCGTCGCCTAAGGGCAGGGCAGGCCCCTACAGTATAGATGGAGAATTTCCCCCAAGCCACCGTAGTACAAATGCTAAATATGTTAAACTTTTTATTTAAATTTTTTTATATTCTATTTCCACATCATGTAATTTATTTAGGTGTATTCTTTTATATGGCAGACAGAGTATTGCACTCACCGCTTTGTTCACCTGAAATAAACACATTATTATTATTACATATTACTTAGAAATCATCAATTCAATGCTGAACAAATGCTGAAATAAGTCAAAAAAATTGTATATCAAAGACTTCCTTCATTACGTAAACTTATGCTTTCACAAATAGTAAGGGTTAGTTGGGGTAGTTTGTTTTAAATTACGTATCTTACATTAGGCACTCCATCTGCTGTAGAATGCCGAAACGGCACCCAAATATCAAATTATTTGAGGAGACCGTATCTTGGGCCAAGTCAGTAAAGTACATAGGACTCGGTTTAGACTAAAACTCACTTGGAATAAGGATATCCGAGAAAACGTTTAATCCACGCATCGCACCATAAGTTCTCTCTACTCTCTACCCTAAAATACTCCGATAGAAAACCACTATCAGAACCATATTTTCATACCGTGCACCTATTTGGGGAAACGGACTGAAAACAAACACAAAACTCTTACAGATCCTGCAAAAAAAGGTCATTCGACTAATATTGCTCCTTCGTGGATTAGGGTTAACACTCTATACAAAGACACTAACATTTCTCTGATACAGCAATTAATGAAATCTCTTTCTAAACCATTTTATGCCGGATTAACCGGTCACGAAAACCCAACGATATATTCGCTATGATGAAAATTTTACATTTAAATATAAAAGACAAAAAACGGTCCTCTGAATAGAGTAACTCTTAAGGGCATCTCTGTACTTAGTTTTTAGCATATTTTTTCCATTCCCACAATTTAAATAAAACATTAAAAACAGAAAGTTAAACAATAAAAATAATTAATTATATAAGAACATGGTTATTTTTAAAATAACGATATTCTGATTTTAAATTAGATCAAATATCGAAGACCAAACTCCATCTGCTATCCTGCCGCTCATTTTCAAGTGATTTATTTTTTAAGTGAACGTATTTAAAATCACGAACCCAAATATTGCGAGGCTGAATTCAGTAGAGGAGGAGAAGAGGTGGGGATGGTTGGAACATATTTGGCTATAAAAATTTCATAAACATATCTAATAAGTTAAATAAGGTTTATACACTATTATATTTAATAACAATATTTAAAGAAAAAAAATTAAAAAACCACAAGGAAAGTATTTAAAAGTCTACTCTAGCGACGTTACAGCCAGCCTGGAAGGGCATCGATATAATATTGAGTTAACTAATCGCAAATACAAGGCGTTTTATGTATGAATCCGAAGTCACAGAGCCTAATGAAAAGTAACCTTCCAGCCTCTTTACACTGGAGATAAGTTAAGCACACCTAAGCATAGAATAATCTCCCTCTCCATAATGTCTGCACGAGCCCCGGATAAATCATACTTACAGATGAGCAAAGCGTGCCGTCAGTTCGCCAAGACCCGAGCAAGAGCAACACCGGCTCAACTGGCTGTTCGGTGTTCAAAGGCCGCGGTGCAATGTTCCAGAAATACGAACATGAAATGGCTCAAAACAGCACCTTCCAATTTATTGTAATAATACCAATTTTCTCGTTACAATTTGGAGGCGATAATAGCAAACAAATCGTGAATTTTTCAAGTCGTGTTCGAGCATACCTACTGGCGTATGGATTATGAGTAATGAATGTATCGGTTAAACAAAAACACGATACGCGCTCGCACTCGTGTAATGCGCTCGCATTAGAAATATACGAGGTTTTTAATGCATAACTGCAATATTTTAAAAGCATTTCTCTTGTTCTATTGCAGTTTGATTTATCTGATAAATATTAGATTGATTTTTATTATTTCCATTTTGAGGCCCTAGTACGGTAAAATCGATAACTTAACAATATCGGATCGACAAGTTTAACTGAAGATGATTTTATATAGATTCACCAGCATAGTTGAGCTCATTCGGGGTGTCGATGGCCAATCCTTTATTTACAACGAAATTAATACGAAATCACCCTACGATAGCAACACTGGAGGGTATTGTCCATGGATCGGCATTCCTAAACGTCAAACGTTCATGCGAATAAGTCAACAATGTCGAATGAATGTTTACTAAGATGTCATTATAATATTATTTGATATTTATATATTAATAACGGTGGTGTAAACAAAGTAATTAAATTAAATTGAGTTTATTGGTCAATGGAGTATTTAGCCATAACTCGTGATATTCTGAACAAGTGTTGGAATTCCATTTCTTCAAGCTCAGACGGATTCAATTGATCACTGTAGGACAACTTTCACATCTACGATCTTCGTTAATCTGCCTTCGTTCATTAATAAGTTTGTAATTTTGCATAATGAACGACGTTATTAAAAAAATGTGTATATTGACAGTTCACCGAAGCTTTTTTGTCACCTTAGAGGCCGCGCTAAATTAGGCCGGCTTTTGTCTACAATATTTTATATCAATTTTTGACCGCTCGGTCTGGAACAACGAGATAATTGTAAAAACCTAATGGCTCTTATATAATTTTGAATATTTCCGCATTCTTGAAGGATGGATTACAATCTTTAGAACATGGACGTCAGGTGGGAATTCAGTATTTCAATGCATGATGCCCTGAACAACTTGTCGTCATTAAACCCTTCTATACCGGTGCACAGCTGGCAAATATTCTAATAACCTAGTCTTGTATGTTGAACGGGTAGTTTTTATGATTTCCTGGATTTTGTGTTTTTTCCCCCCTAATATCTAACAGGGATCTATACAATCTAAGGTGAGTTGAATTGCCACAATAGCTTTACTTAGATGCTTGGCACGCGACAGTATTCCCCTCAATATAATATTATTTATTGTATCTTCTATCGCAGGTCAGGTTAAGTTTATATCAATAGCGAGTTCATATCCAGATCTAGTATAACAAAAAAGCCTAGTTATCGAGCGCAGTTTCCCGCTGTACCAGGATTAATCGTGAAATAAATCTATTAACCCGCGCTGCATGTCGGCGAAGAAATTTATGAATCAAAGTGTTCAAGTTGAACGTAAATTATAAGATCGGACTTGCGGTCACGTGGCAAGAGAATCGTGCTCAGCGCGATCACGGCCTGACCAACACTTCTGTACTCCTGATCACATTTCATTAATTTCATTACTAATAATTCCCAAGTTCAATCAATTTCACGGGTTAGGGCAGGACGCCATTACCAGGAGAACGCGGAACCTAGGAGGTAGCGGCTTTGGCTTTAAGACAACCTAGAAATAAACGAATGAATTAAAACAATCAGTTACAGAGCTCTATCAGCGCGAAATGATCTTTCAGGAACGTGTCATGGTGGTGGCAAATTATTTTATGGCTGGAGTAGTTCAACATACAGTACACCACCCTCATGTTATTTACTCCTGGTAGATACTGAACACCAGTGAGTTTTTAATCAGGGTAGGCAGTTGGAAAAACAACAAATTAATTGACTTCATAAAAAACTTACCACAGACGTGATGAGTTTTCGCTAAAAATGGCTAAGCTGGTTGCTGGCTTTAACCGATGTTGATAGGTATTATCTGCCACATCTAATATCCAAATAACCGCTTAATTTATGCATATTATAAGCTAATTACTTGATATATAAACTCTCCATATTCGTATAATTAATTGCACGAAAGAAAGCCAACGAAATATGATAATTATTTCGTTAGTAAAGTTGTACTAATTAATAGAGGTACCGACAGATGGCATCGATTGCGCCTTTCTCGATTCTAACACAAACGAGTCTTCCCTTGAATGCTCATTGCGCACAGATCAACATTTTGTGTGTAGAATGAAGCTTGATAAACATTTGAATATGATATGCGCGTCAATATGCATACTTAGTTCCTGCTTTTGTCACGTACTACGGTCATCGGTGGGGAGCGCGCAGTGCGGCGCGGGCTCTGCGATTCATAGCTGGAACTTCACTCGTATTTTCGAAAGTATGGATTGATTTTTTGCAATAATTTCATAAATTTTTATTTTATTTGAGTGACGTAGGGTAGGAACACAATCTCAATATTATTGACGTTAATTGGTGATAATCATTTCTTTTTAAAATAAAACAATAACTTTGTTTTTATCACTTATTTTTGTACTTATTTTCGATCGGGTTTCGCTATTACGTTCTTTATGGCAGTATAATACAAACCTATGCTATATATGTGTTACAGATTGTGGCAAAGGGGAGAGCGGAGGCACGTACTTTGTCAATTGGGAACATCTTTAGTATCGGGCATTTATTTAAATGGATTTAATTATCAATGAGTCTACTATTAGTAATGTTGCCTTTCTTTATCTCCAAAATTATCCAATTTTAAAACCTACACCATTTTTATGCAGTTAACAGTATTCTTATTAAAAGTATGGTCTGTTTCTAGGGGTAAATTCCGAGAACCCATTATTCTTAAGACACAGTAAGTGCTCTTTTATACGCGACGTTTTGCTTACATAAAACGCCGTGTGACGTTAAAATTGACGTTTTATGCTGCCCTGAAAGAGTTGCGATAGTAACAAAACCCGGTCGGCAATAAGCATAAAAAATAAAGTGATGTAAACAAAGTTATTTATTAATTTTTAAATAGAAAATTGTGTACGTTTATCAGACAGTAACAGAATCACAAAATATTAAATATAAACATTTTGTTGATAGCCTCGAAACTTGATAAACTACATCGTTCCCACGTTCAAATCTTTGAACGTTGCGAATGTTATACCCATTTACAAATGTTTGCATGAATAAACCTCCACCCGGTAATACCAATATGACAAAAAAAAACAAAAACAAATTACCAGACTAATAAGCTGAACTACTATAATAGTTTCACGTAGTTCCACAGCCACAATGGTAATACATCATCGGGAACTCTACTATAGTAGTTGGGTAGAATCCAATAGACAAGAAGTACCGAGTCCGTGCATTACGGCAAACCTCAAGAATCGATTTGGGACGGTCACAAAAAACCCGTGGAAATACATAATCATATGTTTAGCGGTGATCTACTTCCAGAAACTGGCCGTTTGCAATATGTAAATAGTTTGGCGTCTCAAGACCATTGTTCCGAGCAACATGGAAACCCTAATAGTGGCCCATTTATCACTGCGCCGTTTTGGATATGGCGGCGGCCTTTACCGATGCCAGCTTTTTATATTCGAACTTATTGCTTTTCTCTCGTCCAATATCAGGATTGATTGTTGCTTCCCGGTTTCATGGGCTGAATCACATTTGGTGGTTTCATTGTCTAGAATGTTTTTCAGGCTCCCGATATTAAACATTATGACATGACGATGGATTCAAAACAACATGAGTGAGAGACAAAATGTTACATCTATACTTTTCGAGGGAGTGAAAAAACTCGTCAGTAAGCTCTGTGATATACATTACATTAACTAGTGACGAATAAATGAAGTACATAACATAAATAACAAAACGACTTAAATATTATTTAGATCATCTGACAAATAGCTGTAAGCAGACAGATTGTATCATTTAGAGGTAGGTTATCATTAGTTATTCATTGATTAATAGTTCACTGAGTTAAGGCTATAGTTTTAAAAAAGATCTTTGGAGCAAACTTTTATCAACAATACTGTCAATAAAATTGTTCTGGAAGCAACATGCTATTTATCACCCAGTAAAATAGCTTAAATTTGACAAACATGTCACATACTAGGTATCGTTTCTTAACTATCGAGAAACTGCATTAGTAATAAAAGTATGCACTGGTAATAGGCACTTTTTGACGTAGGATAATATTAACTAGTAAAAATGTTATATTAGATACTTGTTAATATTATCTCCAGTGAATAAAAAACTATTACAATGAGGTTTACGAGCTTCAATAAGTTATTCCAATAAAAATGTAATGTTAATCCTAGACTAGCAGAATAATTGTATAGATTTTTCCATATAAATGAAAAACCGGACAGGTATATCCGAGACACTATCTAGATTGCAAATTTCGGGTAGAATCTTGGAGCCATTTAAGAAAGATAGCAGCCAAAAATATACGGGAAATAACGAAATGAGAAGTTATGGGTTCGAGTCCCAGATGCGACCATTATCTTTTCTACCTATCTTTTTTGTTCTATATTTCATTTGAGTTTTGTTGATATTATCTTCAATGTTTTAAAAAAAATAATATATATATACATATATATATATATATATTCGGAAAGGCATAAAGTAGCTATGATGTATATAGGCAGCTACTGATGATAGAAAAATGTATTAAAATCTCAGCCAGGTGCCTGGTAGTTATTTCTTCGCTTGGATCGTTACCCAAATTGTTCAGCCCCGAGCCAATAGCTGGCCCTGGGCGTTATAAAAACGATTCGGTAAAACATCGCTACCAAGTCCTTATAGGTTACACTGAGAATAACCCACGAAATACAGTTTCAATTAATGCTTAGTTCAGATCGAGAGCACTACCTGTCGGCCGTTCCGCGAGCCGCTTAGAATGAACGATAAATCATCCTTCATATGGGAATCCGATCATTTTTAATGCCTTTGTTTTGTCTTTATTACGTGCCCCCGGAGGTGGAGTGCCCTGCCCACGCTCTCTCTTTATTAAACGATTAATAAATAATAATATTCGATTCTCCATCGACTGAATAAAATGTTATTCGATCGACCGGCCGGATTTTAGCGGCCGACTAAACCCCACAAATCTGTATTGATTTTATTTTGTGTCTGGTTTATTCTATATTTCAATACCGGCGAACACTCGCGGTGTTAGTCCTATAATATCAAGTTGCACTGCAACTTTTTATGGTTTGAATGATATGATATATTATTCAGATGCGAAGCAAGTGGCAGGTACACGTCTTGGTTTTTTTTCCTTCTAAGCAGACCGTTTTAAACGTATGCTGTTGTGATAGGCAGTTTCCGACATCATTGTTAATAACAATCTCGTGGATTTTATTACTGAACTTGAGTGATGTGACTCAAAATCAACAGCGAGTTTTCCAATCATCGCGCTACCGTTCACCGACGAGTCCGGCCACTAGACTTTACTGATACCAAGAGTGCCACTACTGTGTAACGATTTATTTATGTCTCGTCAGGTTCCTCGCCGGCAATATATCCGGACATCTTAATATAACTCGGGGCATATTCCCTGTTGCTACATGACCTATCGATTACGTTTATTGTAAACATCGCAGATAGAAACCATCGGGCGATGTATCCAATCATAATTATTGGTTCAATCACCATAGCCCCTCATAGGTATTCATGGAATAATTTATACCGCCATTCCGTGTGTTCTTTCATTCATACCGATACGTGCGCAACGTGGTTAATGGATTTTGATCGAACTCCATAGTGGCTAGTCTCAAAGCAGAATTTGGTAGGTAACTTTTAAATTATTACGCCATTATCCTATTGGAGGGTGAGATGACCCAGGATATTATTGAGTGACGGCCCTAGAACACCTGTAGGCATCGTACCTGCTGCGATGCTAATAAATGCCCCGAATCTAGCAGCTGTAAGATAAAAATGCCCATTTTTAATCCACTTTTTATACCGATTAGTGGAATTCTAGCTGTAACAGCAAACGAATGACATCGCTTAGCTTCCTTTCATTTCCCGCAAATTGGTCGCCCATCCAAAATATGGTCCATCGTCAATTAATTACCTTTTCTAATCCAATTAATTGTAACAGCCGTCGATAATGAAATTACATCTGGGAGTGTTTATTGTGCGGCTGCTGTAAAAAGCCAATAATTAGTTTGTCTCCTCAATTTATCAACGCGAGTGAATCTGTGCCCACATTCATCGACAGACTTTTATTCAGAGGCGATTCAAATGCCCGATAACATTTATTTTATAGCATCGGCTGAGATGTGCTATAAACAGTAATTTTATGCGCCCGACGAGTATTAGAAAGGCTTATTTAGTCGGTATTCTTAACTTTTACTGTAGTACTTCTACGTCGAAAAAATAAATTAAATACCTCTTTAAATTATGAATCTGAACTCATAACAAAGATTATTCAATCAATATTTAACTACAATAATAAGTATCCAGGTAGCGTAAAACGTTAATGATAAAATTCAATATCTCTTCTTTTCTATTTATAAAAATGAATGTTTGTCTGTCTGTCCTCGATTTTCTGGAAAATAAATTCGCAATTAGTTCATTCTTATTAGTGCCGGGAAGGTTTAGAGAGTAGTTTGAATGAAATCCTACATGTAAAACTGTATAACGTTATAAAATTAGTACTAAAGCATTGATCCCGCCAAGTTTTATTTTGGTTAGCCTATAGATATACCACTCTGGTTAGCCACGGATTACATTTTAAAAAGAAAAAGGTTTGTTTTGTAGAATATTTTCAAAACGGAAAACACAAGTAGGTATCTACATAAGGACTTTATTATTAAGATATATTTTGAAAAAAAAAATGTTTGGAATAAAATAAAATTGAATCAAATGGATGCTTTTGTTGTTGTTTGTTTTGAGATAGTTACTTTCGTTGTCAAATCAATTATGGTACCTAAACGAAAAGCAATCATTCACTATTTAATAATTTTATTAAAAAAAAAAATCATCTCGAGCTAGGCCGGGTACACATCAGCTAGTATTTTATAGAAATAAACAACAGATATCATACACTCTAACGAATGTATTAAAAAAATATGCATTTAATGAAACGTAATTACACACTCTATTCAAATAGACTGCAGATATTTTTATTTATTTATTTTATTCAGATTTGTAATCTACCACAATACCAAAAACCCTGTAAATGTGATTTTTTGATCCACCATATTTGGAAAGTACGTAGCTCTCTCCACAGGTGAGCTAACAGATAAATTTGTGCGGCTCGCTCGACTGTACGGGAGTTTGTGATGACGTCCTCGAGAGTGGGATTCTGGTACAAAGAAATTCATTTGAGCCACAATCTCACTGTTAAATATGTTACCGATATGCAAAAAAAGAAATTATTTATTAGAGCAATACCTCTACATATTTCTAACGAGTGGTAATAGGTAATACCCAAAATGTAAATAGATGGGTTTAAATAGCTCAGATATATTTCGTAAAAATACTTAAATTTTTAAAAATTCTAGTGAACTCTTTCAATGAACAAAATGTAAGTTAATTTCTGTGGGGCCCAAATGATAGAATTCTACTCCAATACACTTAAACACTAGCGCGTTGTATAATAACCTCAGCGTTTGCGTGTTGTGAAATGAATATGAATTGCGAATTATGAAGCCTAGAAGCTTGTATGATGTTAATATCTATATTACAATATATATCCATTTCGTGCCACCACACTTCAGTTCATCACGTATTTATTTGCTTGTGCAGATATGCTTAGAAGTATAACTATAGTCAGATAATAAAATTTAGCCACGTTCTTCCATTAAACGTATTCTTTATCGCCATTGATTGCGCATCTCCGATACAACCTAATAAAAGTAAGGGGATTTCTCAATGACGATAATATTTATTAAAATCAGGAGTCCTCGCCGTGATAATAATAATAATGCTCTGCCTACGCAGGAGGCTTAAGTATGCGAGAAGAGCTGTTTCGATCTCCACGGATGGTCCAGTATACATACATCCAGCCTCCGCTGTGGGCACTGGGTACGAGCTACCAGGGCACCATATCAAGCTGACCGGTAAGTAACAAGCGTGATTTATAGTTTTCTGGTAGCGACCGAGGCGTTCAAAGGAGACCGAAACATTCGCCGGCCGAGTTCGACGAGATAACATTAAATAGAACAACTAGTGCGTTCCCTTAAGTATGATATCAGAATTTACACGGGGGTGCTAAGGCAACGATGTGGATTTCTGCATGGAAAAGTCTGCTGGTAATTTATGACGTTCATTGCATCGAATATCTATTAATCATGTTGCTTCATGACGATGACTTTTTATCAAAAAAAAAAAAAATTAAATGCATAATGTGAAAAAGTCTTCAAGAGTTACAAGTACCTGTAAATCTTATTTTAGTTTAAAGTTTTTTTGAAACATTACAATAAAATGTTTTCCATCAGTAACAGAAAGCAAACATATTGTGTATTCATAGAGAAATGTCTATGGCCACGCCCTAACGTTTAATTTTTTTTGTGTAATTTTTTGAAAAAAAAAAACAAGAGAAGAAAACACTTTTAACAGAATGAAAAGGGGTACAAAAATGAAAGAAGTGGCATAATTATGATAAATTAATTACTTAGTATTCATGAATATTGAAATTATATTGAATTAAGACAGAATTATATCAAACAGTTTCCCGTTTTAACTAAAACATTTCATTTTACTTAATTTGGTTCGGTTATATGGCAATAAAATCCGTTGCAAGGATTTTTATTTCCATTTCAAACACAGGACTAATAGTTTGATTACCTCGAAGAAGATTTCACTGTCCATAAAATTATACAAGTTCTGTGTTTTAAAGAAAGGGTTTAGATCTTACGTGGAGTTGTTTACGATATTTAAATTCGTTAAAATGGTTTTTTTAATTTTATTTTCGTCTGAAATTCAGCACTAAGTGTTTGTTTACATCAACGATGATCGCTTTGTCCATAAACTTTACATTTTGTGCATACAGAACAGTCCCAAATGCCTGGATCCAGTGAGACTATGGCATTCCTATGTTGGGAATATTGAGTTATGTCAGGATTTGTTCAGGCTATTCAGACAGCTAAAGCCACTTCTGGCAATGTTTTCATATTGAATGTATGTCTCTGAGCATAGGGGCAATGATGAGAGTACGTATATTCTTGTTTCTGTGTTTCAACCAAAGAGAAAATAATACATAGAGATGCCCTAACACGCTAAGGGAAGAAACCTTAATAAGAGGAGGAGGGGGGGGGCTTACACTAGTCAAAATCACGCGGAACAAACGTGGATGGCAGTGAACCAAAGCTGCTGCCAAAATAGGTGTCACGTGACCTTTGCTTCCAGCCGTCGAAGTCGCACATAGGGCAAGTCTATTAAATCTGTCGTCAGTGATTTCAACGAATGCGTTTGAATCTACGTAATATGTGAGAGATATTTACGGCATTTCCATCCAATTTAAGGGTATTTTGGGTCTTACATTCAGCATTAATCGTTTGTTTACCTCGTACCTCATTGCATAACACCCGCCCCACCGAAATGTGGCTAAGAAATGCGTTTTTTCCTCCTTGTGTCGAGTCATGGTAGTCCCGGGATGCGTGCCATTCTTCAGCACTTAAGATTCCATTTAAAAAATTCGATCCAGTTTTTCAGCGCAAAATGGTCATAACCGTATTTCGGGCGCGAAATGAATGAGCCACTTGCATGACAAATTTAAAAAAAAATCGGTTCAGGAAGAATTTCCAAGGAATTTAGCATTTACCATTTTTTTTTAAATTTCTTATTATTTTTTCCAAATTCGTGGTAATTTTTCAAAAGCTGTTAAATTTAATTTTAACGAAAGTTCTTCAATTTTTGAAAATAATGAAAAGCGTTCTTAACCGCCCTGCGTTCAGGTAATTTTATCAAAAATAAGCAGAAAATAATCACTTTTTTTTGGTTTAGAGTATGAATACAATGTTAGTCATACTCATACCTGATAATATTTTGTCAAACAAGAGACCGCACGCTTCGCCTGTCCTTGAAGAACTACGTGTTTAGAGTTGATGTCCCGTGTTGTTGAGACGCGCGCGCGGTCATTACGGTGTGTAGTTATGAGACATATTATTTTTCCTCAAGATATGGAATAGCGCAGAATGGTACAATCAAAATTTTGCGTATCACGTACGTTCATAGGCATACGGTTAATTGAAGTTAGAATCGTTATATTTAATTTTAAAAGGAGCCCACGTGGTCTAATGTGTCTGTTTTATTGTAGCAGCTGTCAGTTAGCTGTCAAATTATGTTATTAATATCTAGTTATATATTTTTTGTAACGAATTTAATTATCAAAGGGTTCATAATCTACACATATAAAAAATACACTTGAAAAAATACGGACTGAATTGGAATGAATCATTGGAAAACATTGACTACGCTAACTATAACAAATTTTCTGTGAAGATTTAAGACATGTATACGCTTCTAATCTCGAAATAAAATTGAAATCTTATTTTTTTGATGCTATATAGAAAACGACGTATTATCAGTACCACATCTGTTCTGATAGCCGTTCTACTAAACGTTGTAGATTCTGTATAAAATTGTATATTTTTTTGTTTTATATTTTCATATGTTTACATTGAAAACTTGTTAATTTTAAATCAAATACGTAACAATTAAGGGTTGGTTTTATAACCATCCGTTTCTAACGCTTGATACCGTTTTTAACTAATATTTGGACTACCGACCGATTTCGAAACATTCGTCAGATTCAGCTGTCAGTTGTTGTTTGAAACCTTGACTATTTTAATTAAAAATACAATATGTAATTTGCATCTGTGAAATGGATTTCTCATCGAGCAGTGATAGTGATGACGAGCGAATGGCAATTATTCAAGACAAAAAACGGACGGATAACGATTCGTTAATGAAACAGTTCGTTACGTAACAGAAATTTAATGGTTCGTTTATAAAACTGTCCCCAACAGTCACATAATGAGTTTTGTTAATAACTGATGGGAGTGCAACTTCGGTGTACGTTTTATTTGAAAAAATAAATCGATCGTTTTAAAATGTCAAACATACAAAATCATAGTTTTTGTTGTGAATGATTATTTTCATGTAGTGCCACACTAGCTAAAAACGCGTTTACGTTTAATTTTTTTTTTTAAATGGTGACTTGGTATTTAAAAAAAATCTGTATTTTTGCTCCCTCGGTATAAAATAAAAGTTTATTCACATGATGTTTTCACCACCATTTGAATATGTATCTGTAAATTTATTACTTACTACAAAATATTATATATATATATATATATATATATATCACTACCTATATTGTAATGATGTATTTAGTAATTAAATATATTTATGATGTGATTTGACGGTCTCCGTGGTTGAGTGGTTATGATCCTTGGTACGAATCCGGAGGTCGCGGGTTCAAATCCCGGCGGGCGCGGGTAATTTTTTTAATTATTAAACTGTGTTATTTTACAATTTATTAATTAAAAATAATATGTAGTATATATACAGAGTGGTAAATATTGTTAGTATCGCCCTGGTGAAAGACCACCATTCATAATCGAAGCGTTGTTTGAAATGGCTTTAGCAGTGTTTGGTGACTAGATCTGAATAGCCAGGTATGTATCCACCTTCCTCTTCCCCTCCTCAATACCTTCAGCCTCACAGCATTCCCCAAATGGGGATGCCATAGTCTCATTGGCTCCAGACGGTTAGGCGCAGCTGGGACTCTTGTGTGGTAATCACATGAAAAAAAATGTTATAAACCATTTAATTTGAAACAATATTAACTTAATTTTATTTTAATAATAATTTTTCTTTGTGTTTTCTTTCATCAGTTCTAATTTTTATATACATTCAATAGACGTTTATTCTTGCTTTGTT
This sequence comes from Halesus radiatus, assembly GCA_022606495.2. NCBI lineage: Eukaryota > Metazoa > Arthropoda > Insecta > Trichoptera > Limnephilidae > Halesus > Halesus radiatus. The sequence continues at coordinate 106,235 of JAHDVE020001930.1, read as the reverse complement.
ATTTACAGATATTCTTGAAATTTTTCTTTGTTATTATACAGGCTCATAAGGGCTTATGTTATATGTTATACTATGTAAAAGGCGAAACGCGTTAATAATTTGAAAATAAAACAAAAAAAAATGTATGCAAGACGCCCATTGCCTCAACCAGTTTGATGTTTAAAACTTCATCCTCCACGCCTCAACTCATACATTAGATACTTCATAAGCACCGTAAATATTCAACCCGGGACAGGTCGTTTGCCAATGATTTATCGACCAGATAGAGTGATCTGAGATGCCATTTATATTTTAAAATAACACTAAAATTTTATTGGTACCTGCTGCAAATAAGTCTGCAATTGCTTTACTCGGAGGAGAGAAATAGTAACGGCTGCTCGCTGCATAAATATTCGGTGAAATCTTTTCAGAGCAGAGGAACGGTTAAACGTATTCCTCTCTAACGTTTTTTTTAATATGTTTGCATCATTAAAACTCAAAATTATTAGTGTGCAAGTTTATGTTTATGTTCATGCCGTTTGAAACTCTAAATGTTGTATTAGTGACTGATGTAGTACGTTCATTTTATGCCATGTTAGATTGTTGTTACTGCCTACTCAAAGGAAATAGTTTCTTTACACCATCGGTCTCTTGTTCATTTTATGCCATGTTAGATTGTTGATACTGTCTACTCAAAGGAAATAGTTTCTTTACACCATCGGTCTCTTGTTCATTTTATGCCATGTTAGATTGTTGATACTGCCTACTCAAAGGAAATAGTTTATTTACACCATCGGTCTCTTGTTCATTTTATGCCATGTTAGATTGTTGATACTGCCTACTCAAAGGAAATAGTTTATTTACACCATCGGTCTCTTGTTCATTTTATGCCATGTTAGATTGTTGATACTGTCTACTCAAAGGAAATAGTTTCTTTACACCATCGGTCTCTTGTTCATTTTATGCCATGTTAGATTGTTGATACTGCCTACTCAAAGGAAATAGTTTATTTACACCATCGGTCTCTTGTTCATTTTATGCCATGTTAGATTGTTGATACTGTCTACTCAAAGGAAATAGTTTCTTTACACCATCGGTCTCTTGTTCATTTAATGCCATGTTAGATTGTTGATACTGTCTACTCAAAGGAAATAGTTTATTTACACCATCGGTCTCTTGTTTATTTTATGCCATGTTAGATTGTTGATACTGCCTACTCAAAGGAAATAGTTTCATTACACCATCGGTCTCTTGTTCATTTAATGCCATGTTAGATTGTTGATACTGTCTACTCAAAGGAAATAGTTTATTTACACCATCGGTCTCTTGTTCATTTTATGCCATGTTAGATTGTTGATACTGTCTACTCAAAGGAAATAGTTTCTTTACACCATCGGTCTCTTGTTCATTTTATGCCATGTTAGATTGTTGATACTGCCTACTCAAAGGAAATAGTTTATTTACACCATCGGTCTCTTGTTCATTTTATGCCATGTTAGATTGTTGATACTGTCTACTCAAAGGAAATAGTTTCTTTACACCATCGGTCTCTTGTTCATTTAATGCCATGTTAGATTGTTGATACTGTCTACTCAAAGGAAATAGTTTATTTACACCATCGGTCTCTTGTTTATTTTATGCCATGTTAGATTGTTGATACTGCCTACTCAAAGGAAATAGTTTCTTTACACCATCGGTCTCTTGTTTATTTTATGCCATGTTAGATTGTTGATACTGCCTACTCAAAGGAAATAGTTTCTTTACACCATCGGTCTCTTGTTAATTTTATGCCATGTTAGATTGTTGATACTGCCTACTCAAAGGAAATAGTTTATTTACACCATCGGTCTCTTGTTCATTTTTTCTTTTTATTGTTTCTATTTCTATTTTCAGGCGTTGTAATAATAATTTCGTTAACGTGATGGTAAAATGTCATACATATTTCGTGCAAGGAATTTATTTATTTGATTATACGCCCATCTGCGCTTTTACAAGGATTTTAGAACATAATATAAAGAGCTATTGAAAATTACAAGTACAAAGAGATTCTAAATCATAAAGTAATGAACCATCTTTAAATGTTTAACAGTGACATAAAATAGGAAAGTAAATCAATATCATAATATAAATCATTATCGCTACATTATCCAATCTACAATATTACATATTGTGGGATTCATCAAAGTGCTGGTATAGGTGACGCTTTACTGTATAAATGGGGTCAGCAAATACATCAACAACACCTCCAAACCTGTTGCCAAGATCATGCATACTATTGGTTAATAAATGAAACTGATAGTTAGTTGTGTAAGTGTTGCAGAAAAATGTTACAGTTTGTATTGTGTTCCTCGTCGGTACATTTTATTTAATAGTAGGGAAGATGGCAGGGCTGTCAATTGGTAATGATTCTACATAATACAACTGGGTCTGATATAATTCTCCTGTCAGACATAACAAAGAATGTTCCTTTGATGTTGCGAAAGGACACAGTTGTTGATTAATTTATTTTTTTATATTTACCCCACACAGGAGGTTAAAGGAAAATAATTTCCTTCAGGACCTATGTCATCTTTAAGGGTGCTATGTGAAGGCTCTTCTTGGGGAGAGGAAAACGTGAACATGGAGCTTGAAGAGATCCATGTTGTGGGAGCAAGGAAACATAGAGGCCGGCAAATCAGTCGACAGCCGGGTGTTGTACTCAAGAACGAGTGGTGGAAACGATCCTTTCTTATGTGAAAAATATCTACTGTGTACAAATTTTGGGCGCGTGTTTAGCGTGTTTTTCGACTATGCACCGGTGCCAAATGGATCAATGACGCCAGTTCCCCAGAGCATTCCCACCTATCGCCTGTGCTCTAAAGATTGCAATCCACTTACTGCGATAGGGGAATCTGTCAAATGCTCCGCCCGTTTCTGTACAGAGTCAAGGGTTTTTTCAGGCATTTTTGGGCTCCAGACCAGAGATGGCTGCCAAATTCAACAGTGGAACGTACTTGCGATTGGTACAGATTCAGCAGATTCTGTTACATTTACTATGTTATGGAAATGTGTATTTTTCTAGATACATATATCATGTGAAACACGAATTTAATCTCACTTGGGAAAATATCCAAAAGCGCAAAATTAGCTTTTTATCAGCACACATATTTACCATACATTGAGGAAAATTCTCAAGTATAAATATTTACCTCTTTCACCATTTCAAAATGAGAATTATAGTCATTTTTTTTAAACTAAAACTTAAATACCAACTTGTTTAATATAAATAAAACTTTGGATAATTTATACAGCGACATTTTTGTGAAATTTCACCAATAACAAGACTGCAATTTTTAGCAATATTATTGTAGACATACAAAATATCTAACATTGAGAACACAATAGTACCTCCATGAAGACTACTAATAAATATTAGGCAGAAAATCACAAAACTTGTGAAAAGTTTAGTGATGAATTCAGTTTATTTTTATTTTATCGGACCATCGTCCAATGATACAAATACATTACATGAAATGAGATAAACAAGTACTACATAAAAAAAAACAAACAGCATATTCGTACATCATAGAAATAATGACAAAATAAAAAAAAAATCATTTGAGAGAACATTCAAGTCAAAACCTGCACAAGGTTTTGGTAGATTCCATGATATTAGACATATTAAATGATATTATTCGAATTTTATTTTTGTAAAGCTTGACAAAAATCATTTAGACAGGTACCAAAACTTTCAAAAGTTAACAAGTCTCGACATTCTGGACAGTGGAAAATGGTACCCATTATTAATAGAGTTTTAATTGAATCTACGGCAAGGGTTGGATGAATTGAAAGAAGGAAGTTGAGTCGATAATACAATTATTAATAATTTTGATAACGCAAATGAGATCAATTCTTATTTACCCAAGAAACCAGAATTCAGCTGAGCATAGTTTGTTTAACTGTTAAGCATTTACCATAGTATTATCTGCACAAAATGTCTCGCAATGCAAAATCTAGTTACAACAAATCATTACAATAATATAACTATTAAAGCCCACCGGAACACAACACAATACAGACTGGAAGATGGAAGCTCGTGACTCAGGATACAGGGGAATGAAAGGCGAAGGTGAAGCAGTAGGAGGAGGTAGCAAGGACTAGGAAATGTTACAAAGGGATGTGAGGCTATAAAAAGTGGCGCCCGGCGCATTGGCCAAATGCTCATTTGTGTGTAACGGCCAGTTCAAAACTACCGGGTACGGTTTTTCGATCGCTGTCGAGATTCAATTTTTTATTATTGTTATGTGAATTCCATACAAGAGCCCCAAAGCCCCGAGCCAGTCAAGCCGCGACACGCCCAATTTGCGAATTTTGTGGGCGGAAAGAAATGGGGGTGGCAATGTGGAATGGAATTAGGATGATTGGAAAGTAATAGGCTATTCAGAACTGGTTAATAAATATTCCTAAAGCTATTTCAATTCAGAATTGTGATCTTGTGTGTCTTCCATTATGGAAAAAAATGTAAATATGAGTGCTATTAAATTACCCATGTAAAGAAATATGGTTCGTGTCCCAGATGCGACCGTTACCTTTTTATTTTTCGTGTCTTTTATGTTTCCTACATACTACTATTCTGATGAATTTAATTAAAATTGCAAAAACAAAAACTATACTCCGATTAACTGAAATAGGTAGTAGAAAACCGAATTGATATTAATATGTTAGGTATTTAGGTTCCTACATAAATAGGTGGGCGTATAATCGGAATTAAACTAACCATCAGCAAAAAAGGATTTGAAATGTCTTACGAGGAACGGCTGCCCTGCCTGTTTCATACAAAACTGAAATGAAACAATCTAACTTTGTTCCAAGTACTTATATTTTAACGCCGACTGGTTTCGGAACAACCGTTCCATCATCAGGGCAAAATATATTGATCGTATCGATACTTTTTTCAATTAAAGCTGTAGTAAACATCTTTTAAGGATTAGAAGTATTTTTACTATTTTTTATTTAAATTATGAAATATAGGAGGCCATTAAAGAAATCGATTTTCCATGATTTTAGAAGCAACTTTGGGAATTATTTGCAGGTTAATGGTTTTTTTTATTGTAATACTCGTATACGCCATTTAAATACGATTACATAAAATAAAATTAAAAAAAAACCAAACGTTTTTATGGGTGTCTATTTTAAATAATGTACGACAAATTTATGTTCCAACGTATTTTAGTAGCTTTTAATTAAAATTTAAGCCTTATGTAACAATTATTATTTTTATTTTTTATTTTATAATTCATAATATTTTCTTAGGATTTTTTTTTATCACCAATAATTGCTAAAGTTGTCTCTAACATCGTGAAAAAAAACCGATTTATTTAATGGACTTTATTTCATTATTTAAAAAAAAATCTAATTCGTACCAGGTATTTGTTATACATTTTGATTAACAGAAAAATTATTCGGTTTGGGTGAGAATTTTGACAACAAATCCAAAATTCAGTTTTGTATGAAACGGGACCCCGTAGCCGTTCCTCTTAATGAATATGAATAAAATGTTTTAAATGTTGTTTTCTTGGTTCTAGTTGAATGGCTTTCAATCTGGTAGATAGGGTATCTATCTACCTAGTTTAAGCTTTGATATCGTAAGATGAACTATCTTTAAAAAACGCCACCCTTTGGCACCTGTGCAACTGCCCGCGTGTTTCCTTCCTGTTCGCCTGGTGCCCATTTATTTATTTATATATTCATCTGTCTAATGGGGCGGAACAGCTGTTCCACGTGCTCGCGACCCCTCCTGTCTTATATTAACCGTTTCTTTACAACCATTCTTAGTAAGCCTCCTTTTTTTACGAAATTTACACAATAATAAATAATAATAATAAGTTATGCATGCAGTATGGTTGAATTTTGCCATTCGTGGAACAAAGTGTTTATTATGTCTTTTGATTTCCGGTTTGCCGATGTAATAATTAATTGTCGTGTTGCCATATCATTAACTACAGTGTAGAAAATGAAGTAGAAAACGGTGAGGTCTGATTTGATGAAATTCGCACAAATTTTGCAATCAATTGCAAACATAATCGTTATCATTGGCTCACCTATAATGCAGAAAATATTTGTATTTTGAAGCAGGAATAACAATCATGAAAGTGAGCACTGGCGTTGTGAAATTTCCACAGATTTTTCGTACCAAATTTATCACCAATGAGTCACCACAAATTGTTTTCAGCTGGTAAAATCTTTTCCATCATGAGCTATGGAGCTTTCAGATATTCATTGATCTTTCCATAAATAAGACAAGACCCCATATTATTTGATTCATATTTTTCAACAGTTTGTTTATTTTAATATTTTGAAGCTTATTCGACAAATATATGAATAATAATAACACATTTTTTTAATTAGAAAACAGTTTTTCAACTTGAGGTTCTTTCTCATTTACCCAAGTGTTTTGAATGTGCTAATAATCCGATTTTTAAAGAAATTCAATATCTAGTTAACGTCCTAATTTTAATAAGAAAGGAATTGACGTATCGGGTGTCTGAAAAAAGCATGACAAAATCACTCTCCTCAAGGTGTAAACTGCATATTATTATATAACGGGGCTCTTTGAAAGTTAAACAAGTGGAACGATATCACGGGACAAGGCGATTTTAACGCTTCAATTCACGTTCTTTAATCTCTCCCCCGAAAGGTGCAAAGCTTTTTGGGTTACCCATTATCCCTAGAAAAAGTTTTATCGATCTAATGGAGGGGAAATTTTTTAAGGTTTTAAGGATTTATATATTAGAAGGGTGAGCTTAGGCAATGTGAGGAAGTTTCTCGAAGTTTCGTAGGAAACGCATCCATTAAAGGTTTCCTACGTAATTAAAATATAAAGAAGGACTTCTTTAAAAAAAACTATTACATCAACTACATGATACGAGTCTTGAGTACATAAAAGCAAGTTAAAATAAGAACAAAGTGTGTTTAATATAAATATACAATATTTACCGCCAAAAATGCTATTTAAATATAATATTAATTACCTACAATGGGAACTTGTACCCGCTAAGCCAAAGCAATTAGGTTGTCAGCAGGAGTTTAGTTCAACAATATTATGTAACATAACAATTAATAACAATCACCATACAAATGTATCGCAAAATTAGAACAATATAGGTGCATGCATGTTGTGTTCAATGAACACAAGCAGAATTTTTTTTTTTTAAATATGAAACAGCTTGACAGTTTTGTTATAGAAATACTAGAATCCAATTACGTATATCGATCTAAATCATTTTATAAAAATATCGAAATATCAGCAAGTATTAAAAAAAATTGAGAAATAAAAAACATAAAAAAATAAATAAATAATAACAAACAGTAGAACAGTTTTGTTATAGTGAGGATAGACTTAATATAATAGTAACACTTAAATAATTTTTAAGATATCTGCAGCTATCAAGGAGATATACAATCAAGGAGACCATCATATTTGTTCAATATAGAATGTAAGAAAGAGCAAAATAGCGTAAATACAGCAGATATCAAGGAGCTTTACAACCAAGGAGATCGTCACATTTGTTGCCATCAATACACAAGGTTACTTTCCAAAAGTCAATACTTTAACATCATTGAGAATTTCGTCATAGGGCAATTGTTTTTAAATTCGTATGGCAACTTGTTAAATATAAATGTTATAATGTATTCAAGAGTTCGTTGACCATATTTATTTTGAAATATTGGCACTATCCTTCCTATGTTTTGTGTCAATCGTGTATTGTGTACATGATCCATTTCAGCCAATTAAAAATACGTTTGAAAAGGTAGTCAAAATATAGGTTTATTCGAAATAATTCATCCATTTTTACGACTTTTGGAGAAACCAGCTATTTATGTTGTTAAATTAAATATATAAATATATATTGATGTGTAAAAATGTCCGGCTAATAGCTACTTTAAAAAAATTACAAGATGTTTTCTTAATGTTTTTAGCTACTAAAACACCAAAACAGACGTGTGTGGGCAGAAGCCGGCGTATAAAATAAGACCTATTTATAATAAATAATCGTTAATGCAAATATCTCAATCAATAACGTTTTTAAACAAAATAAACTTTGCATTCTAAAAACATACAGTAATAATAATATAACATCCCAAAGTGGAGCACCTATCTCTGTCGCGTCGTCCATCTCAAGAGACAAGCGCGGTGCGTTTTTGTATAATCCTGATATGAAAGGCAGATAGTATAGTTCTATCAAAGAATAACGAATGAAGGTAAGTGTGTCCAACAGTCGCAGTGGGCCGACAGGTGGAATATTCACCTGTTACTTGTCGGTCTCGTACGGGGGTGAACTGTATTATTATTACTGAGGAAGGTGCTGCCTTATTGGTGGAAGGCTGTACTTGCTGTCGGTAGGGAGACTTAAAGGTTAATGTCAATTAAATTCATTATTGCGCATTAAAAAAATATTTCTAACTGTGGGATGTTCAGTTTATAACGGTTCTGGAATTATATTATTATACCAGATAAACAAGAAATGTCCTATATACCGATTTGTAAGAAAATTAATTTGGGCAACTTACAAAAGACCTTTCCACTCCTATGCCCCAGACAGGTGAATGAAATTGATAATCTGCTCGAAATAAAATATCAATTTTTGAATATGTTTTAGCACAATTAAAGAATAATTGAGCCTATTTTTAAAATTAAAAAAGGGAATATTTAATCATTGGAGATAATATTCACAAATTCCAAATAAAATAAAAATGGTAACGGTCGCATCTGGGACTCAAATACGAGATTTCTCGATCTATCTGGAACCATCACTCTACTAACTAAGATAAAGCCTCCAAGGAGGCAAAGCATTGTTAAATTGTGCTGTTAAATAATGTGTGTGTTTCAAATAAAATGAAAATAAATAAAAATGGGTATTTTTGGAATAGCCTATGTTTTGGTTGTATTTTCCTATTACTTTTCATAAAGTCACCTTATTATTTTAGATATCGGATTATATATACCATATATATCTCTGAATAATATTCATAATGAGTATTTCATCCTTTTTTATCAAAAATATATATACAAGTTTTTAATATAGTAATCCTTGTGCGTTTCAAAAAATATGTTATTATTATGATTATTTAATAAGTTATTCCATTAAAAATTTAAAAAAAAAAACATAGTGTTATATTTTTGAGATACAGAAGGAAGTATGAAAGGAAACTACAGTAAAGCAGACATAAAAAAAGGAATTCTGCAAGGATTATAAAATCCAATACTAAATGTTTTGCTCTCACTACACCATCATAAACGTGAAATAAAGTTCGTTTTACGTTGAACATAAGATTTGTATTTCGAAGTTTAACAAGAACTTGTATCTTGTCTGAAAGCACATTTACAGGTCGCGGTACTCAAGTTTCCTCATTTGTTACTAAATACTGTAACAATATTGTAACAAACGCTTTTAAGGTTCGCATTCTCACTTTAAGTAATACTTAAAAAACCAACTGAAAGCTTCAAGTTAACATTTAAAGTCATAATATTTCCTTGTTGTTGGTAGAAGATATCGACTTTATGATCTCTGTGGGAGCTTTTTTGTAAAAAGCTTCCCGAAGATGTTAACTACAAATATTCTTGAAGGAAGTATGATTTTACTTGTATTGCAGTATTGCTATTAGAAACTCATTTATTACATTCGTTTCCAGTTTATATCAGACGCAATAATCAGATTATCACGTTCTGATTTACTCTTAATACGTTCAAGTATATTATTATCAGATTGCCAGGTAAATAGACGTAAACGGGATAATATTAAATGTACTGTCACGATGGTTATCTGGAACATTTATGCATGACGAGCGATGTCATATAAATTTAATTGAATGTTGACATGCGTATCAATAAAAGTCAAGTAGTAATATGTGAAACCTCTTGACAACGATATAAAAGAAACGACCCATTTTACTATTTAATACAATTACCTATATACAATAGGTGATGAGGTAAAAAAGATGAAGTTTAATCAAATGGTGATACATATTTTTTCAGCGTAAAATAATACAAAAAAGCAGTTCACAATGAATGGAAAAAAATAGCAGTGTGTGGTGAATAAATTAATAGAAAAACTGTTTATAAATAATTTATTAGCTAATTAAAGAGAAAGTAGTTTATAATGAAATAATTAATAAAACGAATGTATCTAAAACATTTTTTTAACCGTATTAACACATGTCTACTTAAGGCTAAACGAAATGAGATACACGTCCACAGATGGCGCTAACTAGAAATTTTTGAGATAAAAACACTTTTAGCACTTTTAAATATCACGATGAATTATTTGTTGACGGGTGTACATAAGGAATATGAAATAGAATAAATTGTTTTTGTATGTTTAAAGCTTGAATCCTTCAAGAAACTTAGTATAATAGTGTATAAGTTTTTACAATAACATTCTATTTTTATGTTTCTTGAAATACTTGAGCATTAAATCTACAATAATATTGTATTCCATGTGTACACCCGCCAACAAACAAGTCATTTAAAATTTTAAAAACATTACTTGAGCGCGTATTACGTTTTTTTTATCCTTAATAATCTTGCATTTTTTAGGTGCAAAGTTTTTTTTTTATATAAAATATGTAACCGTGGCAGTCAATATTGAATTAATAAAAAATGTCACATCTTTCAATAAGGAACTCTACCGAAAAACATAATGGGTTAAAAATATTTGTTCATTTAGATCAGCAAACGCCAATTCTGAATATATAAGTTTAATTATACATAGAATTTATAAATCGTTATTTAAAATTGAATAAAAACTATCACATCAAAACATCCTGTTGTGTTGGTAACAATGCATTCTCGACATATGACGTCACGGGGCTCTGTTCGTGCGTATTCTAGTTATTGAATTTGTATGGAAATTTTTATTGTATGTCGATTTTGTTTTGTATTTTAAATATCGATCTTTATTAGTTTTGTTGAAATTTAAACTCAATTTGGGTGACTTCCAGCTCTTTAATTGTTCTTCAAGATAAAAAAAAATTATTGAAATGATAAAGGGTATTCATGGTCAAATCAACCCAATTATCAATACGAAAATTATGACAATGTTATCATAAATATTATTAGAGTTAAATATTATAAATATGTACATCATTTAATTACTTGTGCTTAGTTATGATTTACTACGAATAGAATATAACATGATGTACGCTAAAGCTCATCCTTGTTTTGACAATAGACATTATAACATCAAAGCTTTAGATTTCATGCGTTTTATCGAACTTTGAATGGGTGAAATGTTAGACCCTCATTATTTTTTATTTGATTATGTATTGATTTTGTAAGTTATAATAGAAATATCACAGCTTATTTGTTGATATGCTTTTCCGTTGCATGACTAAAAGTACTAAACTAGATATTTATTTACCACTAAGTGAAAACATAATAAAAAATGAGTAATAGTATCTAAAACTTAAAGTGGTTTCCTAAATAGTAAATTCAGTTTTACTGTTGTAATCCGTGAGTTATTTTATATGAAGAAGGCTTGAGAAGATTCCCCGTAGAAGATGTTATTATTCATATAGACCGGTTCGTGGATCCAGGAGGTCCCTAACTTGCTAAAATAAAAACAATTCTCGGCTGAGATGTTTTGAGCTTCCGGTCTTATTTAAATGTTAATTTAGATAAAAAAAATTTCAACACGAAAGGGATGTTGTTCGATCATGTGGAAGTGTACGCCTAGACATCAATTTGGAAGATAATTCTTGAGAAAAGATGATTGTATTTGAAAAAAATATGGCGGAGATAAGGAAGGTTGCCTTTTTACGATGGGGTTAAATTTCCATCGGAAGTAAACATAACCTTTTCTTCCAAGTTTTTGGATCTCCTGAGCCAGCTTTATTTTAAAATCTAGAAATATGAAAATATATTATTATTACTTTAATGGTAATCGACCATTCACCTATTGTGTTCGAGCTGTCGTGCATTTTCACTCAGTCAGCACTTAAAAATAACTTCGTAGTTTTCTAACTCAAACGACACCACAAACGATTTATATGTAAATTCTAAATGGGTAGTTAGGAAAATGTATAAGGTTTCAAACGAAAAAAGTTGTCAAACTGTAATGTTTTAAATTCTATGAAATACATTATAAAATGTCTGAAAAATGATGCAGTTTGAACGCGACTGACGGCAATTTTTAACTTTTTTATTTAAAATTCCAGTACGTATTTCAGGTAGAACTTAAAATATTAGTTTATCATCCACATATAATCTACAGATAAATCATCCATAATCATCTTGCGTTAGCAGACCACAAAGTGTGTATTTTTGGGTTCAGACCGTTAACTTGTTTTTTATAAATGTATTTGTTTACATTATTTCATTGCAGGCAATCCGAGCGTTTATTTGCATATAATTTGATACAGTCACATTTACTTTACCTGTCTCACTAGACGATGTCTATTCTGAGAGGGGTACATTGAAGCATCTCTTTAAACAGTTACATATTTACCTACAGTAGGTAAATTATTGATGAATTAGCAAAGTTTAAAGCAGCTTTGAGACCAATAAGTTCCTCTACATATCGACAAAATCTTTATAATATTATGTGGTAATATTCAGTATTTGTTTCACAATGATTTTATTCAGCGTGTTGCGCTTCCTTTGATTTTCATCCAAAGTTTAGAACATCCTCGCTATATGCATCATTAACCAGGTGATGCATATGACAAGGATTACAAGTCCTCATATCTGACACCATGTTGTATTACGGTGTTTGATAAGGACACGTTTATAAACGAAATGTCATTTATTAACCACTCCGGTTGACAATCGATTCACAAGTGTTTGACAGGAAGAGGTTATTAAATAAATATAATCCTATAGAAGTAGTCATAGACAATATTATAGTAATACCAACAGATAATATATGCTGAGAGAATTAAAATCATATCCAAAATTCGGGAATAAAATGTACTCCATGCGTGCAAAGTTTTTTTTAGTAGATACCGTTACATGTACCTAAATAATAATTCCATACGAGCACGAGATGCCCCTTCCTGAAATTAAACAGATTGAAAAACATAACGAACATGGTTCGTCCGTTTTTAATTTATAGTTATTCACAAATTATTGCATCCTGGAGAGATCAAGCAGATCATTCAGCCGCACGCACCACTGTTGTACCGCAGCATCTCCAAGTACACGGAGATTTTTCTCACGCTACCATAATCCACACGCTTCCGATCATATTCCCAAAGAAAATCAATCCCCAGCACACGAAGCTAAACCGTACAACATTAATTTTATTGAGACTATGAAAATAAATGCATCTTTGAATGTTGTTGGTTAGGACATCCGATATTGTGTAGTCAGTGTGTAACGTTTAATGCCTTTAGTATTCATGTTTATTTCCCTTAAATCACTTCTTTGCACGACTTCCTCGCACGCCACAGTCGGGATAAAATTGAAATATAAATAAATTAATGTTTTCAGTACGCCTTAAAGGATATTCTACGCTTGCGCCAGGACGATAGCTACAGGAGCCGGCTTCCAATCTTCTCCATTTAATTTATTACCGAAAAGCAGGTGAGGAATCCGATTGATTAAATTCGCGGCTCTAACTGAGAATTTTATATCGACGACAGGAGTTCGTGAGGCTTTGAAAAAAGACAATATCGTGTCCCGCTCATTAGGCTGCAAGTTATATCGAAATGTCTTACAAAGCCGGCGTGCGGCAGATATTGGTTTCACTCCGATCTCATAGGCGATACTGTCACCAGGTTGACAAATAATATATTACTATCACCATAATAAAATCAACAGCAAAATATGTTCAAGTGCAGAAATCGCTGAAAAAATAAAATAAAAGTTTTTAAAACACTTATCAAATCATTCGTTAAAGTTTACCTTTTGTTTTAGGGACAAAAAAAAGATATTCATAGAACGCATTTACTTTGTGGCTTGCCATAATTATAACGTAAATGCATAAATTTGTTTTGAACCATTTCAATTTAATATAATAATCTTGACCGGTTTCGGAAGTACCCTTCAGGGGGTATTTCAAATACATTAAACTTTTTAATATATTCCTGATGGGGGAGGGTAAATGGTGAAGTAATTCAAAACTAATTTTTGGGTTTGTATTACATAAAAAAAGATACATTTGAAAAGCGATAAAAGGGGAAAAAAAATCCCCCGTATTGTCCTGCATAAAAAAATAACATGGGTTTTAGCAGATGCGGTGTTTTCAACAGCAATTTATGGCAAACGTACAATTCAATTTAATCATTGAAGAAAATAATATTAACATAACCTAAATGTTGTCTAAAGAATTCAATTTTTAATTATTAATTATTTTTATTGGTATTAAGAAGTCAATAGATGTCTAGTAAATATCTATATAAATAAAAGAGTTGGATTTTAATCCGAGACACTGTTTAAGTTTGCAATTGAGTTCGGGTAGAACTTTGTAAACATCATAAAAATAGCTGCCAATTATATGAGATTAAAAATGGAAAACAATATTCACAAAAACGAATTTGAGATATGATATCGATGAAGATGACACAAATTGAACTGGTCTCGTTAGCTAAGTGTTGAGTGTTTCCCCGGATAGGCAGAGGACCTGGGTTCGAGTCCCTGATACGACTGAAATCTTTTTAGTTTCTGTCCTTTTGTCCGGTTTCATCTTTCATTTAGGTTATTTTAATATTATTTTCTTCAATGATTAAATATTACGACGAGGTTTGTAAATCTCAATAAAAATAATTAATAATAAAAAATAAAAAATAATTAATTTAAATCAAATTTAATAATGTTATTATTGAGTTCTGCAAGTACATTTTTTTTTTAAATTATCGTGACAGCTTTTTTGGTGTTTAAAGCCAGTTTCAAATACTTACGGAACTTGATAAAAACATAAATTAAAATTTATTTACATGATATTAATAAAAAAATGGAGTTCTAAGAATTAAAAACAATAAATAAATAAATAAAAAAAAAATAAAAATCTTTTTACTAAAACATGTAACTTTTACACTGCTGCAAGAATTATGTAAAAAAAATAATTAAATGAATTATTCATTGGCAATTATTTTTTTCACTATTGAAATACTTATAATAGAAGCAATATATTTCCCAAGAAATTCACTCCTATCTTCTCTGGGATCGGTAGATGACAGACGTTATCGATGATTTACTTTTGGCATTAATAAAAACTGTGGCCAAGTAGATTTAGTTCGCTTTTTATTTACGTATCGGTAATTGGAATTTATTGCGACGACATGTTTCTCGGAAAACAACCTCTAAGAAAGCAACTTAACCCGGCGTTTCAAAATTTTCCATTTTATTCAAAATGAGATTCGTAATAATTTAGGGAAAACATTAGCGTTGAACATGATGTTTTTTTTTAAAAATACCAATCCCCATATGGAAACCATATCGGAACCCAATGAAAGATCTTGCTTCACAAGATCGTTATTACTACATATTTGAAGATATAATTGCTATTAAACGAGAAATAATATTTTTAGACGGTACTAAACCGTTAAAAAACAGATTCACAAAATACCTTCTTTAATTTTAAATTTACGTGAAATTCACATTCAATACCGAAACAAAAGTACGCGTTTACAATCAGTATTAATCATATTTTAGTCCGATTTTAATCTTTTTAACAGTATTTCGAAAAAACACGCAACATTTTCATAAAATTCGTAAAATTATATTTACGCATATCTGTCAAATAAAGCGAACTAAACTGTAGGAAAATACACACTTCTTTTTATCTCAATTTCATAGAATAGACGACCCATATGGAAACTGGATGAAAAAAAGTATTGTGTGAAACCCACATTACTAGGGCTTAGATTTTTGATATTAGGAAAAAAAAAACGGTTTTATCATAAAATCTTATGGAACGATAGACATCGCGCATTATTTTACTATTATAAAATGTACGTAGGTGCATTAAATTTTGCGTATTTTGCATGGAGTGCATGGCTTCATAGATAGAACATTAGATCGTTAGAAGAGGCGTGCCGTCCATAAAGGCTGAAAAGCTGTGCCTACCATAAGAAAAACGAACCATAAGAAGACATTGCAGAAAAAAAAGTTGAAAACTTTCTGAACAAAATATATTCTCTCTGTGAATTGGGCAGGGAACTTGACCCCTATTTATTCAGTTGGCCATAATAATCAGCGGAAGGTGATAATAAAATTGACATTTTCAAATACTTATTTGCAAAATCATACCCAAACATGAAAAACTACATAGAGCCAATCTTTGGCCATAGAGGAGTGCACACCACTGATCGTTAGTCTTTCAGTTAGTTCTTGGTCACTTGACTGGATACGTATTAGAATTTTATTGGTTTAAATTGGTGCATGAAGCGTTCACACGTATTGAAAGGCACAAAAAATAATGCTATTGTTAGAAATTTGATTCAAATAGATGTACTTTATTGTTCCTAATCTTTAATATAAATTGTTGAAATATGTTTTGAAAAACTAGATACGAATATTTTTTAAGGTTTTTGACAAACATTGACATACATTTTAATCAATCTAGTATCTAATTATTTACTGACTTTTATCAAGGGTTATCAAAATGCAAATTTCCATAAACAAGTAGCCAGTGTCAAAATCGGTGGATTCGTATTAGAAAAACTTTGTGGTTTCTCATTACGAAGCTAATGAATATCAATTTGTTTAAGTGTCGTCTGGCTTATCCATAATTACGGCAAGAGTTAGGTGCCCTTCATTCTCCGAATAAACTACTGTTTAATTCAGGAAATAGGCACTTAGTAAAACTAGTCTCCCCTCCACCCGTAAACGACCGTTGGTCCATAGCAGCCGAGATAATGAGCCCAGCTTCCAATAATCGACTCGGATAATTTCATTCAGCAACCAAAAAAGTAAATGGTTTATTCCTTGCTCGGTGCTTTCATCAATCAATCGGTGGCTGTAACGAGTAACGGTGTAACTCAAATAAGCTTTAAATAACATTACTGATCTCGCATAGATGGGTGGTCCAGGGACTGCGGAGACCGAGAGGCTGCAGATGAGAGAAGGAGAACCAATTATTGGACGTCAGTACAACAGGGGGCAGTTCACTATCGTAAGACAGTCGCAATCGTATTGCTAGTTTTATTAATTACTATGTTCAATAATTATAATGTTCTGAATGAACTGACTGACTGACTGGATGACATTTTTATTGATGATGTAAATCTAGGTATGTTTTGTAATGCATTTAGCAAGTATGCTATTGCTAGCGTTGCTATTACCCTTGGCCAGTGAGATAAAGGGGATGTAGAAGGGAGTGTAATCTTAATAAACGGACTGCAATCTTTGGAGCACATGCGTCAGGTGGGAATGCTTTCCATGTTCTTCCGGTATTTTAATAGAAGATGCTCTGAGGAACTAGTGTCATTGATCCTTTCGGCACCGGTGCGTAGCCGGGAAACACGCCAAACGCGCGCACAACATTTGCACACGGTTGACATTTGTCACATGAGAACGTGTCGCTTCTACGACTCGTTCTTGTGTTCGACGGCCCGGCTGTGCAATGATCTGCCGACTTCTGTGTTTTCTCCATCCTACAACATGGGTCTCTTCAAGACCCAAGTCCACTCCTTCCTATCCTCTAAAAGACCTTCCACACATCAACCCCAAATATAATATAGGCCTTGAAGGAAATTATTTCCATCAGGGCCTCCTATGTAGATTTATTAAAAAAATACAAAGATTAAGAAGTATCCAAAGTTAGTACATATTATATAACAAATCCCCAATAATTGTGAGTGAATGTGCTGTGTGTTTCTAATATAATCGATTGTTAAGTTAAGACAATTCTTTTGTAAACATGAAGAGCACAGTTCATTTGTTTTGCAACTATGCGTATGGAATATAGCTGTTGACAGTTAGGTCTCTAGGTCCTGATAATATATATTAGGAGAAATATTAATTTAGCCATTAATAGCATTTTTAGCAAATTATATTAAATTATACTTAGATAATGTTATTGTTAAATTTATTTGCGTGGAATTTTTTAATATTTTGTCAATACGATCTATATTATTGATGTACCTATATTTTACACCTGCGTCCCTTTTATAATTCAATTTTTATTATAACATTTGTAAAAGCCCCTAAAGGGCGTATATAATATAATAAATAAAATATTTCCATGTACGTTTCGATTGTGATTGGTGGACTTCTCTTTCTTACGTAAAAACTTATCCTTTAAATATTTTCTTCGTAGGTAGATCCCAAGTTTTTATAATACATTGTGTTTAAAAACGCATATCATAATGTTCATCGCTCTTGGATAAAAAATCCCGTAATGTGCCCCCGTGCCGTAACTAAGGATTCTTGGTCGTCTTTCGCTATAGCGCTTGTCGTTATGGATTCTATGAAAATTTATAATTAAAATCTGAACGAAAGCACGCCTGTAGAAGTGTAGTGGTTGCACAAAGGCGGGCCGACCCCGTTTCGATTATCGGCTATGACAATGCAGTTCGGGAGTAACCCCATTGCCCGGTGCCCATCTCCCATAACGCCCGGCCTATCGCCGAATCGCTCATCGCCTTTATCGCCACCGAGAATTCAAATAAAAAAAAAACTCCGTAATGGACCCAACCAGAAGTGGTAATTAAAAAGAATCGTGGTATATGAGGCGAGAGGCACCGTCCGCAAAAGCAATCGGCCAATTAATGGAGGAAGAGTTTTATCGACGTTTCGAACAGCTGTCACGATTCGGCTGTCCAAAGTATCGAAAGCCCGCAAATAAAATACCCTGACTGGCAACACCATCAAACGGGATTTGGCAGAGATTACTCTGTCCCTTTTACGGGCCAGTTTATCTTTAAATTCATTAAAATATCATTAATCACGGCCACAAATCATATTCCCTGAATCGAATTTTAAACATTCATCATTTTCTGGTACACAAAGGTAACTTAATACGGCGTTCAATCACTCTGGCGATACTCATGAACTACCAGCGCCTACTCATGAAAGCAAGTCCATTCTTTTGATTCTTCGTGAAACTAAATATTTGTTGGCAGGAACTCGACCGTGACGAGGCGAATATCAAATGTACTATTTGTTTGTTACGCCATTCCGAATTGTTCATGATATACAAATAACATAACTGTGACTTTGAATAAGGAGCCATCATCACGTACTTGATGAGATCAGATTGTCAATATTGGTGAATTATTCACTTGTTACCAGTTATGAGTACTGCTTTTAGATTTAGTTTCTTTATACGAATTTTCACGTAACAACTTTTATTATTTTCTCACGTTTTATTGCTTCAAGGTAGGTAGTTAAGACAGCAATTAAAATATAATATGCTTGGTACTGCTTTAAGATGCACGATTATGATCGGAATCTAATCAATACTTCGCACGGATTTCTCATTCCTTATCTCCTCTGCATGCAAAGTACACAATAAGGCTGCTCCAGATGCACTGCGCGATATGCGACTGACTTTCAGCGATTCCTTCACAATTTGCATAGCGATTTTAAAATAAGCAGGCGCGCATAGTTTATGCCTCGGTGCTATCGGCGTCAGGGTATCTTCGAGATTTACAATACTCCCCCATCGCAAATCTGTTAAAGCCTTACTGAAAACTCCCACTGATAAAACCAGTCACTAGGCACCGAGCAAAACATTTCAGAAATATTACTGCATTTAAAATTAGATCGGGACCTGGGTCTGATCCTTGCGGTACGCCGTCTCCGGTCTGTTGGTTGGCTGCAGAATGGACTTTTAGCGGATGCTCTGTTTCAGACAGAAAGCGCAATAACTTTGAGCATTCGGAGTCCACTGAGTTATGAGGACAGTCCGCCATGGCCCGTGTGTGATTGCCGTTGCGGACCAACTAACTATAAGAGGTACTGTATATCATATTATTTTCGTCTGTCAGCTCGCTATCACGGACGAAGTGCTTGCAGCTATGTTGTAAATAAAACGATAATAATTAAATTTTATGCTTATTTTTTAACTACCTCGCCACGTAATTTCTCCTAATTTCGGCTATGCAGTTACAGATAAATAATATTCTAGAAAGTTTTTTTTACTATAAATTTTTTTAATAACAACATTTTTTAATATAAACTATTTTCTCTGCCCTTCCTGTTTTTCGACAACGAATTTTCTGTTCTTAACGTATATCGCTTTGTTCGTTGTTGAAAAAAGCTATTTGTTTATTTATATCCTCTCGCCACGTACATCTTGGTGAAAATAAAAAAATAAAAATACTCCAACCACTGACAGGCGCGTTTCCTTTTCACCTCCCAGGCTACACCGAATTGCAGCTGTATATTCATATTGAAAGATATCGTTATCGAGTCTGCGGACGTTGTATGAAATGCAAGAATTGAAATCCTGACTCCAACCGTATGAAAGAGTTCTAGAATTCCCCCCAAACAACTGGCACCGAAACAAATTGCAAAAACATCAGCAGGAAAATTAGAATCGATCGATGAATGAGTTTACCACTTTTAGTGAGCGTTCTCTCATTGTGAGTTCTTGCAGATCAGTTCTTCTGGTTTGGGTGGAGGTAATAATTGGTCCTGGGTGTTTCCGCCGAGGGCATGCAATAATGTTCACACTTTCCATGCGGATGGGTAGGAACACGGGTAGGTAGACGGGTACCTGCCGAGGCACTTTATTGCACTTGTCATGCGAATGCTTCAAGCCAACCCATCAGGGGATAAAGCGGTGAACACCTATTCCGGCGCTGATTGAGTTGGCATTGCGCAGGTTGGTGTTCCACGGACCATTCGCGTGATAATTGCCAAAGATTAATTACTGGCGATTTTAATTTCTGAACTCGCGGGGGAGATCGGAGATAGATTAGTGAACTATCTCGATTGATGCTGGGTTTTATAACATAGTTCAGAAACAGTGTGGGATTCTAAAGGGAATTAGGTGATTAGACATTATCTACCTGGTAATTTAGACGATTTAAATAGTGGATTGAATTAAATGATTTCAACTATGTACTTCTTTAGTGCGGGTAAATTAAAAAAAATATGTATATTATTGAGATTGGATACTTTTTAATTCAATTTAAAATACTACAATACTTTTCTTTTAAGCAATGCTTGTGTAGAAAAGCGGAGTGTACATATTGCGCTTAGATCACAATGTTTACTAAAGTGTTACAAGAAGATGCTTGAAATTATGAAAAATAGTAATAATAAAATGTTTAATTTTTTATTTCATTTTTTAAATAGCCATTCTTTTGAATTTATTTTCATATTAATATTAATACTAAAAATATTTTTTTTTTAAATTTCTAATGTAAATTTGTTGTGCAATATTTTATAATATTTTTTTATTGATATTTATGATTAATTACTTACCAACTTTTATCAATTTTTGTTTACGTTTATAATTTGTCTATACTTGACATTATTATTTTTAGTATTCTATATATTACTGATGAAGAAAGCATCGCTTTCGAAACATGAATATATCTGTGTATTTTAATAAAGTGTTGAATACAAAGTAATTTAAAAAAAAAGTATTAATAATAAAATGGTTTACATGATAATATTACAGAGTTGGTGGTTTACTTAGTGGAGAAAAATAAATAGAGTGCATAGCGACAAGTTTTGATTTAGTAATTATAATAAAGATAACATAATATATGTAAGAACAATGTGGCGTAAGATATTTAACGTATAGCATAACGGTACAATCTTATAGTGGTATATGTGTGGAAAAAATGCGACTGTATTGGTAAAAAAATGTCAAACGTGTAAAGCACAAATTGAACGTAAATAATTAAATAAATATTGTTGTTAATTTGTTTGATTTTCGGGGGCTTATAAGCTTAATTTGAAGTGTTTTTTAATCGTATTTGAGTGTTCGTTGGTATCTTTTATTTTTCTAATATCTTCAGGTATAGGCTACTTCAAACACAAAAAGACTAGAATCATTCCAGAATGCATTACTCCGACGATTCACCAAAAGTCCCTGGTTCGTCAGGAATAGCGTAATAAACACAGGCTCGAAAATTCCTCCACTCCGAAAACATATAATAGATTTAGCCAAAAAAATTTACTCCAAATTAGAATCGAATTCGAATCTCTCTATATCCAACCTCGGCCGCTGGACCCCCAGCACCGACCCCCTCCGTCTCCGCCCAAACTCCATCTTATACCCTCCATTACCTTAGTGAGCGGGCTTAAATATTTATCAGCAAGCGCCACTAGCACATTAAACACAATTCACAATTATTTGAAATAAAAATAAATAAAAGCCCTACAGTAGCAATAGGCAACCCGCTCACTGGGTACAGAAGATTATCTCCAGATTTATGCACCTCTAACCACAGTTGACACAGGAAGAGGGAGAAATGTTCCCTGGCACTGTACACAAAAATTTTACAATACGATATATATCTTAAGGTAGTTTATTGAAAAAAAAATATTCCTTGATGTGTGTAACGGTATTGCGCAAATGAAGTACTGATTTTAAATAGTGAGAATACAAATTTAAATTTAGTGCAATTTTCTGTGATGAATTGATATTTTTGTTTTCCTTTTAGTATTTGAAGTATTGAAATGTCAATGAAAATTGGTACTTAAAATTTTTCAAATAGTTTTTTTTTTAGTATATTTTTAATTATCAGTTTTTGTATAGTGTTTACTGGGTTCAAACTAGTATTGTGTGGTCACCCCCAACTAATAATGCGTATTTTATAGTGGATTGAATTAGTACATAATATATTAAATACAAGTGTTTTATTGACACAATTGTTCTTATTCTTATAAAAATGTAAATAAATTTTCTAATCTATTTAATAACTTGACAGGTTTGGGCCTTTCATTTAAGTGTTTATTTTTAAATTATTGAAAATCATATTTAATAATGTTATTACTAAATGGAGTTCTACGAATTAAGCACAAAAACAATTAGAATACTTTCATTTAAGGTTTGTATCGATAATTATTTCGAGATATTTGATAATATTACTTGCTTTTAGTTTTGAGCAGTTCGAGAGACAATAATTTTGATTGTGAGCTATATTTTGATTGTGAGGTATATTTTGATTGTGAGCTATATTTTGATTGTCAGCTATATTTTGATTGTGGGGTATATTTTGATTGTGAGCTATATTTTGACTGTGAGCTATATTTTGATTGTGAGCTATATTTTAATTGTGAGGTATATTTTGATTGTCAGCTATATTTTGACTGTGGGCTATATTTTGAGAGGAATCTTCATGAATTAATATGTGAAAATCTTTTGGGAGTCATTCTGTCGCATAGTAAATTAAATAACAAAGGTTTTATCGCTATTTAACGATAGTAGGTTAGTATCCAAAAATATTTTAATTACATAATTATACACGCATTTGACGAGTTTATAAGTACATATTATACCATTCAAGCAAAACCGTACGCAGATAAGTAGGAGGTCGCAGTAGCGTGCACTGCTTTATGATCAAATCCTAATAATGGCTGTGGTCATAATTGTGCAATGCATATTTGAAAACGGCCATTACAAATACTTATTATCATCTATTGCTGATTGTTGTGGTAAACTGTATATATGAGAATTCAAGTTCATTACCCATGTATACATTTATAATATGATTTTTTTTTAAAAATATTGATGTGGTTCTTTTTTATTAGGGTAGGCACAGCTTTTTAGTCTTTATAGGTCGCACGCAACTAGTATGTAGGACCCAACCCCATTTTGTAGATTTTCGCGATCATCCATAACAGAAAGCTGTCAATTGCTTTTTACAGCGAAAATGACGTTTACTCGTGAAAATAAAGGAAAAAGTTCCATACTCCCCGAAATAGTAAGTAATCAAAGTTTGGAAAATCGACAAAGAAAAGTCGCGGAACGTCAATAATAATAATAATAATCTTATAATTTTTATAGCGCCGTTTTTGTGAAAAATCACCTCAAGGGCGCTGTACAAATCTTACTTCCTATTCTTAGATTATTCCTATATTAAATCTATGACTTTTTTTTGGACACTATCATTACACATTATTTATAGACCATATAAAGAGATGCAGTTAGATTATCAAAATTAAATACGGCTCGGTCTAAGTTTTCATACATGTTTAATTGAAAAAAAAAGAAGCTAACTATTTATTCCTTACGATAATATTGCAAGACGCTAATACAAATGATCGGAGTTATGTGAAGTTGGGCGGCGGGTGAGGACGGGGGCCGGGGGTACTGATCCTTTCTGTTCTTTGTTTTTATTGGTGACGCCCCTGGGCGGCGTGACGGGACGCTTGGTGTTGGTCTGCACGTACGCCAGGTGGCGCTCGTCGGCCGGCTTCAGGATCTGGAAAGAGCACATCAGCGTGTCGTCTATTTCTCGCCCCAGCCGGTGGTATCCTTGTCGGGGTCGGACCACAGCAGGTCGCAGAGCAGCCTTGTCGGGCACGTCCGTGGGCCGCATGATGCACCGAATCTGCTCCGTGAACTGGAGGTCAGAACTCAGGTCGCCGTGACAGCGTCAAATGTTTTTATTTCCTATTGCGCCTTTCTCGGCAGCCACGAAATCTAATTTTTCGGATTGCGGTTGTGGTACAACGTTCAAGGTTATACAACGATATCTTTGCAGATATTATAGGCTCCAAAATAGCACATTCATCATTAAGTGTGAGTTTGAGTTATCTAGCTCGGTCGTATACAATATTGTTTACAATCACCATAGTTCAAAGAATAACATTGTAAATCATTCATTTTGGGACACTTTTAACAGGCAAAGGTCTGTTAACAAGCACATGTGTCGAACGCCTTCGACCGACCGATGCTTTTGGGTTAATGTAGAACAACGTGACAGATTTGAACTTAAAATATTTGGGTTTTTATTTGATTTTTTATTATAAACTTGATTTAAGCCCGAAACGGCCACACTAAAATTATATGATTTTTATAAATGTAACTATAAATTATTGCGGTTATTTTACGCTACTTTAACACCGGAAAAATGAAGAACTTCCCGATATTTCCCAGATAAACTAGGAGCGACTAAAAAAAGCTGCCGGCAGCTACGAGAGCGCCAAGACAACATGTGAAATGTGTGAAAAAAAATACAAGTAAACACAAGTCATGGAAGTCATTGTTGTTATGCACGCGTATGAAACAAAACTAGAATTGTAGTTTGAAATTGTTTTTATTTTGTAATAGCTGATGTGTACCCGGCCATACTCTGGATTTTTTTTTAATAATGTTATGAAATTGTGAATTCCTTGTCGTTTGGGTACCATAACTGATTTTCCAGCGAAAGTGATGCCTTATTTGCCTATTACTATCTCTAAACAAAGAAACATTCAGTTGAAAAATTTATTTCGTTTGAAAAATTTATTTCCTTTGAAAAATTTATTTTATTTGAAAAATTTATTTTTAAAAATATATATAAATAAAAAAGTTCTTAAGTAGGTACGTACTTGTGTTTTCTATTTTGGAAATATTCTAAAGAAAAAATCTTCTTACTTTGAATATGTAATCTGTGGCTAACCAGAGTGGTATATCTTTGGGCTAACCTCAATACAACATGGCGGGTTCAATGTTTTTCACACTAATTTTAAAACATTTTGGAAACAGTTTTACAAATTGGATTGCATTCAAACTAATGTCTAAACCTTCCAGGCACCAATAAAACAAACTGTGCTACTTTTAGCGAAACCGGTCAAGTAATTTTAGAGAAAATCGAGGACAGAAAGACAAACATTAATTTTTACATAGAGATTACAAATTCAATTAATTTACACACGAACGAACATGAACGAAATTGAAAGAAAAAAATTGTATCTCAGTTTAAATAAAATCTTCGAAAAGAACACACTGTTACAAATTCACAAAGACCATTTCAATTTAAAAAATTCCACAAATATAAGTAACCGACCAAGATCACGTGGCAACTTAGAAATCTCTAAATTTAAAACTAGTGCTTCTCAACTCCATTACGCCTATCAAGGTATAACATTTGTAATGCCCTCCCGTATAAAATCAAAACAGAAAAAAATTATAATTCTTTCAAATCACGAATCATACAATTATTAGATAACTCCAATAGTAATCACAAGTTTTAATTGGTTCTTAAATTTTGTAAAACTCTTAATTGTAAATAATGTATTTAAATTGAAAAAAAAGCAAACATATCCTCTAGAAATATTCGATAAGGCCTTTCGAAATGTGAATGTACCATGTTTATATCTTGTATGCACCTTATCGTTATATTTCTAGTATCATGCAATTTTAGTTTTCTATTTTGTAATAACTATCGTGTACAACAACGCAAACTTTATCTGTATTACATTCTTGATGTACTTTTATTTCTATACTTACCACTACTGTCGCTAGATGGCGCTGCTCCCCAACTCAAACACGAGAAATCTTTCTCTATTGAGTTGGGCACTTTTTGTTAAATAAATTTATAACTTTTTTTGCTATTAAGATATATCTGTACTATTAAATATTTTATATGTATTTATATTAAATAAAAAAAATCTATTGTTTAACAAGTATTTGAAAATTATTTATAATTATGATCTTATTTACAATACTAACTAACTAACAAACACAATCTTAATTCCAGTCGGAATGCACATTTTGTTCTTACCTTCTACCTTCAGTACCTCGCTGGCACCTTCCGCAGTAACAAGTGGGAGTCGGGGGAGCAAATAAACGAGGGGCAGAACTGATTTACATAGAACAACTGTGTAATTCCCCGGCATTAAGTCTTAATTGTCGATATGTCTCAGGACTCGCCAACACGGAGAATAATAACCCCTTCGTTTGATTCATTCATGGATATAATTACGTAGATTGCAATAATGCTCTAGACATAAATACATTGTACCAATATATGTCTTCTCGGGTTATTGATTTTAAAGTTTATTAAAGGTATTATCCTTTGGACTAGGGAATAGACAGAAGACATTTTTAATGAAGATATATATAGTGTTTCCTGATGAGGAAAACTTTGCTTTCGAAACATGTTGATATTTATATATTAAAAACAGTTTGGTAAACATAGTAATTCTTAATAATTTATTAAATTAAACATATTTTACTAATTTGTTGTATAACGTTGTTATGAATCATCACCAATGGCACTTTACTAGTAAGAAAAAAGCAGGAACCAAAAAACCAATTTATTTTTTTAATTATATTTTTATTATTAGAAACACATACTAAATATTTTCATCATATGTATACAATCTGCATTCAAATATCTTTAATAAATGTGTTTACAACATGTGTGGTGTACGCAATAAAGGTTCTGTTGAAAAGTGAGTCCGATTGCTGGTAGAGCGCTTAAGCTCCCGACCTATCGGCCAATTAATAGCAATTAACTAACATAACTATGACTAGGAGCCTGAAAATTTTTGTGTTATTTTTCGAATAATGTCGTGTTATTTTTGGTGTTTTGAAGAAGTGATTGGTATATACATTTTTTAATCAATAAAATAATGATAGTTAGCAGCGTTGTCAACAAAAGGTTAGCTGCGTTCCATTTTATGGCTATTTAAGCTTGTCAATACTATAGTCAAAAAACATTTTCTTATTTTAGAAGACCCAGAATACCGCGCGAAAAATACGAACATTCGCGTTATTTACTAGAAATATACAAATTTCGCGTTGTTCGATTGAAAATAGAAAAATTCGTATATTTCTGGTAAAATGAAGAAATTTGCGTTATCGCAATTTCAGATCTCCACTAATACGACTAAAAACTAATCCCAAATACGTATTTTTTGTATTATTAAGTAGTAGTGAAAAAGATCAGTGAAAATCGATACAGTAAGTGCGTGATTGAATCTGAATTTTTACACGAAATTAGACTCCGAGGGAAATTATGAAATTCCAGTAATCTCATTTCGGGCCATTAAAAATGGCGACAAATGTTCTTAACCCATGCAAGGCGAGGTCCGTAAATTGTCACCGTTTGTATTCCAGAACCAGGGCTGAGGAATGATGCCCGGCATCGCGTGACCGCGCCGGCCTGGCCCGCCGCTGATTGAGAAAAAGAAAGATCAAACCGACCAAGGGAGAACGCGGACCACGCGATCGGCTGCGGCAATTGCCAACTGCTGCCGCAGAAGCTGCGTGCGACGGTGTAATATGAAATTATGTCTTATTTTAATGGTGGCGATCTTTCAAAAATGCGGGCGATGAATGCTGCGCTTCCCGGGCGATGAATAGAGGAACGAGGGGCGAGGACATTCCTGTACAACCAGCAGACATGACACTATGTTAATCTTTGTACTTTGCCTTGCCCGAGCAATACAACATTTCCATCCATCTTATAATATCTCTTCTATAGAGTGGACTACTTCTCAAAGAACTTAAATAATCACTTCGTTTAAATGTCACCATACTAAGCATTAAACTATAATAAATAATAAAATTTATAAAAATCTTGTTAACCTTTTAAAGATCATATCTATAATCATAGCACCGGCGCTAATATTCTGAATTTTTGGCATTAGATTAGATAATTCAGAAGCTTCAGAAATAAAGAATGTCATTAAAAGATGGAAAGACTCCTTGTACAGTACAATAACGCCTTCCGCGTAATGTTTGGCCTCCCCAGATACTGCGGCGCTTCCAGTATGTTCACGGAGGGGTGAGTTTCCGGTTTTGCAGCCCTAATAAGATCCAGGATGGCTGGAATGGGGGAAAGATTGAACAGCTCCGGGAATATCCTCATCGTGGAGGCCCGCCTCAGTTCAGCCTCCAGCATCGACGCAAACTGGAAAAAGATATTGGCCCCTCACAATTTAAATTCCGCAGTACCTTAAAGGCTTTATTCTGATGCACTTATTTAAAAAAAAAATAATTAAATTTTTGTTTTATGTGTGATGTATCATTCACCAACTATTTTATTATTTATTTTTTTTAACTTTCGTACATATTTTGCATACTTTTTATAAATATTGCATGTATATTTTGTATGGAACGTGTGGAACAGCACTAAACTCCCTATATACCGGAATAAACATGTATTATTATTAAAAATGACAATAATATTTTTAATAATTTACGGAATTTGTCTTACAGTCCTATATTAGATATATTTCCCATTAACTCAAAATTTCCCATTTCCTCGCAATCCCTCCCTCCTTTGACATTATGTCTCTTTCTCTTTTATTTATTTATTTATTATATTATATACGCCCTATATTGGCTTTTAAATATTTTGTTAATTACAATCATATAGGTGCAAAACACATCACAGTAGGTATAAAATAGATAGCCTTCGTGAAATACAACAACTAAATATTTAATTTGTCTCACGAACAAATACAGGAATAACATGTGTTGCCCATTCTATTATGTGTAAGCTCTGTCTCTGTAAAGTTTCATTGTTTCGTTTTATATTTTGTCTCCCTCTTATTTTAATTTGTACTATGTCCCACCTATATATATGCTCACTCTACGTATTTTTGTTTCGTTTTAATTTTAACCCTTACAAAATTCGGGATAAGCGATAAAAATAAGTCAAGTGATTTTTTTTTTAAATTTTCAATGTCGCCCTAATGAGCGCAACTAATCAGCTTCTTTTTTTTAAAATTATATGCAATCATCTAATTATAAAACAATTGTGAAATAACTTACCACCTGCGTTTAAAAATAAATGCTGTGGAAGAAGAATTTAAAAAAATTATTTCGTTCAAATGTCAACGTTCCTACTTAATTTACTTCATCTCCACTCAATTTTAAGGCAATTTGTAACATAGTTTAAAGCCTGCGTGCAGAACTAAATTACATTTTGACCAAAAAGGCGAAGAAGCTAAAAAAGAGTTTGATGAATGGCGCTGATCCGTATCGAACCGAGTTCATTAACACACCTCGTCCAAAAGGATCTAAAAGGATTGGGATTTGATTAAAATTCCACTAGAAGCAGCAGAAGCACTAGCGAAAAAATGTTTTTATACGTGAAAAAAACTTTAATTGCATCTTGTAATATATCACGTCTGCCCCGCCCCATCGACCAGCCAGTCAGCCACATCTATCATCTGCAGCGGGTTCCTACCCCTCAGCCGACCTCAACCACACCAGCTTTTAATAAAACAAAAGGCACCAAACAAAAAAATACTCATTAGAATACATACAAAACTGAAGACTCCGTTAATACTATTGATTTTTTGCTTTTTTCATCATTTTCCGTGTACTATTATTAGTGAACGTTGTTTTTATGGCGACAAACACGTTCACAAAAAATATGTTGTCATTTTCTCATTTCCGCGACCAAATGAAAAGTTTTTTTTAATCTGACTGGTTTGTTATATAATCATATCGAAATGGCTGTTCTCTTTTTATTATCGTCGCTTTGATGTTTTTGTTTCCCTTTGTCGGAGGGAGCCGATAGCTGGACATGCCGAGACTATTAACACGGACCCCGAGATAAGAGCGGTACATCTTTATTAGGTTGTATAGGGAAATCAGTCAGGTTGGAATATAGGAGGAATACGGTAGTTCAAGAGACCGTCATCCTGGAAGCCTGTTCTGATTCTTTCAAAGGAAAAATTCTTATCATTTTCCTTAGGCTTAGACTTCTTGCTTAACTGCGGAATTCCGGATAGACGTATTAACAAAATCGTATACAGATTATTTGTAAACAAAAATTGATGAAATATTTTCATGTGACAAAGGTTTTCAACTGAAACTTTTAAAGTGATTACGTTATATGATAATGCATTTTAATTTTTTTTAAATGTCATAAATACGCCTTTTAATGAAGAATTACTTTTGTGAAAAGGTACCTACTTCACAAGATAGTAATGACCATTTTATTCTGTCACTATTTATAAAAGTGAAATTTGCCGCCGTGGTATATCTATGCCGCCACCTGCCGTTATGCATTGTTTTTACATGTTACATTGGACTTATTATTAACATTATTTGTTACAGCGATAACTTAAACTACGCAATTTTTGATATTTTTAATGAATGTCATTCGCTGAATGACATCTGACAGCTGTCATCCGAGAGAACTGGAATCGTGGTTGAAACAGGAAGTCTTTAAGCTTTAAGAAAAGGATAAGGAATTTTCCTTTAAAATAACCAAAAGAGGCTTTCTGGTAACACAAATAATAACATAGCCTAGATTTATTGAAATGAAAAAATTATTATTATTATTTTAACGGTTGAATTGACACTACAGGTAAAAGTAACTTCGCTCCATATCAAATAAAAAATAGCATTTAATATGTCGGTAAAAACACAAATAATTTGTATGAAGTATTACTCAACTGACGTGCAGAAGTATATACACTAAGTAATGATTCTATATTCCTGGTATAAAATATAAAAAAAATAAAATACGTAAAGAACATGAAAAAAATGGAACATTGTTAACGCAGTCATAATTCTGTTATTCCTGAATACCAATTTTAGGAAAATAAATCTATTGGTTTTTCGTTAAATGATTTATTGTGATAGAGAATGGTTTTATTGTCTCTTGTAACCATCAGCTGTCTCACGGCAGTCATGTCTTTATTTACTCCCATTTCGGTCCATATTATATCCCTTTGCGCCGCTGTCCGAGACGGTACCGTTGATTAAGAGAAGTGATTAAGGAATGAGGAGATACATTGGACCAGACTTGAGATAATAATTTAAACTGGAACGAGAGCAGTAGCTAGAGCTTGTGGCCAGAACAACTTTGCAATCTCCATTATCAATTAGACAGCTAGGATGAACACAATTAAGGTTATTTAAATGAACTAATTATTTTCATTGAAAGTTTTATTGGGTTTCGCTCTTTAGTGTGTTGAAGTATTTTCATAAGCGAAAAGTTTGGTCAAAAAAAACTTCTATTTTTCACGCGGTTAGGTGTTACTACCAAAAAGTGGTTAAGATTTAAAATGTTTGTTAAATGGAGAGACGAAGATACTATATGCAAATAAAAGTCCTTTAGAGAGGAAATAGGTATACAGCTAATAAAATAAATAAAAAAAACTTGCAGTTAATATAGAAAGTTAACGGCCAAAAATATATGGAAATTAATTGAAGACGATATTAACAGTTCTTAAATTGGAGTACGATATCGATAAAAATGATTGAATTAGTTCTATTGGTAAAAGAGAAGGTTCGGGATAGACCGAGAGTACCTGGGTTCGAGTCCCAAATGCAACCACTTTATTTTCTATGTCTTTTCTGTTTAATACATTATTTGAAATTTGTTAATTGAAATCTTTAATGGTTTAAACATATATATTACAATGAGTCTTATTAGATTCAATAAGTTATTTCAATAAAAATTGGATAAAATGTTAGTTCACGTTAAACTAAATAGTTAAAATAGTATGTAATTTGTGCAGATTTTAACCAAATTGGCTGAGTTGGCATCGCGTCAGAGTCCCACCCAGACATCGTGAGTTCAATTCCTCGGCTAGCCAAGTCCTCCATCACGATACAAGCAATATCTTCCGCTTACTGTGATGGTAGTAGGAGATTTTCAAATATTGTCAGGTTATTCGTAACCAGGGAATATTTGTTTTTCTTTCTTTCAAAAAAAAAAAAATAATGGCTTATTTTATATTAGAAAAAAAAAATAATGGTCTTCTACGAATTAAACACAATAACAAATAAAGAATCATTCGCATTAAAGAAACAAATTATAATTCCGATTGCGGACATACTTTCAACAGTCGCCTATTCTTAGACCTCCAGGTAGTAGGAGATTTTCAAATATTGTCAGGTTATTCGTAAACCGGGAATATTTAACTTTCTTTAAAAAATATATATATAAGGAGAGCAGAATATAGAAAGTTGTGATTGAGCCACGCGGCATTTTTAGCGGATGGACAGAGGAGGATTTAAGTATCGTGTCCCCTCGCTCATTACGAGTCTGATCCAGATAGCTCCAATAAGTTAATTACCAGAAAAAATAGAAGCCAGAAAGTCAATACATACAGAGCTCGGCGGTACAACTAACGGCCAACGGGGAGATTCACTGGCTGGAAATGAATCCCCTACCGTGTTCTTCCGCGCTCCTGTCTGTCGCATGGCGTGACTCGATACAAGCAGATCAACGTCTTAATTGTTAATTAATGGACGTGATTATTTTTTTTTATTTACCAGGAGGATATTACGTCATGCCGAAATCACTTGATTTATCGCTACTACATTTTAACGTGAGAAATATGCGTAATGGAAATGAGAAGCTTCATTCACAACTAACATGTTTTTTAGTGCTTTCGTTTGATTGCATCTGTAAATAATAGCGTTAGAAAGAATGTAAACATTTTAATAAATCATAAATACAGACTCCATCTCCAAAAAAGTTAGTGTTACATTACTGTCTGTTATTATTTTTTTAATGTTGGAACTGCACGAGAGTCTTAATTGCTCCCTACTGTCCGAAGTCAGTGGGACTATAGTATACCCAATTGAGGTATGTTGTGAGGCTGAAGGGTGTGGAAGGAAATATGGAAGTGGAATATGGAGAAGTGTCTCTGGCTATTCAGATCACCGAACCTGGCTAAAGCCATTTCTAGCAATGTTTCGAGCCTGAATGACGTTCTTTCACCAGGGCGATACAGAGAGTATGTACTTCTCTCAGTATCGTTCATATCTTTTTAATAACTGTGAACTCGAGATGTCAAAATGATTAGATGTATTCAACTATGAACTATTTGAAATATAATTATGGAAATTTATCATCATGTTCATGGAATAAATGTGATTGAAACGTATTTTTTGGCTTACGTGATATATTTAAGGCTGGTCAAAATTTTAGCTTTTCTGGCTATTATTAAAACTTTAGTAGCCAAGTTCTAGTTCTGAGAAAGCATAGATATAGATTATAGAATATTACCATAGATGTCACTATCTACTATTACATGTCACCAACACAAAGACAATTTATTTTTTATATAATTCATTGCCTGTCATATTTTCTCTCTCTTCTTACAAAATTAGTTACTAATAATTTAATTAAAATCTGTGTCCGTTGGGGTGGGAATATTTGGCGTACATAAATTCAGTGGGTAGATATATATTTCTGCCGATATCTATATAAATAAAAATCTATGTAAGTTTTTTTGTTTGTTTGTCTTCGATGTTCTTGAAAATTACTGGACCGCTTTCGCTGAAAATAGCACAGTTTGTTCTTATTGGTGCCGGGAAGGTTTAGAGAGTTTGAATAAAATCCAATATGTAAAACTGTTGCTGTAACGTTTTAAAATTAATATGAAAAACATTGAACCCGCCATGTTTTATTTAGGTTAGCCCATAGATATAACACTGTTTGCCACAGATTGCATATTCAAAAGAAGAAGTTTTTTTTGGGTAGAATATTTTCAAAATGGAAAACACGAGTAGGTACCTACTTATGATTTAGATATGTTTTGAAAAAATAATTTTTTGGAATGAAATAAAATATTGAAATGACGGTTTATTCATTTGGAGATAGTTACTTTCGCTGTCAAATCAATTATTGTACCCGAGCAAGGCCGGGTACACACCAGCTAGTTGTCAATAAATTTAACATCTTATTTAAAACTCACTTGTCATCTTTGAAAACAACCTTTCTTAAAATATGCTTCAAAATAATAAAAGTTTGGAATTAAAAGGAGAAATATTTAAAACGCGTGTTTCAAAAGAATTTCAATAGTTTAATCTTTCAAACTAATTTGTCATAAAATTGATAATACATCTCAAAATTTTAATTCAGATTTTGTTGTGAACCCGTTTGTACTCTTGGACTGGAGGGCTTTCAACTTTATATAAACAGACGATAAACTCAATAAAGTAATACCTTTCGATACAGTTTCCAATCGTGCTCCGGAAACGGAGCATTACCTACCATAATGTTCAGTTTACGGCAGACAGATCCAGGTATAATTTTAATGGGCGCACTTAAGGAATAGCTGAAATAAACACGAAGCTCTCTCTCTGCGGTCAGAGCCTCGAGTCTGGTCGTGTGCAAATTATCCATAACGTTAAAAAATTATCTGCTTAAAAGTATTATGCAGACTGAAACTATTGCATTGATATTTATCACTAATTTTGCAAGAAATTAAATTTACAAACTACGTACGTTTGATTTATGTTTCCTTGTAATTTCGGATTTATACTTGTATTTACCGGGTGACATGTAGACTGTATAAGTGTGTGTGTGTATATGTGAATCTGTTTGTATGTATGAGAAGTGATGATCTATACATTATAGAAGTGATGCCATATGTATGCGCATTGAGAATCACAATTCTATAAAATCATGTTTGTTCAGAAGAGGAACATATTTTTTTTGGCGAACCCTTAAAATAGTCGCTAAGGGTTAACGAAGATGGCGCTAATTTAAATATTTTAAAAGAAAAACAAAATTAATTGATTGTTGGCGGGCGTGCAGATGGAATGTGAAATGGATTTTTTTTGAATTTATAAATTTATTTTATTATAGAAACAAAACAATACATTTATTATAGTGAAAAACAATTTCTAGAAATTGAATTTTCATAGTAGGTACCTATAATATGTTTCCTTATAATTTATGATTTATATATGCATTTACCGTGTGACATGTGTAGCGTATAAGTGTGTATGTAGGGGTGAATGTGTTTGTATGTGTAAGAAGTGGTGATCTACATATTATATATGGGACTACGTATTGGGCAGTTTATATTATTGCCAAAATGCTCCTTTAAAATGTTTTAATGTAAGTTTAAATCTCGAGTCCTCCAAAAAACTTATAAATAAAACTAATTAAGTAAGTACTTGTTCTTACTACTGGGCTATAAATGCTATCTTAACTCCTGTCGTCTTGATACGCTGTGATAAGTTGTCTGTGATGCGCTATTTGTTTAGTATTAAATGAGATGTGCTAACATTGACGACCATCATTAAACCGCGTTCAGAATCTACAAGATTAAAATAATATTTATGAAACGCAATGTGGAGGTAAAACCCCTCCTACATAGCTTATTTATCTATATATTATATACATGGTAACACGAACAGTCTAGAAATTAGCCCGTATAATGTTTTTTATTAGAATAGAACAAAAAATGCTGTGATGTTTGAGGTTAGCGTGTGAATGAATTATCCAATATGTGTGTTTATCTCCCAAAGTGTCAATAGAACGTTACTGAAATTTTAAAGTGAAACATTCTGAGAATTAAATAGGTACTATAATTAATGGTGCGCGTTGTGGTGGAGATTAAGGTGAGCATGTTAATGAATTACCTTAGGTGTGTGTTTATGTCCCAAAGTATTAATGAAACGTTACTGAAGTAGAAAAGTGGATTATTTGGAGAATTAAATAGGCACTTCAATTAATGGTGCGCGTTGTGGTGGAGTTTAAGGTGAGCGTGTGAACGAGTGACTATAATTGTTCAATTTATTGGAATAACTTATTATAGATTATAAATCTCATTGTAATCATTTAAGAAGATAAAATTAACAAATCTGAGATGAAACGTAAAACTGAAAAAGATGCAGAAAATTAAAAAGGTATCAGTCGCATCCGGGATTTGAACAAAAAAAAAACCTGTCTTATCAGGATGATGCTCTAAATACTGAGACACCTGTTCATTTTACGTCATTTTTATCATTATCATAATTCAAATTTAAGACATACCAATATTACCCTAAATTATTATGTTTTTGTATGATTGCAATGTTCTACACGAATATATATAACAAGTCTCATTAGATCAGTGGTTAGGGCGCTGTCTCGGTAAGACAGATGCGACTTATTCCTTCATATTTTCTGTACCTTTCTGTTTAAAATTTCATTTGAGATTTGTTAATATTATCATCTTCAGTACTTTAAATATATTTTTACATCCAAAGGAAGTATTGCAAGAAATGTGATTCTTTAAGAAAATGCCATTGAGTTTATAAATAGGTTGAGTGCAGTCTGGAGTCTGCACCTAGTGGTGTCCGCGTCGGGAGCGGATGCGCTCGCGTGCTGCGCAAAGAGTTATAGCCTCAAAGTACTTGTTCATTACACTCTATTACAGCTTACAGCCTGACCTCTCGGGCCGGTGCTCGGACGTTTCCGTGGATATTGGATTCAATATCCGCAGTCATAATGAATTACATCGCCCGCTCGTGCTCAATTTACTGTTTTAGTTGGGGATCGTTGCGAACACTGTCAATAGTCATAGATCAAATACCTGTATATCGGTAGAAGATACCCGATGCAGGTGTTTAATGCTATGATAATGCACAATGGCAATATTTCTACTGAAAAATATGCCGTTTCCCCAGGACGAATCGCCAAACAACTCGACCTTTGTATACACTTCTCGGTTCATTCATATTCACATTGACGCCTATGTGGTTGAGTGGTTACGACGATCCTTGGCTACGAATCCGGAGGTCGTGGGTTCAAATCCCGGCGTGCGCAAGTAAATGTTATTTGATTTTATTTCACAATTTATTAAATAACATATTGTATATTTGCGGCATGTTCCATAGTGGTAGATACTTTCAGTATAGCCCTGGTGAAATACCACCATTCAGAAAAGAAACGTTGCTTAAAATGGCTTTTAGAGGGGTTTGGTGACCCACATCCTTCCCCTCTCCACTACCTTCAGCCTCGCAACATACCCCAATTGGGGATGTCATAGTCTCACTGGCTTCAAACGGTTGGGAGCAGTTGAGACTCTTATGAGGTACCCACATAAAAACAAATCATACATTCTCTTCTGCTATTCTGACTCCTGACATGGTTCGACTGGAGTATTTGATTCACTTGATCGTGTCATGTTTTCCTCGGGCGTTCCCGGCTTTTTCTTGCATTCACATTCGCGTCAAATATTCTTCTTACACTCTAATGCCCAAACCATCTAAGCGTACCTTTCTTAGTCTTACTCATTACGCTTACATTAGCCTTTCATTCTTTGTGAATCTCAACATTTTTCGCACTATCATACATGGTTTTACCAGACATTCGCATCAGAGATCTTTTTTCTAGAGCATTCAGTCTACTTCCATTTTCCTCTGCCATTTCCATGCCTCACTGCCATATATTCATTCATTCATTTCATTGCTGGCAACCCGGGCG
Organism: Halesus radiatus; assembly: GCA_022606495.2. Lineage (NCBI taxonomy): Eukaryota > Metazoa > Arthropoda > Insecta > Trichoptera > Limnephilidae > Halesus > Halesus radiatus. Next base: position 68,255 of record JAHDVE020001930.1, on the reverse strand, counting down.
TTTATTGGCATAAAATTTAAACATTTACATGTACTTTACCCGTCTCACTAGACGATGTCTGTTCTGAGACGGGTAAAAAAATAAATATATAGATATATAAATGAGATAAAATACTTAAAAATACATAATGAAAAGTGAAAGTTTTGAATACAAAGTTTAAATAGTGTAAATGTAAAGTTACAAAATAAAAATTAAGAAATTAAAAAAAAAATTAAAAAAACCTAAAAAGGATTATTCAAGAGGGCATACTAAAAATGTTAAGATTATAGGGACTGGTATCAGCACTCCATCGAATATCCAATTTAATAGAATAATTACTTAAAGAAGAACGGAACTGGAGGGGACACCGTTTACGAGAGTTTTCATCAATCGTACAAAATACGATATCGACGAATGTTATGTTCTGGTGCTATTATTTATCATTTCTTAATCATTCCTTCTCTAAATCGGAGTTTTGCCTCATTTTACAGGACATCTTGTTCCTTGATTAGCAGTTTCGTTACGATCGCGCGCAGGGACAGAAAATCCCCGCTCTTTGTTAATGCCAATTATGCGGAAAATTCCGTTTTAGAACCGCGACGGAGTGTTGGACGTCTCCCGTTTAGGACCCAGTCGATCCCATTTCGGACATATACCCGCTTCTGTGACTTTGATTGCATAAATTTCCAGGAGCTCAGATTCTATACCAAGTGTCCATAATTGTTTCCATCAATACCGCAACTCGTATTTCAATGAAGACATCGCACAACATTCCACCTGTTTACTGGAGCTTCGAAAATTGATAACTTGTAATTCTTGTTTTATCGGTGTGGGTTATCGTAAATTGGTAATCTGTTTTTTTTTTCAACTTTATCTGCCGCTCGCTATCTTCACTTCGAAACACCTAGGGCAAATGTTACTGAATCAATATTCAGAGTTACCCAATAGAAGAACAACTGTATTTTCATAGTTTGCTATTTCTCAATAATAAATGTACGTGGTCAGTTGACATAACTGTGTAGAGAAAATGATGGTACATTAAAAACCACCTCTCCAAGCAGTATGGATAATCCTCAGTAGCAAATGTGGCGGTGAGTTACCCAAGAGATGAATATCGTATTTGAAGTTAGTTTTATGCTTCACAAATACAAATGTACGTAGTTATTTGAAACACCCGAGTGAAGGACTAGATTTTCTAATGTTGGTGCTCTTGGAGAATCCTCGAAAGCAGGTGTGATAATAATTTACCAAATAGAAGAACAACCCTTTTGAGGAGTTTGTTGTTCTATAATAAGATGTGTAAGTAGTTGACATACCTGTGTGGAGGAAGAGGTGGTTCTTGAGGTTTGTGTGCTTGGAGAATCCTCGAAAGCAGGTGTGATAATAATTTACCAAATAGAAGAACAACCCTTTTGAGGAGTTTGTTGTTCTATAATAAGATGTGTAAGTAGTTGACATACCTGTGTGGAGGAAGAGGTGGTTCTTGAGGTTTGTGTGCTTGGAGAATCCTCGAAAGCAGGTGTGATAATAATTTACCAAATAGAAGAACAACCCTTTTGAGGAGTTTGTTGTTCTATAATAAGATGTGTAAGTAGTTGACATACCTGTGTGGAGGAAGAGGTGGTTCTTGAGGTTTGTGTGCTTGGAGAATCCTCGAAAGCAGGTGTGATAATAATTTACCAAATAGAAGAACAACCCTTTTGAGGAGTTTGTTGTTCTATAATAAGATGTGTAAGTAGTTGACATACCTGTGTGGAGGAAGAGGTGGTTCTTGAGGTTTGTGTGCTTGGAGAATCCTCTGGAGCAAATGTGGCACTTGTGAGGCCAGGAACCGCTATGCACATACATGTGGGACTTGAGGTCGCCGGGAGTAGGGAAAGACTTGGCGCAGAGGGTACACTTGTGGGGCTTTTCCTGGAACAAACATAAAAACAAAAACAATTAGCTTATCAATAATACATTGATTTTTGTATATGAATTTGTTCACTCGCTGTAATTGACGAATTATTTTAATTGAAAATGATGATGGTAATAAATTCAGAACAAGTGCCTTAATGGCTACTAAGTTCATACAGATGCGTGATCTATTCAGAACGAATTATAAACGTTGCCTTTTCAGGGGTTTTAATTAAAACGCGTAGGAAGATAATACCTAGTTATGACTTGTACAAACAATCGTAAATCAAGCAAACATATAACACTGTGTCATTAAAAACCTGTCAATAAAACCGTGAAGAATGAAATAAATTGCGTAAATCCCACGCAGAACACCAGCAAGCTTATGAATATGGAGAAATTAGAACAAACGTGACAAAAAATGGTTCATCCGACCAAAGATCAAACCATGTGTACGTATGTTAATGAAATGCAAATGCAAAAGTCCAGTTCGAGCAGAATCCGTGGAAGTTCCAGCTCGTATTATCATCAGATACGCATTAACGATTTTGTTTAAATGACCAGACCATTTTTATAGCGCCCAAGTCGAATGTGAAATTAAAACGGTAGACGACGACTTATCTTCCCATCAAAATAGTGCTCCGGTTTATGCTCCAGGCAATTAACTACCTGTTTCGATGCCTGGGCCTTACTGGAACTACGCTTCATAAATGCCGTTCAAGAAATAATATACAAGCTACCAAAATTGAAACAATATATCACGGAGTCACCGTGAGCTAAAGACGCCGGTTTGGGGCGCATTCAAATGAAGACATTCCAACATTCAAGTTTGTGGCTCATTTATGCCATCGGATGACGCTTTTAGTTAAAACGATGGGAATTTTTAATCCCAAATAAAACAAATCGTGACGGTTGTTACGTGTATTCAAAAACTCGCGAAGACTAGAAGATAAATACCATTTAGAAAAAAATCTACGGTAATAATTAACGACGTTTAAAACTTACCGGACTCTTATCATATAATTTATAGTTGTTGGATTGATTTTTTTTGAAAAATTCACACGATGTGAAACAGTTTCAGTAAGAAGGCTTTCTGTATTTATAGAAAGTAGGAATTAATTATGCACAGTATGTCGATGATAAATTCTAAGATTCCGATGACTAGCAGAAGATGAATTGATCCCAGAGTTAAAAACGGTAAGTATACGCAGGTAATATCTGTGACAAGTAATAACTCCATGACTAAAAGCATGACAGCCGAAGACTAATATTTCTTCTCTACCGTGAACAAGCATCAAAAGCTTTATTTTCATCACATCGCCGCGGCCGACGAAAACTCAAGCCTCTGTCGCACAGAGCGATTACAACGCTGCTATATTTCCGCGGCGATTGATCGCTACTTCTCTTAGCCGCTAATAAAGAATCACACGGAAATACTGGAATATCTGAAACTGCGAGTAGGAAGGAGCGAGTTAACTATCAACAAAATATCGTACGAATCTCGTTTTGTATTTTTGAAAACCCCCCCCCCCCTTCCAAAAAACGGAAATGTGTTGGCGACAGGATTAGTCGAAAAGAAAAAAAATACAACAAAACAGAAAAAAAAAACGCAGCGTAAAGAATAATCAAAACAAACCAAAATGTCAGCTGTTGTTGTCAGACGATACTACAGCAGAGACGAGTGGTGGCGACCGGCAACTAGATCAGGTGACTGCCAAGATTGCGCGGTTATCGCGATCAGAATTAAATATGTTCTAATCGAATCGCGCAAATATTTATATCTCTCTGTGTGACCGAGGCTTTGTGTACAGATTTAAAAGCGACATTAGTAATTATTCTTCGACCCATTTTATATTAATTAAACTTTGTGAGGTAAGGAAACTTTAATTAGTTGAGAATTTGTCAATTTGAATGAATTTTGAAAGTGTTTGTTTCAGCATGACGGTTTTTAGTCTGATGTGTTGAGCGTAGGGATTGCAATCTGGACCCGTTTCGTAAAACTCGAACTTTAGGATTTCGTGAAACTCACAATCTTGGTCACCCGGATTAAATCCACATTTTTTTAAATAAAATTTCTTCAAAAATTTCATATTTCAATGACTGAAAATAATCTTTTTTTTTAATATTTTAGAACATATTAAGAGGTTGATGCCATTGAAATTTATTAAAAAAGTTTCACTTATGGAACTCAAATTTCACTCAAATTAGGGTTCAAAATCCTATTCGTTTGCATATTAATATAATATATTTAGTTTCAAACAAAACAATATTTTGTTCTACTCCTTATTCATATTGTTTTCCTTTCTTATATTTAACATGTTTTTTTCTTCTTCTTATTATTGTTTTTTTTTCTGGCTTTAATAAGTACGCTTCTTTAAACTAAATATTGTATTTATGAATAATACGAATACTTTATTATTTGGTTAACAACCTTATTATTCAAAATTTAAACAATAACATCTTAAAAATGTCATCACATTAAGTATTGCATGCCTATAAGATACAATAATCTTCAATTGAAAAGGCAAGATCATTTTAGTTGAAATAGTTAAAATACAAATCAACAGTAAACCATTTTTTTATTGTTAAACCGCATCTCATAATATTGTAAAGAGAAATGGAGTATTTTTATCATTTGTAAAGGAACATAAAATTACTCGTATGGAAACCAAGATTTAAAATTAGTTTTACGAATTGCAAAATCTCTTGTAAAGTTTAAATTTTGTGGCTTAACCCATTAATAGTCGGTATTAAAAAAATCCGGATTTTTCGCAACCCGGAAAATCCGGATTGCAATTTCCAGTTGAGCATATTTCGTTTTGTAAACGGTTCTTCATCATTCCTAAGTAACAGGTGTCAGAAAACCACTTATCTTGGAAGGTCATTCCTTCATGCGAGTGTATCATTTAGTCAGGTGCAATACAAGTTGTAATCTGTAAAGATGATTTTAAGTGAAGTAGAAACCATTTTACCGGAAAAGATGGTACGAACTCGAGACTTATCTGTATAGTTCACTGGTTGCTTCTGGGCCTCTCCCGGTACATATTTACTGGTTAGTTTTTATGTTTTTTTTTTAAATGTATGTAGCAATATGCGAAAATATGTTGACTGACAGTTAATTCTTTAATTTTTTTTAAAAATAATTAAAACATATACCATCTCATGGTTTGATTTATTTGTGGTCTTTGGGAAAAGATCTTAACTATATTAGAAACCCTAACCAAGGAAAGGAAAAGGGATAAACATTTGATTATAAACAATTTACTAAAGTTACTTTTTATACTTATTGAATAAAATACATATAATATGTTATTAACTATTTGCTGCACCTTCTTCAGGCTGTATCACTGAGTTTCGTCGTCGGCTAATAAAGCTGATATGTAACTCAATCTTATCAATATTACTTAATAATATTACCCTTTACAGTACACAATTTTAAACTCTTTTTTTTCCTTATAGCACCAAGCAGTATCTACCAAACAAATATGCATAATTGTTTACTCAATAATATTTGTTTTTCTCATATCTACATTAGTATTTTGCTGTTATACTATGCTCAAATTTTATGGTACACGTAAACGATTACTACATACTGTTTTTTTTTCTCATCTCTTTGAACTTAACTATTATATTATATAGTAATTATTATACTATGCTCGAATTATCTGATATACACGATTGTTTTCTCGATACATCTTTTTATAATTAATTATTATACTTTTTTCTAGATATATTATATTACCATAGTCAAAACTACCCTTTTTCTCTTCTACTTTTGTATATGAACTAAGCTTGTCAATTTGACTGTCTTTCAAAGCTTTCTTAAATTTTGTAATTAAATAATGTGTGTTTCAAATAAATGAATAAACTTATGTTAAATGGTTGCCCGTAATTATTTCATACCATGCAGCCGTAGTTCTCCACCGTAACGCCTCAATAAAAGCAATATGTCCCGATTTGCCACGCTTCATAAAAGTTACAAATAGCTTCCATCAAAAGGTAAGGCCTCTCCGTGCATTGTCCTCCATGTGATCCGCGCCTCATAATCGACTATTAAACAATGTAAACAAACCTCCATGGGGCCACGTCTCATCGCGGAGATAAATGAGTTCCGAGAAGAAAAGGGGAGGCTTGACACTCGATCCAAACACAGATCGGTTCCGGCGCCTAGAGTGGTAATCGAATCCAGTCCTTTCGGTCGATACGCGATGTAATGCTGACTCGGAAACATAATGAACAGATAAATCTCCACATATAATCCCACCGAAAAAAGCGTTTAATTTAGACACAATGCATACTGAAAGAATCGTTCTCCACTTTTTTTAAATTCTCTTTTCAGAAAACGGTTTAATTACGTTCCAGACCTTTGTTATTGCGTGGAGGAAACAGGGTGACTGTCACGTGTGGTCAATTTAAAAAAAATCTAAGCTGATAACATGAATTCGAGAATATTACTATTATTTTTTTTATTACAGAAATACACTCTCTCTCCTCTCTAATATGACGTGTGTTCCCAACCAAAATTTGATCGATCTCAATAATTACGATTACGAATATAGAAAAAAAAACAGATTTTGAATTTACAATCATGAATGAAAAAATGATGTCTTGGTCGTTGGTGATTTTGCTAGATTTGGGCTTATCTGAAGTGGAAAATTGGTCAAAGTTTTTACAGCTTAAATTATTGATAGAAGTCGATCTCAATGGAAAGGTAAAATGTTATTGTTCTACTCTCCATAAGTTGAGCTCCAGTAGCTAGTGGTTATGGGAGGAGTATTTAGAAACATAAGATAAAATGAATACATAGTTAGAGTAGGTGATATGAAATTAAAATTAAAAACTTATTAAATAAATACAAACGTAAATCAACAAAACACTTTTAGACTAATAATAATAATTAAAAAATAGTAATTTATACACTAGATAGTACATTATTTGAGGTACAATATATCATTATGTAAGTTCAGGGAATTAATTTTCTTTTTTAATTGTTTATATTTCAAAGTGTCGGTTATACTAATTTTGTTTTTAGATAATAATATATTGAACCATCTTATACCTAAATACAAATAGTGGTGCTGAGCCGAGGTCGTTATTAACATTGGGATGGCTATTAAACCATTAGTTTTAAATCTATTGCTTATACTATCAGTGGAGTGAATTTTATTGATGATAAATTCTTTGTAAATTTGAGGTAAGGCGTTTCTTTTATACAGTTCGGTAATAGATGATACATTGAATTTCCGAAATATCTCTATAGTAGGAAAGTCGTATGGTTTTTTAATGATTTTAATTATTATTTTTTTAATTGTTATTATTGGCTGTAGTGAGGCTTTATAGGCCTCTCCCCACCCAATAATGCCATACTGCCATAGCATGTAATACAATGTATCTCCTAACCTCAAAAAGGAACCTTTGGGTTAGAATGCAGCGGTCGTTTCGTAGATTCTTTTTCTATGAATGTGGAATGAGCTACCGAATTTTCATAAATATACATTTATTTTTACGATTACAATAGTAAGAAATGGAAACCAACATAGGCGTTGCCTGTGTGTGGGTAATATGAGTAATTTAAGTAAATAATAGTACTAGAATATTAATATATTTTTTTAAAAATATTTTAAGTATTGTAACAGCAATAAAGTGGAATATTTAATGGAAATTTTAGAGTTATAGTATAAGTAAGCAATTTTTTTTTATAATTAGTAAATGTTGAAGTTATAGTTAAAGTAAGCAAAAACAAATAACAACTATTTTATAGAAGTAGTGTTTCAACATCTTGATCAATCAGCCATAATTTTACTTATTTTACGTAGAAAGATATATGTATAAACTGTTTTTTATCCTACATTTAATTCGGGCCTCTGCAAGGCCTGCATTAACAAATCCCTATCTACATCCTCCTCTTTGACCCGCCTCACAAAGTTGCCCAACCGGTGGCTAAATAGTTTCTCTGTCTGTGCACCGTATTGCCAGGGATACTTTTGTAAGATGTTATGTAAAAAATAAAAAAATAAAAGTTGGATTACTCGAGTGGGGAACCCGACGTTTTGCACTGTTCGGCCATTATTACACTGAACAAAATCGCTGAAAACTTATCATTGTAATTTATTCGTAATACTTAATAGAACTTCATAGTCTTTATAGTCCTGTAATACAATACCGTCCCTTTTTGTTACAATGCTCCTTGAAAAAGAGAGAGAAGTTCTACCGGAGCTATCAGCTGTACGCCCCAAGCCGCTGGTGGCACGTAACAGGTAACCAGTGGCAACCGCATCTCAGCTGCTCTTAAGATGGACCCGTGATTAATAGCTTCCCGTGGTAGCCGCTCCCGTGCCCAGCGCTGGCTCTCAGCCGCGCAACCTCCCGCCCCGCCCCAATCCCCAGGCACCCGCACTTTATTATAATGTGGATTCTAATGATAAATTAAAACATTCATCAGAAAAGAAATCTAGCCGATAATGTTGGAAGCCGTTCCATCGGTGACGTAATGACCGAAGTTTGACAAGAAACTAACTAACTAACCATCACGCCGCATGGGCAAGAGAACGGAGCTCCAAACAACTCTGTCTTGGCACACCCCCCTTGCTCCATTCACATTCACATTCACACATCGTCTCATATATTCTCTTTTATTATTTATATTTTATTTATTTTATTATGGAAACAAAACAGCACATTTTTTACAGTAAAAAACGATTTCCAGAAATTAAATTTACAAAGAAGGTACCTATGATATGTTTCTTTGTATTTTATGATTTATACGTGTGTTTACCTGGTAACATGTGTAGTGTATAAGTGTGTGTGTATGTGTGAATGTGTATGTAGGTGTGAGAAGTGGTGATCTACATATTATAGAAATTTTGTAACTGTGTGCCTTTTGACATTGCCCGCCTCAAGTAATTGGTTCACTTGGATGTGCCATATCTTCCTCGGGGGTCACCGGCTTCTTCTTCAATTCGCGTAGTATGTTCTCCTTGCACCCCTTTCTTTGTTCATCCGTTCTACATGGCTAAACCATCTAAGTGTCCCTTTATTAATCTTACTCATTACGCTCACATCAGCCTTGAATTCTTTGCGACACCATTTCTCACACGGTAATCTCAACATTTTTCACACGGTTAAATATAGTTTTACTTACATACGCCTCAAGGATCTCATTTCTACAGCATTCAGTCTACTTTCATCCTTCTGCTATTCTATGCCTTACTTTGATACATCAGGGTTGATCAGAACACTCCATTGTGGACTGCTAGTTTCGCTTCTTTGGATAATATTTTGTTGGCGCGAACCACGTTTATTCCATCATAAATGGAGTTTCCTACATTTACCATTCTTTCCATATCCCTATCAGCCTTTCCATCTCTCGTAAACATAATTCTCAAAAAACAAACTTATCCACCTGCTCCCAGTAATTATTATTCACAACTATATTGCACACTGTTTTCGTACTCTCTCTTTCAAACACCATAACTTTAGACTTACTAAAATTTATCATTAACTCATTCTTCATACATACGAGTACTTCGTTCATCCTAGATACGAGGGACTGTAGATCTTGCATACTGTTAGCAATGAGCACCTTACAACAGGCAACATACTTTCAGAGTAATCATTTTTCATACTTTCAATTTTTACATACAATTATGCATGTATGGATTGAATAACCATGGTGTCATTACGCAGCCTTGCTTAACATCTTTTGTGATGTCAAACCACCACGTAACATGCAACGCTTCCCTCTTACAAGAAACTAATCGCGAAAAAAAAAAATTAAGTACCAAATAATACATTCTCCTTGGTATCAAAGGGAAAGGAGCTAAAGGTTTTAAGATCAGGGGTTTGAAAAAAGGTAATTATTTTAATTAAAATTGATTGAAAATTTCATTTGAATAAAATCAGTATTTAGACTTTGTTACGGATAAGATATTCTTCCTCTGATAAAAGGCTACCCTTCAGAATTGGAGAGTTAATTGATTTGCCTTTAGCTATATTCAGTTATCGGAATTAATTTTATGGTTAGGTACTTTGAAACAATTGTCTACTGTAGACGATTCCATAGTCTCATAGGCTTGAAGAAGCCTATTTAAAAAATAGACAAATGCATAAAAAGCGTCGTATAAAAATCACTATGGCAGAACAATTTATTCGGTATTAGATGAAATCTAACACAAATCTGACGTTTTAATGTCACTGTGTGATATAGAATCGTAGCTTTTATTGTACACTCTTATAGATTCAGTTAAATTTAACGACCTTGTTAACCGCTTTTACGAGGTGTGCCTCTGTGCTTGTTTTATCTGAAGATGAAATATTTCATTTAATTGAAGTATCATCGAATTTTAAACGTGGGATTTGTCACGATTTAACAACTTAACGTGTCCATTATTCGTCATAAAACACGTCTTACTACTTGATTTTATTACCACGGATCAGGGGAGCCCATAAACCTCGTCTCCCGAATCTACGAAAGTCCGCATTAAAAAAGAAAGATATTTAATTTACGCCCAAATGGAATAAGCTTTTAACGCGTAAATCAACATATTAAAATAAAATACGTTATTCGTTACAAGTCCAATCAACTCGGAGAGATTGATTAGTGCGTTGTGTTGAGACAGTTTTTACGATGTGGTCTCGTGTGTTTTACGTCTTTCCGGTTACATATTCGGAGCTTAAGTAAGCTCTACTTACGATGATAATATGAACGTGCTGAATGAGATGGGTCGTAAAGAAAGGTGATTGATTTGAAATGATCGACAAACTGGTTCGGATCAATCAATCGACAGGTTGCCTAATATACGGTAACATCATTTGCATATCTTCTCTCGGGGAGCAATAAGCCGAAGCAGGTGTATAATCTAGCATCTAAATCATTTCGGCTACGAGTGTTTCTAGACAAATCGTAAATCGTGTGCTCGGGTTATTACTTAAGGTATTTTAAGTATAACCTATGAGAGAGTTATTCGACGCGCGTTAAAATAAATTTGACTTTTGGAGGGTTATAAATTGGAGGAAGCTTCTATAAGGACGTTGGTGTAATTACACACGCGCGTGATGATGCTCTTTCAACAACCCAACTCGGACAATTATCACAGGTTTAATTGTTTATCAATGAAAAGTCATCATTTTAGAACTGATTACTACCTTTTATGAGACACGCCTTTGACGAGCGAATTTTTGGTAGTTGAACCAATATATTCAGTTCATTGTTTATTTAACATTATTAATTCGTATGCAGCGTGAAATGAAAATTCTCTCAAACATAAAAAAAATCTCTTTGAAATAAGAGACCGTGAATCATCTCATAATTTTCATACAATACTGTTACTTATCTAACTGACAAAATCTCATAATTAGACAAGAGCAAAAAATCTCCTAAATTCTAATGCCATACATCCCAATTGTTTTAAAAAGGTATTTCAGCATTGTGTTAGAAAGGAATTTGATATATTTGGTTACCTAAATATATGTATACAAATATTAATGTAAATATCAGTAAAATATTAAACAAAATCGATCAGCCTTCACAAAGTAATTACAATCAACATGCAACGTGTCAATTTTGTAACTCCAATTAACTCTCATTAAATATTTGAATGACGTTTATATTTTTTTTAAAACCCAGCAACACAAAATTAATCAGTGTAAATGAGACTTTGTGGGGGGCACGGATCAATTAATTAAAAAATAGTTTTCAAACTGTTTTCATAACTCTGAACAAGTAGACATTGGATGCGTGCAATTAAATTTAAATAATAACTCATTCCGTGCAATCATTCCACATAAAATTACTCACCAAATCTGGTATAATCATACATGTTGAATTTATTCAAGATATAACGCGGTGGCCTTTTCCCACGAGTTCAAATCATCGCCGAATTAAATGGCTTCTTAACTCACGTGCTTCCTGCCTCTAGACTTATTCAAATACTCAGTCGGATCCACTGGCTCCTATCCACATGCATTCTCGTTTGTTTCGAGAAGACAAAACGAACAAGACGAACAAACTCAAAATAAATCGGTTCTTTTTAATATTGTGATAGTTTCCAAACGATATTTCACTCAGTAGTGTTGTAATTAACAATATATTATTCCGTCATCGCGCGTATTGCCTACCGCTTCCATGGATAATGATATATCTTGCGAATAATTCATACTTAAATTACGGAAAATCGTTGATTTACAATGCATAAATAACCTCACGCGATAATAACGTTCTAAGCAAGAAGGGGAGTAGCAATGGACTGGTCACGTTGTAAGAAATGCCTACAAAATGTTTGTGTAATATCCTGCGAAATTTGAGATCAAGAGGCCCATTCTGATCCTTTTTCTAAAGCTTAAAGAGATTTAGCTTAACTGCGATTCCGATTACATGTCAATGAATATACATTTTTAAAGAAGTTTGTGGTTTAATTATCACAGTATTATAAAAAAATTATTAGTATATACATATCAACATGCTTCGAAATCGATGCTTTCCTCATTTGGAATATACGGAATACTTAAAATATTAATGTCAAGTATAGACAAATGATAAACATAGAACACAATAATGTACGAATAGACAAATTACAAAAGAAATTATTTTTATTATTACTATTAATACCAACAATAAATTCAAGAGATAGTTGATTAAAAATATTATTATTAATTATATTTAATTGACTATTGACACTTTGGTGAGGAAAGCATCGCTTCCGAAACATGTTGACATGTATATATTGATAAAGTGGTGATAACAAAGTAATTTTTAATTAATTTATTAATAATGATGTCACAAAGTGAATACCAATCTTTTGAAGCAATTATATTATTACTTTACGATTGTGATTTATTTAATTTTTTAGAATTAAAATCACTTTTATCTGAAATTTACGGCTTTTGGCATAGGTACTTTACAAAGTTCGGGCATGTAGAGCGAATGAACGAATATATTTTACAAAGTTTGGGCATGTAGAGCGAATGAACGAATAAAGGAGTGTAAGGAGAATATATGATGCGAATGTGAATGGAAGAAGAAACCGGGGACGACCGAGGAAGACATAGCACGAACAAGTGAATCTTGAAATACTTAGTCGGGCCATGTCAGAAGTCGGAGTAACAGAAGAGAACGTATGAGACGTTGTATGAAAGTAAATGAAGCAAGAAGTGTATGCCAAGATCGAGTTGTTTGGCGGTCCGTCCTCTCTCTACCCCTGCGGGGAAACGTCGTGATGGTCAGTTAATTAGTTAGTTAGTTACTTTAAAAAAATTTAAAAAAAGGATAAGGAATTTTCTATAACCACGATAGACCTCCTGGAAATTTAATTAGGAAGACCACAGGAGAGACAGAACGGCGATTTAAAGACAGAGGACTAAAATGATATGATTTCCTCAAAACCGAAATATTGGAAGGCTGAGGTGGGAAGGAGACCTAAACCAAAAATTTGGTAGGAATTAATACTGATGATAAATAATCTAAGCATCAAATAAAACTAATGTAACAGAAAGAAGGAAAAAAATCAACATTAAAGCATATCGTGATAATATTTTCTTTGTACTCTGATACGCTGGTTCTAAAATGTTTACCTGGAAAATTTCTATCTTAGAAATACTGTAAGCAAATTCATGAAGAAGAACTAATGCTTTTATAAAATTAGCTGTTTCGTTACAAAGGCGTTTTAAATTCCTTCATACATAAGTGCTATTAAAATTGATGGAGTCAATTTCGTACCGCTATATTTTTTGAATTATACCTTATATACGAATGATCAACATAGAAATTGAAAGAGGAGGTCTGAAAGTTTCGAATCTCTCCGCTAGATCGCTCATACTTGCACAAACGACCGCTAGAGTGCTCGCGCCACCAAAGCAGTCATCTCGCGACAATTGTGAGAAAAGTGGCTACTATGCAGTATAAGGTTTTCTATGTTCGTGAGTTCTGTGAAACTGAGTCGGCAACTGTAGTGCAGCGTACCCATCGCCTCCATTTTAACATTGAACCTCCGACTAGAAAGAGCATTTGTCGTTAGTATCATCAATTTGAGCAAACTGGATGTCTATGTAAAGGAAAAATCCCGGGCCGACCGCGTGCAGCAGAGGAGAACGTGCGAAATTAAGACCATACTTTTGAATGGCTACGTACTATGATGTGAAATGAAAACTAGATAGATCCCGGAATAGATTAAAAGATACATGCAAATAATTTGTTGCTTAACATATTACTTACACAAGTTCATTTGTAAAACTGATTAATATGTATAATTATTTGATAAAACTTTCCATTAGAATAATGCTTACTCATCTTTTTCATCTCTCTTCAAAGTTTCTGTCATTATTCAACGATCTGTGAGACATGGGAAATTTTCAAGTAAATATGATGGTTAAATGTTCCCAGAAACAAAACTAATTACTCGCCGGCCCAAACTCGTTAAGTGCAAATTTTGTCTGAAATCATAAACAACAAAAAAATACAATGGGTTCACGTCAGATCGAAATGGAAATCAAAGCAAACATGGCGGATTTATAGTTGTCTCAATTTTTCGGTTGTTTTTCATCGGATTTTCTCTCTCGCTCTGCCTGAGAAATTTATTTATGAACTTGTTAAGACGTGGGAAATATACGACGGTAAAGTTCATTTGTTGATGCCGTCAAGAGAACTCGGATTTCACTCTTTTGCAGATAATAAATATGGCAGCTTGAATATTAAGCTTAGACTAGTTTTTTTTTCTGAAATAAATTATCTGTCATGTTGCCAAAAGATAAGATCTTTACTAGAAAATTGCGATGGCTCAGTCACTCCTGATCCACGTCGAATAATACTGTACGAATAATAGTCTGCAGGCTTTCTCAGTAAATAAAATCTTATGTTTTTTCTTGTGTGGCAGTGTGTGCCATATTATACACGAAATTTTAACCAAATCCAAAATAATTTGTGTTTCATATCATAGTAGATATCAAGAACTTTGTATAATTCCTGTATGGGTTGACAAATTTTACATGATACTTACATACACATATATCAAAGCTGTCTACCGTCTGCTAGTCACCGGTAATAGAAACTTTAAGTAAATAGAAACATTAAATATCACACATAAACACGTTCCATTGTTGCCTAAATTATCACTGAAAACAAGGGCAACAATCATTACATACATTATTTTAAAATGTAAATATGTTAATTGTAAGTCTCTATTCTTAAACCATAGATGTTAACCTTTCAACAATATTGCTTAAAAGACTCGCCTGTTCATAAACATATTTGTCACTAGTTGTAAGTCACTAATTACAAGTCTGAATTAGGTAGTTTCTAGTTATAAATCTTAACTGTAAGCCATTAGTAATAAATCTAAGATGTAAATTATTAGATATAAGTCTAAGTGATAAGGTATAGGTTGGATAAATTATGTTATAAAGTGCCCTTGAGGTGATTTTCTTACGAATACGGTGCTATAGAAATAATCCATTTATTATTATTACCATTCACTAGATTTCTTTATTGCTCACGAGAAAACAGAAACGCACAATTTGATGTTTATTATTTTAGAACTGCAAAATGTCATTACTATGGCAATACTAAGTTCTGTGACATTTCGTTCTTGCTTGTTTAAAAATAGCATTACACTATTATCACCGATCATTATTTTTGATTTTTTAGTTATTTATTCATAGTTTCAATTCATTTAAAACGAATAAACCAATGGAACGAGGAATTGTATTTTAGAGCTGTTTAGTAGAATTTCGAGCGAGGAAACTAGTGTCTAGCTTAGAAGGTGTTTACAAACGAACTGTTTAACTGACTGGTACGCCTATTAACAAATATTATTAATGTTATACATCTTCAAACAATATTTTTATAGATTTTTCACAATTTTAAAATAATTATAACCATGTACTCGTACATTCTGATTTGAGGTTATTTTTGATATTTGCGTTTAACAGTTATAAGAAAAATAAAGAATAACGTCCAAAGGAAAAAAGACGTAATTCTGTTAATTTCATTATGTTTTTTTAATAATTATCTTACATCTAATACATAGTTATTTCGATGAACAAATTTCAGAAACACATAAAAATCGCCTTTCCATTTAGTTGTGTTAAATTTCCTTGCAGGGCGTTAAATAATAAAAAAGGTTTAATGTAAAATCTTCTAAAAATATGATGCAAAATCCTCTCCTTTCGGAATGTAGTACAGATTGAAAGTAAAAATATGCCGATGAAAATGACATAAATTGAACTGGTCTCATTAGCTAAGTTGGTTGATTCCGGTTGGTTCCGATTAAATCGAAACCTAATAATCCGAGACACTGTTTAAGTTTGCAATTGAGTTCGGGTAGAACTTTGTAAACATCATAAAAATAGCTGCCAATTATATGAGATTAAAA
Organism: Halesus radiatus; assembly: GCA_022606495.2. Taxonomy (NCBI): domain Eukaryota; kingdom Metazoa; phylum Arthropoda; class Insecta; order Trichoptera; family Limnephilidae; genus Halesus; species Halesus radiatus. The sequence continues at coordinate 52,017 of JAHDVE020001930.1, read as the reverse complement.
ATGGAAAACAATATTCACAAAAACGAATTTGAGATATGATATCGATGAAGATGACACAAATTGAACTGGTCTCGTTAGCTAAGTGTTGAGTGTTGCCCCGGATAGGCAGAGGACCTGGGTTCGAGTTCCAGATGCGACTGAAATCTTTTTATTTTCTGTTATTTTTTTCCGGTTTCGTCTTTCATTTAGGATATGTTAATATTATTTTCTTCAATGATTAAATATTACAATGTGATTTTTAAATCTCAATAAAAATAATTAATAATTAAAAATTAAAAATATGCACTTGAACCATTGTGCTTTCCTATGTGCCGTCTTTAAAAGCTTTTAAATGGTCACAGCGCCCTTATTTTTTATTTGCTTCAAATATACTACCTATTTTTGTATTTGATTAAATTGTGAAATAACAAAATTTAATCAAATACAATTTAGTTGCGAAAGCCGGGATTTAAACCTACGATCTCCGGATTTGCAGCTAAGGATAGTAACCACTCAACCACGGAGACCGTCAAATAAGTTTTTCCTTTTTGTATCAATATGAAAACCAAAAAACTATAATGAGAGAAAAAAATATTGAAGCAATTATTTCTAATAAAAAATAATATGAAATAGGTTCGTGAAACGAAAAATTCCTTCGAGTTATCATTCTAAGACCCCGGAGGTACGCATTATCCAATTCCATAAGCTAGGAGTAATGTAAAAATTTCACACGTTCCTTCGTCGCGGTCTACTTTCTCCGCCTTCACCTTATGAGGCGGCGTAATTACAAGGGGCTGCTCGCTGAACCGGCTAAGTTATTTTTCTAAGATCCACCCTTCTGTGTATTATGCCATGTGTAGTGAACGGTACTTGACTCCCGTGAGAACTAGGGGTCCTTCTACGTATTGGAAGTGCTCGATTAGAAAGCTTGTCAGCAATATATTATTTATGTATTACAAACACTTTGTTTTGAACAACTTATTTTTTTTTATTTATCACCAACCGGTTTCGCTTATCCCAAGCTTCGTCAGGGTAAAATTTATGAAACAATCTTTTAACAATTACATTATATCTCCCTCTTATTCCATTTGCTACAATGCTCACTTATATGTATTTTTGTTTTGTTTTAAATTTCACCCCAATTAGGCTTGGTATAAGCGAAACCGGTTTTGGTGATAAATTTAAAATAAATTTTTGGTTATATTAAAAGCGGTATACCTATGAACACGATTACAGGGAAATCATTTTTAAGAGCGCACGTTTGAATGTACGATATGTGTGCACATCGAAAGGGGTTCAAACTGATTCGAACTCGTTAGAACACCTGCCCGCAGTTATCACTTACCCCGCAATACTCCACAGCAGCAGCACACCACTACATAAGCAAGAATCTCTTTAAAACGATATTTTCGAAGGTTTTTACTTTTAAGTTGTGTATTAAAAAGTACTGGTTTTCTGTCTTTAATTGAATTTTTTAGTGCTATAAATGCGAGAAGCTTTTTATACAAGTTAGCAAAATTACTAGCAATAAAGAGGGGTAGGGAAAATGCTATATTTATGAGTAATAAAAAAATATTAACGAATTATTTAGTAGTCGTCAATTAATGTGTCCATTGGTTTATAAGGAAAAACATTAAAATTTATTACTTGCCAATGTAGTTACGTTTAACGGGACAATTCTGACCGAACTAACCGGAATTATTGAATTATAGATAGATAGATGTCTTTAAAGTTAGCGAAGATACCAAGGACAGACAAACTTACTAATCTATCATTTTGGAAATACTTAAAACAGGCTGACAACTGAAAGATGATATACTAAAATCCTATTGCCAAATTGAAAACTGACCCTCGAATAATTGAACATTGGCAAATTAAAAGATACCAGAATCAGACATAAAAGCAAAACGGTATGCTCTTTGTTTCTGGGCCCAGAGATCTAATAATGTGTGAGATATTTGGACGACGTTTCAGTGTTGAAAATGCTTTCAGTATCGTCCTGGGAAGAACCTAAAATTCAGTAACAAAGCTTTGCTTTGACTGGTTTCTGTTATGTTTAGTAACAAAATCTCAATAGTCAGATTAACTCCCATCTCCCTTCCCTAGCCCACTTCCTTAAGCCTAAAAAAAAAAAAATAAGGACATGCAGAAGAGTGGAAGAGCCAGGTTAATTTAAAAATTAAGGGGGAGAGGGATGTCGGAAAGGGACTATTTAATTATTCGAAATAATGACTATATTATTAACAATACGATAAACATAATGTTTTAAAGAGAAATATATTTATAATGCATTTTTAAATTTCACGAAGGCATTAGCATTAGCATCAGATCAAAATAAAATCAAATCAGGAAAAAACATTTTTCTGACCGCCCGGCTTATAAATTTAAAAGTGAAGAAAAACAATTGCAATCCTTCCCCGGTACGTTTTTTAAATTAATTTAACCAAAGATTTGTAAAACTCATTTAAAAAAATATTAAAGTTAGTGTTTATGAAAAATTTCAAATACACCCTACTCTATTCTTTTTTTGAAAACTTCTCTCTACAATTTAAAGAAAAACCTTCAAAGTGTTTTTGCGGATATTCAACATTTTAAATATTTTATAAAACATACTTCTGACCGTCAGGAAAATGTCATAAAACCGATTTAATTTTGATGAATGGTAAGCCCATGTATATTTTAAAAATATGTAATAAATATTTTTCTCTTTAAAAATGTTATTTTTATCATTTATGAGGGATAACATAAATAAAGTTCAAGAAACCCGCAATTCACAATCATCAGTATCATCCATATTAATGCGATCGTTAACACGATTCTCGGGGTGGAGAGAGAGGGTGGGGCGTTATGGGAAATGAACACGTGTGTCTTTAGTCTTCACGGACAGAGGTCCAACAAGTTCATTGCGTAAGATATTATTCTTGAGAAGTTCACGCTCCGCTGGGTGACTCCTGACTGGACTAGAGACTAGTCATATTATTATTACGGCCATGTGAACAAATCGTATGAGGTGGGTGAAGGGATGCGCTGAACCGTGAAAAGGTTGGGAGTCATACTTCTCAGTATTTAAGGGGCATGGGAAAAATCACAAAAACAACTTATTGAAAAATAAGTGAATCATAAAAAAGACATGTTCACAAAAATAACTTTAAATTATTTTCTAATACAGAACGCAACTAATAATTTTATTATGTTATTTTTTTACTTAAGATAGATATTGTATTGAATCATAAACATAAACTGTTATTAATTCGGGATTAAATAAAATTATGTTGTGCATTTATGGAAAGCATGTTAAATTTAAACTACAAAGAAAAGGAAAATTGAAATTACATAAGGAAACCTGAAAAAAAAAACCTAAATGGTTAATTAACTATCGAAAACATTAATATTAAAACAAGGAAGACTAGATTTGTAATAGCATAAAAAATACAATATTAGCATAATAAGATAGATTCAATCGTCTTACATAAAGATTAGGTCGTTACATCATACTTAAGGTAAAACTTAAAAAAAATATATGCAAATTCGCGACTACAGATGGTGTTCATTCTTGATATTTTAGAAGAAAAAAAACGCTTTTAGCACGTACAATGCTTTTGAGATTTGAGTCGATTTTTTTGTTACCGGGAGTACACTGTACACTGTGCTGGAGGTTAACAATAATTCCATTCAACGCCAAAGCCGTTATCGTTGACTATTTTAAACTGTTACAAATAACTGTTAAAAATAACGCTGACATTATTAAGCAAATAAATATATATATACATGCATGCGGAATGTGAAGTGGAATAAATTGTATATGTTGGGTTAAAGCTCAATTCCCCAAAGAAACTTTAAAAAATAGCATATTTTATTGTAACACTAACAAAACAATATGCATGTGTTGGTGTATTGTATTGCATAATATTCATTTATAAATAATTAAGGATAAATTAATATCGATAAAAATGACCTAATGTAAGTTAAGTTAGTATATCTCAATAGTTGAAATGGCAGATACATACATTAAGTATAATGTAAGAATAGAGGATCTGGGTTCAAATCTCAATTGCGACCGTTATATCTACAGTAAGAGTTGCTGAAATTATCTTCTTCAATGATGAAATATAAAAATGAGGTGAAGTTATTCCTAATAAATTGAGTAAAAATAAATAATTTTGTTATTTATTTGTAAGAAACAAACAGCTTTTAATACAAATACATATACAAACGATGTTTAAAAAATGGTAAGCCAACAAAGTTTCTTGTCCTAACAGTGGTTAAATTACAGGTGTTTTATTTATGAAGCTAACGAGATAAAGAAAAAACAAAATAAGGAGGAAGGGGGAAAGGAAGAGGAAGAGGAAGATAGGATCGGGACAGGAGATGCTCTCGATACATTTTATACTCGTACATCAATTCGTGGTCGTACGTATTACTTCGGATCGATATTTTTAAAGAATATTGGAAGAATGTCGATATTGTGAAATTGTGCGTTATATTGGGAACAAATACGGGGAATTCAAAAATTTATCCTAAGATTGGTCCTGCATGTGGGCAAATAAAAAAAAATCGGTTTGTCGGGTTGGTCTTGATGGCATGTGAATGTTTATAAAATTAATGAGCTCTGACGAGTTCAGGCCATTATTCATACTTTTAAATAACAGGATTTGATCAAACATTAAGCGTCGCGTTTGAAGGGTGATAAAGTTATGGAATTTTAAGGATTCGGTATTATTTGCAAAGTGTAAATTAAATCTATAATTTATATGCTTTAAGAATTTACGTTAAATGCTTTCGATTCTTTCAATATGGGCTTGATATAAAGGTGTCCATATCCGTGTGCAATATTCTAAGTGAGGGCGAATATACGCGGTGTAAAGGGAGTATAGAGCTTTTATGTTGTATTATAAATATAAATCTAAATCCCAGCATTTTATTGGCTTTATTGATAACCCCATTAGTTTGTTTGATAAACTTAACTTTCACATTCAGTATTACCCCAAGGCCAAGGGTCTCGAATAGATTTTACTTCAGTGATATGTGCATCATTTAAGTGTAATAAAAATAAATTTTCTTTTTCTTACTTGTGAATGATAATTCGTAACATTTTAAAATATTAATAACTAATTTGTTCAATTTTCAATACACAAAAAGACGATTGGGGTCATCTTGAAGTTTGATGAAGTCTTTGATTGATTGGATAACTGAATTTTTTTTTATTATCTCCGTATGCTAGGTAATTAGCATGTAAAAAACATTTGTGGATATCATAAATACATACATGAAATAGTGGCCCTAGATGAGAACCTTGAGGTACACCGGAGGGCACGATAAAAAAGCTAGACTTAGTTCCCTCAGCTGATACACATTGAAGTCTACTCTGGAGATATGAAGTGAACCACCGAAGTAAGTCACCGTGTATGTCTAATTATTTTATTCTAATTATTTTTTTTTATGAGAATAGAATGGTTTACATAGAATGGAATTTCTTCAATGAGTATATAATTACTTTGTTGTGTTATTATTAATAAAATTAATCAAAAATATTATCTGTACAATACTGTTTAATATATAAATATCAACATCTTTCGGAAGCGAAGCTTCCCTAATCAGGATACAGTGAAGTAAATTAAATTTAACGTATCAGATTTCGTTTTTTTTCTTCTTTCGGTTGGTTTCTGAATGTAAAGATGAACAATATATGGATGTAAGTGAAAATACAGACATATTATTAGATATTATGCGAGCGAATGTACATTGGTGGTATGAAAAGCTATTGTAAAGCCACGAGGGAATTGAAAATGATTCGTGGGAAGAAAGTGAAATTTACAACGGCATTGTCAGAGTACAATACTGCAGCTGTCAGGCCAATGTAGAATGATTTTACGCTTTTAATGAGCCAAATTCAAACATTTTCCCCGTCCTGGTAGAAGGCTAGTGTCTCCACAAGCTTTTTCCAATTTTAAATCATTAGGCATGGTGGGCGTGTAGCTCGAAATGCTTTGATCAAAGGGGCTCTTCTTTCATATACCTTAGCCATAAAGTAGAAGAACTGTTCATATAAAGCAAACAGAAACTCTCGAACCTTGAAATCCATGGCATCCCCAAATGGGTTATGTTGCGAGGCTGATTGTAGTTGGGACGGGAAGGAGATGGGAAGATGGGGAAGTGCCTGGCTATTAAGATCTGGTTGCCAAGTACGTTTACAGCCATTGCAATTTTGAATTGCAATTTGCAATTGTGGTTTTTCACCAGGGCGATACTGAAAGTATCTTCCACTCTGAAATTGAGGTAGTGCTTTGTCTGTAATTTAAAAAAATATTTTTTTATTAAAAAGTATACAATACATTATGAATTGTATTCCCAAGAGTTAAAAAACTCATTGTGGGATCACATGCAGAACCCGCAGTACAGTTTTTAGAAACAAACATACTTAATATTTAAAATACGAGTACATAATTAACATTCACAGTATATTAACAACATTTACAACACATAATTTGCATTTGTAATAAATACATATCACTGGTACATTATATAGTTATACTTATTACAGAGACACTTCACAGCATTAATCCTTAAGGTATTCCATATAATAGAGTTTAAGAAACTTACCTTGAGACCTTTCACATTGGCTTGCATTTTTAATATCCTTGATTAATTTATTGTACTGTGTGTTAGCTATATTTTCTAAAAAATTAAGACCAACGATTCTATTTATACTTCAACGCTATGGATTTTAGGCTGGCAACGTCATTTCCGATACGCGATAATGTTTGTTCCATATTTTTCACTAGCTCATAAATGAATTCGAAAAAATCGCGAAATCGGGTAGCAGAGTTAGTATTTAAATAATAAAATACCAATCACATTTAAGTACCCACGTGATATTGAAATAAATTAGTCGTCACAACTTAAATAATGCTATTATTAACAATGGCATGAATTATTGGTAATTTTGAAAATGATTGAGTATAATGAGAGTGATGTCATACACGAATGAGGGGCTCCTATACTCCTCCTCAGTCCGTGTGTGCTGTGTGGTGACCTTAAACCCATAAGACGCGTAATTTGTTGAATGCCTTTTTTCCTCCTTATTGTGTAGCGTGAGAGCGCACGCTCCGCTGAGCTCAGACGGTCTCAGGTGGACTGCACGCTGAACCAAAAGTTGAACTGAACCGGGGGCAAGGGGCACCTGCCGCGTACAGTACCTACCGCATAAGTATACAGTGTCTATCTACCACAGAAGTGGACAGTAACTCTAAAGTTGCAGTATCTACTACAGAACAGTACCTACCCACCGCTGAAGTAGACAGTACTTACCAAAGAAGTAGGAGTACTTACCAACTATTTTTGTGTCCTCTATTATCTTTCTCAGCAAAAAGGCAGCTAAAGTCTGACATTTAAGTAGACAAAAAATGATGGCCCTGTGATCACTTAAACGGTTTTAAATTGGGAAACTAAGATGGCTCATAGGAAAATCAAAGTAAGTTTAAAAAGCACAGTGGTCCAAGCACATCTTTCGGAAATGAGACGATTCGACAATATTTTCAAAGATTTTTTTTATGTTTAGAACTTTTTATTATTTAACACTTTGCAAGGAAAATAATTACCTGGAAAGACAATTTTATTGAATTTCTTAAGTTTTACTTTACGGAATAACGATGTATTAGAGATATTAGAAAAAAAATAAACAACGAAATTCACATATCATAGCTATACATTGAAAAAAAACGTAAAAAAATAGTTATGATGGTTTACCTTATTTATTTAAAATGCGAGTATGTTAAAACATTTGAATGTGAATAACACATTTCAAAGATAAAATGAGTAGCTTGGTGTTGCCATGGTAATGATATTTTCTAGTTCCAAAATAATAAATATATACAATAAACTGCCAAGCTACGTTTGAAAATGTTTTTTTTTTGCAGATAGGAGAACACACAAACAATATTAACGTTTCGCAGAAATCAAAAAAAAAATTGCTGATTTGCGTATTTTACATCCACAAAAACAAATTTTTAATCTGCTTTTATCACCTTGTCAAATTGATGCTTCAATACTTCCCGGAGAAATACAGAAACATCAATTTATTCTTGATCCAATTTGTGGTTTCTGTCAAATAGCTGCCATTTTGGTAAATATAAAAATATACAGTACCTACCTACATCTGAAGTATGTATTACCTGAAACTGAAACAGGTAGTACCTACCATGGAAGTTTAGAGAAGGTATCTACTTTCGAAGCATATAGTACCTACCACAGAAGTATACAGTACCCACCTTACTCTAAAGAACAACCAAAGTAACTAACTGGTTAATTTATACTGACCGCCTTTGTATCAAAGGCGTTTTGGCCATTGTCCCCGAACAAAAGGACATTACCGTGTGAGAAAATATGATCGTCTTGTATCGAAAATTAGGTACTGGAACTTGTACTTGTTCCAGAACAAGTACCCGCTACTAAGTCTTCCTGTTGAGGGGCCATGTATAAAACAACTATAAAAATATTATTAACTTTGTTTGCAGTATGAAACGTAAAAAGAAAAATAACCAAATTTCTTTACAAAAAAAATAATATTTCGATATCCTCACTAGGATTTCCCGTGCTGAGGATTTCATTTACAAAACGTGAAATTAAATTATATTAAATTAAAGGATTGCTTAAAAAAAAAAATAATTGTAATGTGAGGTGTTTTGAGTGCAGTTGAGTAGTTTCGGTGTAAGTCTGTATTTGGTGTTAATATATTTTCTATTTCAGATCTCCCTATGTAACGTATGCAGCGTTTTATATGATTTTTAAATTTATTATTGTCTTTTTTTTTTTTGTAGAGTTTAGTACCATTGTATGAGGTTCGGTTGCAATAACTTCCGTTTCCATCTTATTATGCATCGATATAATATAGGTGACATTTTATTATATGGAGATGATACTGCAATTTTCTATTCTATTTAAAATATAAATATTTATATTTTAAATTGGCTACAGACAAATATACCAATAATAGATATCCAAAAAAACATGATAGATGATTTTAAGCTCAAGTGGAAAAAAAATCTTCCCCGCAAAATCCTGGCAAACGAGAAATATCTTCCATTGACAAACACTTGAACAGTTAAATATTTAAACAACACGTACAAAAGGAAACAAAGATATAGTCACCCCCTTAACAGGGGTCTTTAGCAGATTATCACATCTGTTACAAAATAATTTTTAAAATGATTTTATTATAGCTTAGTACAATCACATTTAAACTATTTAAATAAATAATAAACTCATACACACAAAGACAGAGATCACGTCACAAGTACACACACACATCATACGACACGTCATAATATACATTTTAACACCATACCTACACGATATGGAAAGCAATCCATTAGCTACGAGAGAGACAATTTATATAATTTCTTTCCAGACGACATTAAAAAAGAAAGAAGACTAGGTGTTTTTAAAAAGAAGTTGTTACTTCTGAAGTTTAATGAATAAAATAATTAGTGTTATTTTTTTTTCTGTATAAAAAAAAATCGTTAAAAATATATTATATCCGTGTATACTTTTATTTTACCATAATTTCACGCCCAAATTTTTCTACAACAATGTTGTAAATATGAATTCAGTACACAGCTTCTGGAATGACTTGAACGCGGAGACACCAGTGCGATGGTTATCATAAAGAAAAGGTATGCCCCCAGCCTGACACTCGATTACTCATTCCTTATCAATATCATTTCAGTTGACTCCTGCATACGGCCAACATCCAACCAACATCCCAACAAATGTAATATGTTCTAGCCTGCATTTCCACGTCTATATTATAATACAACTTCTGTCGGCTTCCGTTCACGGTCAGTTTTTTAAATGTCGGATTTAAATCTCGTACAAGTTTTTTTTGTCTTCACTTAGTGCTATGTAGGTACCTACCAACTATTATTTTACATGTCGACTCTGAGAGTTCGATTATGAAATTCAAATATGATTTATCGATTACATTACAATTGAAGTAACACTTTGAAAATGAATTATTTATATTCTTCATTATTGTACGTATCGATTCCAATCGATAATAATAATTCATCTTCAGTTAAATTGACACGTTGTAATAAACCACACAATTTATTATGAATAATAATGTTTACACTTTTCTGATTGGATGAATGTAATTTGTTTTATCCGCTTTACGCTTTGCAGTTCTTTTAACATCGCTATTAAAAACGCATAATCCCTCTGCCGGGAGTATAAGTGAGTATACAATCTGCGAGTAGGTATAAGCGTAGGCATCGTTTACTGTAACCTAGTCTAACAGCCACGCATCTAGGCAACCCTTCGCTATCAAAGCTCTCCGTGCCAGACAGAATACATGACATTATACAAATAATGCGCAGATCTCCCGCGAGTTCTGCGCGCCTGGTATCTGGTACCACTGCCGCTGTATGCGACTTCTAGATGGATGTTGCGCCTTCACCTCGCGTCCGTCCAAGATTGTCAGCTGGACGAGATGAGACAATACCCCTGTATGCTGACAGATGAGCATCACTCTCCAGTGGGAGATTTTATACACAGCCTCCTGGAGATTCATAGCATCCTGATACTGGTTAACTGACACTGTCGGAATGGCGGTGGTGTGTTTATTACTGACGGGTCTCTGCGTTTCCTTATTTGTTATAGGTTTCCTGGGTCAACGTAACATGTAATGTTCAACAATTTTTTCTAAACCACGCAAACTTGCTAAAAAACGCCATTAATATTCATACGCTTTACACCCATAAAAACGCGTCAGTCTCTATGCATAATATCATGAATTATTGTCGCCTGCCAATTTGTGCGAACCACTAGGGAGAAAGTATCGTGTTTTCGTTATAGCAGAGGTAGATCGCAAGGAAGGACGATCAATCATAGAAAAAGAACTATAATAATGTTCCGTGGTAAATTAGGTACGACATCACCATCCACAGAAACCAACCACTGTCATAAATCATCGCCCGTTCACACACATTTGAGATAAACAATTATTTTAATTTGCGTAGATATACAGGGTGTATCAAAACGTACCGACAGACCTAAATCAGCAATTCTTGAGCTCATTTAGAGTAAAAAATTAAGAAGGCATTTTGGTCTCCAGCGAAATTATTTCCAATAAAAAAATTACAAGAGCCTAACGCCATATTTTTGGAATAACTTATTGAGGCTTATAATGTAATATATTTTTAATTATTGAAGATAATAAAACATGAAACCGAAATGACGCAGAAAAGAAATAGATAAAAGAAATGGATGGGTTCGAATCCAACCTGCTGCAGTCAATGGTCTATCCGGAACCATAATCTAATCCACTGAGCTACTGTTAATATATTAAAATCTTTAATTAATTCTCATATATTTTGTCTGCTACCTTTTTATGGCTACAAGATTCTAACCTGAATTTAATAAGTTTTGTATTCAATTTTTAATTATTAATTATTTTTATTGAGATTTAAAAACCTCATTGTAATAAAAAATACCTATGACTTCTGCCTTTTAAAAAAGTTGCCCCGGAAAGGCAGAGATCCTGGGTTCGAGTTCTAGATGAGACTGAAATCTTTTTATTTTCTGTTGTTTTTTTCCGGTTTCATGTTTCATTTAGATTATGTTAATGTTATTTTCTTCAATGCTTAATTATTTGTAATCATTAGATAGTGTCTCGGATATACCTATTATTATGTTCATAATATATTATTGTTTTACCCAGATGTAAAAGAATTATAAGGATTAATGATGAAAAGAACTGTAGATTGTAATAATCGATTTACACAGATTATGAAAAGGATTTCTTCATAACTGTTCTTATGTACACTTTTTACACTTTTTTTCTATTAGGAACTTGTTTTATCAAAAAACGGACTAAAATTGTAGTGACATCTAATATTCAATTACTGATTTTAAAAACGAACGAAACATTCCGAAAGGGTTCGAACTGGGCCCAACGTCATTGTGATGTACATAACACTACTGTCTAGTGAGACATCAACAACGCCATATTGACGAACAAAAACGAACATATCGTTTTGGTGAGAAATCAAAAATGGCATATTTTAAATCGTTATTGAAAATTTATTCGTAAACGTAAAACAAAATAAAAACGCTATCGTTGTCGTAATTTTTTTCAACCACAATAAAAAAAAATTGTGAAATGAACGAAATAGTATGTATATTACATTCCTGTTCTTTTTTGATAAATATATTACTTATTATTACAACAATTACCAGGACACTGAAGTTGGCTTGAGCAGGCTTGGAAATCGAATGTTATGAGGACACGCTTATACAACTCTAAGCTTATACCACATGATATGCATCGTCCTTTACTGTTCAATGCTGTGGGATCGGGACCGTGCACACCACGTGGTACAAGCGTGCTGGCATTAGGTTCTTCTCATTTGTTTTTAACGGTCACCACCCAAAAATATTCACTATGTAGTTTGCTAACGCAAGAAGTCCTGGAATAATTAATCTGTAATTCTATTTGGGCAGGTAGGAAAATGTGTAAGGTTTAAAAATAAAAATAAAAATCTTTCAATTTCTGTATGAAACACGTACTGGAATTGTGAATAAAACAGCACCTATTTTACACATTTTGGTATGTATTTTATAAAATTTAAAACATTACAGTTTTTGAATTTTTGTCTTTTGAAACCTTATACATTTTCCTAACTGTATAGAATTTATTGATAAATTATTTGTAGTGTTATATGATCTAGCTAACTGTAAAGTGATGTTTATGGAAATTTTTGAGTACTGGCTCTTTATTGAAAAAAAAATGTTGCCAGAGACCAAAATGCCATCTATAATTAATTTTTTAACCCCAAATTAGCTCAAGAATCGCCGGCTTGAGTTTATCGGGTACAACCTGTATATGAGCATGCTGCGAGCGGCTACCGGTTTCGAGTATTTTTTAGTCTGAATACGAGAGCAGGTGAAGCGAGGAAATAATAATTATTACAATGGTCAACAAATCAATAACATTCCAAGGTGTCGAATAACTTGTTATAGACCGGCGAGACGTTATCGAATACTGCGATATCCTTGGCACTGGCCACTGGCCCATTAGGTGCGAGTAAAATATTGAGAAACCGTTTTTTTTAAACGGTTGTAACAGTTTCGCGGATTTTGAAATATCTATTTTTAAAAATGCGTAACTACACCCGCGATAAGTCCATGCGATTTGGTCACAATTGAGCACAATTTGTCTGAGAATTTCGCGTGAAACCTTTAAAACAGCCCTCCTCAACACCTTACTAAACTCTTGTATCCGTCGTAAACCGTTGCAAAGAAGCGCTTTCGCATGGAATGGTTTCACCACAACCGTTTTTTTAAACGTTTTCGAGTAATCGTTTATTTTGAGAAACCGAAACGGCTTCGGCTACTTTGAAATATAAACTGAAACGCCCACCTTTGCTGGCCACTGGAAGGCTTAGCGGGTTATGGTGAGACTGGAAGGGTCCTTATCAAATGACATTAATCATCCAAATACCCTTTTTAACGATCTCTTGTATTTTGCTGGTTCAAAATGTCCCATGGATGTTTGTTAAGTTCATTCGTCTCTCACGCTGTTTATCTAATGTTTAATTATTGCACGTTTTAAAAATATTTTCCTCTTTCGTAACTACAGAACTACAAAAAGTCATTACTATGATAACACCGAGCTACTGACTTTATATTTGAAATGTGTTCTTCACGTCCAAATGTTTTCACATATTTGCGTTTGACAGTTTGTTTTATAAAAATAAGTTAAATTATCATATATAAAAATAAATCGCATTTCCATGCAATGCCTTAAATAAGAGAGAAATTTAAAAAAAAATTCTCATAATATTGCGTAGAATCACCTCCTTCCGGAGAGTACCACTAATTTCTGAATACCGTTTGGTTAAAGTAAAACATATGAACATGGACCATTGTGTTGTAAAAACATATTTTGATTATCCTATGAGCCATCTTTATGTTGCCATTTAAAATACTTTAAACGATAGCAGCGCCCTTAATTTATGTCTACTTTTAAATATCAAACTGTACTTACTTATGTTTTTAAGTTCCTACCAGTTTTCACTATTTTTTCGTATTCAATTTTTATATAATCTGGAATAAACAATAATTTAGCCTCTTACTCAAGTTTGTGATAATTTTTAAGTTTGTGATTATTTTTTACGGAGAAGACTGTTTTTGAAGGATTTAATGATTATTTTGATGAAAATTACGTGGAGAGCAAAAAATATTTGCATAGATAGTTCAAACAAAAAAAATTCTACAAATTTTACTAAGCCATATTTTACCGTTCAAGTTTTTATTACTGTTTTCATTGTGTAATTAATTTTTTTTTTTTGTTTACAACCAGACGAACAGCTCTTTTTTATTGCATGCTTTTATTAAATGTTTTTTTTTACACACACTACGCGTTGATCACCTTACTAAAAACTAGTAGTCTTGTTTCACAGGAAACACTTATCATATTGCGTGTATTATTTTTACTTATATTTCATTTAAAGACGTTAACCAATACATTCTGCGACCAGCTGCCGGTGTTGAAGTGGATGGTGGAATAAGTCACCACCGTCCGGGGGATCGGATGCAATAAGTCTCGGCCCGCCATGACACCTGGGGGCGGAAATTGAAAGCTGCGGACAATATGGGCGGGAAATTATTTGCGCGGGCTTTCTCAGATACAGGAGATAAATACTTATACATAGGTAGGGGGCTTTATTGGTTTGATGTCGGTAAATAAATTTATAGTGTGATCTTTAGCATTGTAATGTTCTTTGCAATATTGATAGCGATATCGGTAGCTAATTCAAAATATTAAACATTAAATTTCTAACAAAATTGGTGAATAGAATGGAAGATTCATTTTGATATTTTATAGTAGACCAAAATGAAGGCGCTGCAATCGTTTAAAACGTTTTAAATGACAACACCAAGGTAGCTCATGGAAAGATAATTGTAAGTTTAAAAAAGCTTAATGTCCAAGCGCATCCGTTCTTTAGAATCTGCCTAGCTTGGAACTAATATTGTCTTGATAAGACATAATAGCATTTGTACACATTTGAATTATTTTCAATTGCTTAATTATTTTTTAGTTATTATTTAATATAATGTACTTTCTATAACGTAATTTGTTATATAAGTGTATCTACGTAATGTAAACAACAAAAACAATAAAAAATAAAACTGCAATGGTCAAATAAAACTTTTACGATTGAGAACAAAAAGCCATAATCCACTGAGTCCGGCATAGGGGTGCATCATTCAAACAGGTGCACTCAAAATATTCCCCTCACAAGAAATCTATCATTTGGATGAATAAAAGAAGCCACATAATGAAAAGGTACAACTTATTTATATGAGTCACATCCACAGCACCAAACGATTTTTTATTTAAACTTTTATTAAGTGTTTTGAGAAACAATTCAATTAAAAAAAAAATTGGGGCACTTACTAGCAATTGTGAAGGAAACGTGTTACGTTATAAGCTAAGCGCATTAGTGGGTTGGTACTTTTTAACAGGTGTCATATTTTTTAATAGCCAGGAAGCGATGAATGTGAGTAGTAGAGTCAAAGGACTTTACCGTTCGCTGTACGTGGAATGACCACCGCGTGAATTTTTTATGCAATCTTTTTGTGCAGATGTTTCTCTATACTGGTGTCTCCGGGTGTTTGCACCTATACAGGGTGTAACAGCACGTACCCGGCAAACTTTAACCAGTAATTCCCAAGCAAATTTGGAGTAAAAAATGTAGATTGCGTTTTTATCACAAAAAAACAACAAAAATTCAAAAGAAAAATATTTCTTTAGCACTTTTTATTTCAAATATGCTCAGGAATCACTATTAAAAATTTGAGGGTATGTGCTGTAACACACTGTATATTATTTATTGTCGTGTCTAAGACACGTGTGAAATGTGATCCAAACCAATAGACAGGTGTTAGATTGGGAATCCAATGTTACTTGAAAGTCCGTCACAATTTTATGTCATAAACGTATTTTTTTATTATTAGTTCAGAGTGAGTTTTATTATTAGTTCAAAAAATTCAGAGTGAAAGGACAAGATTTCCCAGCAATGGGAATAACAAACCCTTCAAAGAGAAGAATTTTTTTTTTATAGTCGCATACGAATTCCTCAATTTGTATAACGACGCAGCAAAGAAATAAAAGAAATATTCTATAGTACCCTTTGGTCTGGTCGAGAAAAAGGTGTAATTTGGCCGTCATCGCAGTGCCTTGTTTCCGGAACATATGGGCTCCCGTCCTTTGTGGGGAGCAGGGATGGTCATTAACTAGTATCTTTTTAAATAAAACTTGTAAGGACTTCTCGTTATAATCGCTACAGGTGTTTCCACCATTATCCCGCGTTATTCTGTTCTTATGCTGCTGTGTTTTGTGCTCCTTCGGTAAAATAAAAACATATGTCTGCTGAAGGAACAAATGGTAACATATGTGTTTTATTGTAATGAGAAATAGTAGAAAAGGTTTTCAAAAAGTTGATTTTGATATGTACATTTTATACAAAATAATTGTTTTTTATTATTTTTTGTGTTGGTAATGATGGATAAATAAAAAATTAGAAAGTAACTGATCAAAATTACAAATTATAATAAAAATGAAACAAAACGAATTATGATCATTGTGTGAAACTGTCAAACGGGAAATATAAAAACATTTCGACCATTTTAGTTAGTTGGTTGGGGTTGCCATAGTAATGAATTTTGTATTTCTAAGATAACAAATATCTTCAAATAAATGCCAAGTTATATATATATATATATATATACTACTTTTTCTGGTGTGTCTTTCCATGGCCGCAAAGTCACAAGGATTACTATATTAAAAACATTAATGTATATTATTGATAAAAAAGGATGAAATATTAATTATGAATATAATTCAGATGTGTATAATTCGATGTATAAAATAATACGAATATACAATAAAAACCTAGCCTATCTAGAAAATACTATTTTTTATTTATTTTAATTTTATTGTAAACACATACATTATTAAACAATAAAATGTAAGAAAGCTTTGACTGCCCAACTGGGAACAAATCCGTTTTAGGACAGTCAAATTGACAAGTTTAGTTCATATTAAGTGCCATTATACAAAGGTAGAAGGGAAAAGGGCTAGTTTTGACTATCTTAATATAATATATCTAGAAAAAAGTATAATAATTACTTACAAAGAGATGTGAAGAATAGTACAGAAAAAAAACTTATGAACGTACTTACGAAGAAATGAGAAAAGCAAACATTATAGAGTAAACAATTATGTATGCGTGTTTGATAGGTACTGGTTGGTGCTATAAGGAAAAAAAGCGTTTATAATTGAGTACTAAAAAAAGATAATATTATTGAGGAATATTGATAAGATTGCGTTACGAATCACTCAGCTTTATGAGCCTACGACGAAACTCATGTATGCAGTTCGAAGAGAAATAGAATAACGTTCGTAAAACATGCCGCTCCATCGTTAGAATTGGAAATAGTGTCTGTCCACTGCAAAATGTCACTATTTTAATGATCCATAGAAAATTACAGTAAAATGGGATACTTCGTTTTAATGTTTACGGCATTACCCTCAATGACAGATTGGAGCCTCACATAGACCCAATGATGTTAACATCTCAATAGCAAATTATGGCTGACGGGTAACGCGGCAAGTGTAACAACCAACCTGTAAATTTGTTAGGTTTCAACCGGTCAATATTATACATTCCGAATGTAGTAGCAATAATGGCATCTTAAATTGACGTCAATTAAGAACATAAGATTGGATCATTATGCAGTCGGAAGACATTAAATGTCCGTTCGCAATCAGAGAGAGCAAACCCTTATTATTTTACGGCGACAGCCGGAACGTTCTCAACTCCGGGCATTGAGATACAATAATTCCCTTTCATGTTTGTCATTAGTTGTGACTTTACCGAAGAGATGGCGCATTGCAGGACGTATGTCGTAAAGGGTCGCGAACATAACTAGATTATAAAATATTTTCTTCTGTAATAATATATAGTATGATATTTCACGGCCGTGTAATAAAGAGCGTCACTCTAGTACATACAAAAATTTAACGAGAGCGCTAAATGCCAATAATTGCTAAAAATGTTTCATCATAAAAACTACCTGGAAGAAAGATTCTAATTACTTCGTTGGGTAGTATATATTTCTTTTGATGACAATAGATCGCTTTTCAGACAGTTCCACATATTCATTATAGCGCGTAAACTAATAGACGTGCTTGTAATACCATACAGACGGAACTCGTCTAATTAAGTCCGTTGCAACATCGCAGCCTTGATAGCAGCGCCACGAAAGCGGCATGTAAAGTGAGGTAATTAATATTCAATAATTAAATCCGCTTATAGCCAGAGTTCAAGATGAGGGGCAAGCCGCGAACAGCACTACGTTTGCTTTACAAAGTCGTTCACGTCCAAGACTCGGTGACTGGCCAGTTGACCAGATCGTTTAAATACTGGACCGCGTGTAATATAAAGTCAATAAGTCCACTCATTCTGCAACCGCGCCTATTTTGAGAACTACCGAGTTTTCTGTGTTTCAGACATGTCGGGATTCTTCGTTTCTTGCAAGCACAAACTGAAATTTTACTCGTCGTTAAAACTTCATGCTGGGTAAATAAGTAAACATTGGAATTCGAAGATATTTTACTTTATAGTAGAAGATAAAATTCGCATCTCGATGGGTGTATTTATAATGTTACAAACCTCCTTAGGTATTGTGGTTATTGCTCTGAAATTTTACGTATTTCGTTTCCTGTTAATTTTATAGACTCAATTAATATAATCATTTGAATTGGCGGGATCGATGACTTCAGCGGAAATACATGACGGCTTACATCAAGTCATAGAGAAGAGCGGAAACAACTTGTTTATGCTTTCATTAAGCAATGATTGGTTTTATGTATACAACGTATTTAACGCGAATACCGCGAAACTACAAGATATTAATCATGTTTTTAGTTTAGCCCGGAATCTATGGCCCCGATGAAAAATGATATTAACATATTTTTCATGTGGACAAAGAAAAGGGGAATGACGAACATTTCTGTTTGAGCTTCGTTAAGAAAAGACTCATATTAACATACTACATCTCCTTAGATATTTAAAAAAAAAATCCAAAATTAGTAAAGAAAAAGTTAACATATATTTGTTTATAGACACCTATAATAAAAAGCATTTGAATTTGCTGCTTGAAAATGATCTAATATGAATAATCAACCCCTAAAGTTTCGCCCCTATGAGCGTAAACCAACATTGAATTATTGCTTATAGTTGTACAACCAATTATTCCAATGATTATAGTGGGTTGACAATAAAGCTTTCAATATTTATGTTCCAATTTCCAACGTTTCCTAGTAGTTATGATACGTGTAATGTATAATCACTGCAGCTGGACTAACCTTTATGTGCGTCATCCTGTGGTAGTAGAGGTTGGAACTGGCAGTAAACCTCTTTCCGCAGTGCTGGCACTGGTGCGGCTTCTCCCCAGAGTGGATGCGACGGTGCGTGTTAAGGCTGCTGGACGTGCTGAAGCCTTTGCTGCAGACCATACATACGTGGGGCTTTTCTCCTGTAAACGTAGAGAAACAAATAATGAAATAAAAACAATAGGAAAACATTTAACTCAAAACTGCCTAACATATGAAGAGAAAGACTTAAGAAGAACTGGACTAGAAACTACAGGAGGAGAATTAAAATGAGCGGAGGTTGCTAAACGGACAACAGGACATCTAGAAACTGCAGAAGAAAACCAAAAAACTAATTCAATAACAACTGTAAAATTATAATCACTGAAGGCTACCGAATATATGATGAGATGGACTATAGAAACTGAACAAGAAGGTAAAGTAATTAGAAGAACAAATAAATGACGAAACATCAATTAGTGTAACCGACACGTATCGCTAAGAATTTTATAGATACCGCACAAAAACCCATCTATATTAAATAAATGAAGAAGTGCAAATAGAGCTAGAAAAGGGCTGCTAATCTACGACAGATGGGCGTTCAAATTTATATATCATCAGATAGTGCCCTTCATTGGATTCAGATGGGTGAGAGTCGATAAGAATCAGATAAACTGGAGATATCAATCCGACTGTCTAAATCGTTGAAATGCTAAAGAAAGAGAAAGTTTAAGAATAATAAGGGTCGCTAATGTCATAGCAAATAAAGTGTATACCTTGAGGATTCGAGGAATTTGGTAAATCAAGGCCAATGACGTGGGTCATAATCTTCAAAAATACGCAATCAAATGAATACGAAACACAGTATTTGTAATAATGTATGTATAATGATGCGAACCGATTCATTGTGTCTTCCGCTCAACAAATACGAAAAAGTCAATTACGCAATGTTCATTTTATTTCATATCCTCAATAACGTACTCATATATACCAATAACAAGATGACAGAGCACTGACTAATAAAATGATTAAATGATTTACTGTCTGGATAGTTTATTTAATTAGCTATACACAGTTAAAGCTACAAACCTGTGTGCGTTCTCATATGTCTCTTCAATAATGATGGTCTATCGAACGCTTTTCCGCAAACTTCGCAGGGTAACAAGGCTCGCTCTCCTCTCAGAGGTCTCGCTTTGGGGGATCTCTGGACCGTCATCGCAGCGTCCAGGATGTCGCCAGATGAACTGGCAGCTGATGATGCTAAGGAATCTCCTGACACGGACTTGTGCTCGTCTTCTGTTCCGCTTGGCGGGGATATTGGGAGCAAAACCCTCGATAGAAGAGACATTGAGAGGTCTAACGGAGAATCTGAAAAAAAAACTTACTGTTAGTAACATTTTGGTTTAATGTCAAACAAACCAGGCATCTACACAAAATGGACAGAAACTCGATAAGAAAGGTAATAGGACTTTTAGAACTTGGACCATTTACTGATTCTCCACAGACATCGAACCGGTCTATTTGAAGGTAGTTAAAGCTATTCCTCAACAAAACTTTGGAATGAAATACCACTATTTATTCGAAGGTCGACATTACTGTAGTGCTTCAAGAAGTTCTGCAGTGAATAGTTGCTGGCATATTGATAATTATGAACTTGAGAAATAAGGAAAAACTTATGTTATTGATTTGGAAAGAAATGTTTGTTATTTTTACATAATTTTTATATTTTTATTTATTTAAGTGTAGAGATTTTATGTGACTTTAACATCATCTAATTTCTATATCTCTGAAATGTGACCTTTTTGTCAATTGCTATGCAATAAGTTAAAATAAAATATGTGATATAACAACTTATTGACAAATAAATGTCTTTATTTTTATGTTTTAATTATTGTATTATTATGCGCGAAAAACAACAATAGCCATAGAAGATAAAGACGACAAAGATTCACCTATAGTGGCGATTTCCCGCCTTGATGGAAGATACCAATGGAATTACGTGTAATAAGGAGACATCGCCAATACCCAATCACAAACTTTATTGAAGGGACTGGATTACTGTCATATACAAGGGAATAGGAGAAACATGAGAAATAACACATGGACCTACGGCCTGAGTGCTGGCGGAAGCTATTATCTATTTGAATAAAAACTAATAAAAATACATTTACAATGATTAAGAATTGACGTTGATATGACCCACTTATTAAAAAAAATATATTTTAAATCATTGCAGGTATCTTTGAAGTATTTGTAATACACATATCGAATGCAATCAAGGTCGAACACGATATAAATAACTACCTAAGGTGCACGACCTTCAAATACACCTGTAAGTTAACAAATATGACTCCATCGTTATCTCCGAAACATGATTGACATCACGCTGAAGCGACAATCACAGAACAAAGGAATGGCTAAACAATGGTCGGTATGACGACAAGAACCAGCGGGTGATTATTGGGAGTCCATGACTACTAGGGTTTTACTATTGATACTTTTTTTTCTGTGTATCTAAGCATCGATTCGAATACTTGTTCGTCACCATTGAATCGCTTATCTATTGATCCAAATCGACGACCATCTAAACTAATGTTATACTCCCCGCTACAAACGCGTTTAGAACGTATAATAAACCGTCTTTACACTTCTTCCCTGATGAAAAAGGCAACCTTAAACTGGACGCTCCCAAACGCCACAGTGATAAAGTCAATCAGCGCTGGTCATTACAAAAGACGTTCAACACCGCGGAAACTTATTCCTGGAACTCAAAGACGTGATTTTTAGTAAAAGAGAATTTTTGCTGTCGAACGCCGTACCCACGTAAAAACTTAGGGTGTCGCGTCATTGCGACCCAACACTGCTGCAGTCACAATTAGTTCCAAATTACGCGAACAAAAGACACTTCGGCATTCATAAAAACGAAGTGTGATATTTTTTCTAGCCAGAAACGTCAAATTTGATCTAGAAATCTTTGTTACAAAACGATGAGAACTGCATTCTTGTTTTTCAACACGTGCAGAGTGTAGTTCTTCAAGGGATATATTGTTTGATTTTCGGGGTGTTAGGTCGTGTTTCGACCTAACACCCCGAAAATCTTCTTCTTTTTTCTTGGAAGTGGCGTTTTTTACTAAAGAGCGATTGTGCAGTGAACCCCCATTCAAAACATGAGAAAATAAGACTATAATGTAAGTACATTATAACAGAGCGCCGTTAAAATTCCCCGTTTAAAATCCACGCACCTGCATACTACGGTCGAAGAGCAACGTAATATTCCCATAGGTGCTGTGCTGAATGGATTCAGCACATATGGACCCACGATTCCGAGCAAATCCTTCACACAAAAAACCAATACAACGCAATCCCCTTGACGGTGAAATTAAATAACCTAGGCTGGACCATGTCAAGATTTGTGCCCAGTGCTAATAAAGAAATGTTTGAAGACACGTGGTCTCAGAAGTTTGATTGTCACCGAGATGGCCCTGTCGTCACAATAAAGATGCAAGTAAATGTTATTATTCTACTTTCTATGGTTAGGAGTAAATATTTTGAAGTTTTTATTTTCTTGTATTCATTCATTCCTCTAACCGTTTGATTTTAATGGAATTTGTAATTCTACTAGTAAAACGAACAGATTGTAATGAAAACTTTTGTTTTCGTATTTAAAATTCATTCCTTTTTTAGATAAACCGTTATTTTCCCGTGTTAAGTTTCGACAACCGCCCTATTGTATCAAGTCGTTAGTTATTATAGTACCCCTCCCACCAACTGTAATTAAATGATGTGACTGCCGCTGCATTCGACGATTCGCTGAAGGACAACAACTGTAAGTACATTTTGATCAAATACGATATCATCCCTTGAATTTCTGATTCAACCCCCTGTTAAAAAGACAACGACCCCCCATTGCTTCTTGGGCCAACATTTTCTACAGCCTTAATGTATCTATTATTGGCGATGTATGGCATATCCGCGCCCTTGAGGTGATTTTTCACAAAAACGGCGCTATATAAATCGTCCAAGTATTATTATTATTATTATTATCCGCCCTGATGATGGAAACTACATGGCTGTCAGAAGCGTTGGTTCAAAAAAGAAGAGCAATGACTTAAATATAAAAAAAATCTTTTAAAATGAATGATAAATCTCAAATTTTTCTAGGAGGATTTTCTCAATAGCCGTAAAATCATTGATTTTATGAATTTCCCAGTTGCAGCTCCCGGTTTTAAATAAAATAAAGTGCGATCACTCTCCGCATCATCGTCCTACAAGAAGCCGGGATGGCTCGTACGTCTCCAAACCGATTATCTTAAATACATACAAGCGTTTATCAGAGAATCGTTGACCGTATTAAGAAACTGTTAAGTTCCGAAGGCGCATTACACGCGGGGATACTCGGAAAGAATTCTGAACTCTTACTTTGTTAAGTGTTTTTTTATGTCGCGCTAACAGCCTTTGACGACCGGATTGGTTGGGCAATTTGACAAAGGTTCGGCGACATCGAGGAGAGCCTCGAGTAATTGAGAAATAAAAGCAATTTAACCAAACTAGGTGGTTAAGCGCAAGCGCAAAGTCCCCGGTTTAGATTCCTACCGGCACTGCACGTTTATTGGGGCTTTTTATAATTGAAGCCTAAAAATAGCTTATTATTAAAATGGGTAGTGTTCTTTTTATGATATTTAACTACCGCAGACCCGTGAAAAATCACGATTCAGGTATTATGTTTGTAGAATTTGTGAATTTATTTTTATCTGTATTTTTAATATACAAAACATGTCCTTTTTTAATACATAATTTAAACATAACAAAATTTTTAATAAAAAATAAACATGTATTGTAAATGCCCAACGTAAGTGTACACGGTTGACATTTGTGACATGAGATCGGGTCGCTTCTACGACTCGTTCTTGTGTTCAACAGCTTGGCTTTGGAATGATCTGTTTCCTCACCCCTGCAACATGGGACTCCTCAAGACCCTGGTATACTCCTTCCCATCCTTTAAAAGACCCTCCACACAGCATCCCAAACATGACAGGCCTCGAGGGAAATTATTTCCCTCAAGGCCCTCTATGTGGAGTTACTGTAAAAAATATAACAAAAAATAGTGCAAGGCCGAGAATCGATCCCTTATCAACTGTTTGGAAGACAACCATGCTGAGCGTTCACCACCAACTATTCTTAAAACCTCTGCATAAATTCATTATGTATATTGAAAATAAGAATTACGTATTTTGTAATTAGAATGTTACGTACACATCACATCACATCCGTAATTATATTGTTTAATTAATTTATTGCTCTTATATTACTGATCTAGCTAACATTGTATGATTACTACCTAATATGCAAACGTTTGCATAAACAACAGCTTTTTTTAATTTTAATTTTTTTTTATGAATACCGTACAAGAGTCCAAACTGCTCCCAACCGTCTGGAGCCAGTGAGACTATGGCATCCCCAATTGGGGAATGTTGTGAGGCTGAAGGTATTGGGGAGGAGAAGGAGAAAAGAACGAGGAAGGTGGGGAAATACCTGGCTATTCAGATCTGGTCACCAAACACGGCTAAAAGTCATTTCAAGCAACGTTTCAATTCTGAATGCTGGTATTTCACCAGGGCAATACTGAGAGTATCTTCCACTCTGGAACGTGCGCAAGTATATCATATATTATTTTTAAATTAATTAATTGTGAAACTACACAAATTAATTAAATAAAATTTACTTGCGCACGCCGGGATTTGAACCCGCGACCTTCGGATTCGTAGTCAAGAGCCTTACCCCTCGACCATGGAGGCCGTCAAATATTGTGAGACTTAAGGGATTAGATAGTAAATTGATAGTTGGAGATATACCGGGCTATTCAGATCTGGTCATCACACATGGCTTAAGCTATTTCAAGCAACGTTTCTATTTATGACGTATCTTTATATACTATATTTTTTTAATTAATTTAAAAAAGTTATTACTAGAAGAAGGACATACATTCCCAGGTTACGAATAACATGACAATATCTTTAATAAATCTCCTGTTTCCATCACAGAATACGGAAAAATGTTGCTTGTGTCATGATGGAGGGCTTAGCCAGCCGAGGAATTGAATTCACGACATCTGTGTGATAGACAGAAATATTTTACATGCTTTATTTTAGATATTCGCTTGCTTTGCTCTTTTAATTAAGGCGCTTTTCTGTCGAATTTAGAAAAAAAAAATAGGTCGCTGAAGGGTTTCGTTATCCGCTTTATTCGTGCTCAACCGCGCGCGAGAGCGGCTAACACCGTTTGAAAAAGAGTGTTAAAAATATTATCATTATTTGAGCTTCCAATGACAAAAATATTGACCCTAGAGTCGGCATAATCTATTTCTCAAAGAATGGTCCACGATTACCCAACTGCCAGAATCATTTGATCCCATTGTGCCTCTGGTAACGGATAATGCGAGAGATGATTGCCAATGGGCGGTGAGGCATTCCTAGATGCCCCATTCAACTGGCGAGATAATCAAATGCTTCAATAATTTCGAGTAATTTATATTTTATTGACCAGTGATATGGCCATAGTTGACGGATAGTTTTTCTCGGATTTGCCCACTTTTAAGTTAAAAGTGATCAATTATAAATTTTTACCGCGTAGTTGAGGAAGTTGCGATTCATCGTTTTAGTCATAAAATGACAGCTAGGCTGGTGCAAATATTGTAAAAATCTCAGAGAGTATCATCACATCAAAAAACATCTTTAGAAGAATCTGTGTTTTGGATATTAGACAACTTTACGCCAAAAACATATTACTATATATCTTTAAACACAGCACTCTATTTGACAATGCCCAAACTGCTCGTGATACTAGATCTAAAGAGCATTTTCTCTTACTTATCCCTTTCGCCAAAACAACATTTGCCAAAAGAAACTTTATATAATTTTCAACAAAGCTAAATAATGTACTTAATGTACCACTGACCAACAGACTGAACACAAATTACGATAAATATAAATTGGATACCAAGATTTCGATCCCCAGGCGAGACAGGTCAAAATTCAATAGTTTTTTTTTAACATTTCTATAAGCATGGTACAATAAAAATATACTATAAACTTTTACACTTTGTAAACTTTACCTACTCTCAACACAGGTTCTCCCAGTGAGACAGACACAGTACTATAACCCTTATAATATATTAAGTTTGTACGGATGAATAAATAAAAACTAATACTAAAATAATCAATTAATACTAAAACGTTCGAATTCCGTATGTTTCAGATTACCGCCGCAAATACATATTTACAAATGATAGATAGAAGAAAATTAACTCTACAACAAAAAAATATCTGTACGTCTGTTGCAGAAAAATTCACGAATGAAGAGTCCTGGCATCATGAAATTTGAGGAGCTTGGCAGCATTGAGGTATCAGAAATTAATTTATCAACGTAACTATTTTTAGATCGGAATGTTATTTCTATTTTGAGCTTTGAAATTCTTAAATAACCATTTTTTTATCGATCACTGAATATAATATTAACAAATCATGAAACAGAAAAGACACAAAAAATAAAATGGTACTGGTCGCATCTGGGACTCGAACCCAGGACCTCTTGGTCATCATACTTCAATTTAAGAACTGTTAACATAATTTCTTCGATAAATGTGCAATTATTTTTTTACGTTATTATTAATATAATTAATAAGAAATACACACCTGTTTTTAATATAAAAATGTCTACGTATTTCAGAAGCAACGCTTCCCGTATCAGGATACACAGTATACTAAAAAATAATGACAAGTATAGAAAGAAAAAAAACAGCAAATCAAAAATATGTAAACAATGTACTTCTTATTAATTATATCTTTAATATCTTCTTCAATTAATTCCCATGTATTTTTGACTTTTTTTTCCATATTGACTGCAAGATTCTACTAGAATTTATTTGCAATTTGTGTCTCGGATATACCTATCAGATGTTTAGTTATTTGGGAAGTCTATTGACTTTTTAGATATTGACACTGACCTCTGACTGATATCGATAAAAACGGAGGAGAGCAATGAGGTTATAAACGATTATAAAATATAAACATTTATTCTAATAATTTTTTTATTAATTTATTGAAAATTATGCTTGGTTTACTTCACTTTATAATTATATACAAACATCTACATGTTTCGTCATCATCACGAATATATTAATACTAATCAAAATTCCTGATGATAATAGCATTGCTGTCGAAACATATAGATGTTTATGTATATTTATAAAATGGAGTAAACAAATCATATTTTTTAATTAATTAATTAATAATGATGTCACAAAGTGAATACCAATCGTTTGAAGAAATTGTAAAAAAAATAATTATTTATAATCAAAGAATCTGACAAGTGCAAGTAGGGTAGGGGCAACAAGCACGTACTTTTAGTGTGTTAAAAGATAAAAAATATTTTTTCAAAGTTACCTTCTAAAATGGAGTCCATAGTCTGTCTATATAAAGTGTTCCTCATCCTTACGAAGAAAAGTTCCTCGGGCCTCTCTGGCAGGTAGTAGACGACTAGTTCTGTGTGAGGGGCGATGGGTTTCACCGCCTCGTAGATGGGCTCTCCTTTGACCTTCGTACACACGAGGTTCACCTGGGGGCCGTACTGGTCGCACACCTTTAGGAATCGCACCCAGTTGCAGTGCCTGACCTGGACCCCTCCGGTATTTGAGATCTCGTCGTAGAGGCCGAATCTGTGTCGCACCTGAAATAAATACAGTAAAATCATCAATCAAACTATTTTATACTTAAATTTTCCAGCAATCTAATGGAATCAGAAGGTTAATGCTTTTTTATTATTATTAGACAATATCCTACCTGCTTGCAGTTTATTGGATTATGGTGTTCCCGATATTGGGAAAGATTTGACTGATAGAATGAGATGGGGTATAGATGGATGTGAAAGAAATTGTAAAGATTTTGGTGAACTTTTGGTGAAACAACTTCTGTTCCAATTGGAATCATATCAGAGCGATAGTCACAGTATTTTGTTTTTTAAAAGACAATTGTTACATGAAATAATTAGATGCACATCTTGCTAAATTATTCTCATCACAAAACAGGCACTTATCCAAGCTGTCGCTTTTATAAGAAATAAATATTGGAAGATTTGTACCAATGTCTTGATTACATCGATTATTTTCTGTCATTACTTATAGAATGCTGAAAGCTTCAAGACCTCACTAATTTGATATTGTAAATGGTTCTAGAAAGATTCACCGCCGTATATTCACCGCGGGGACAGTTCACCGCACACAATAGATAAAACAAACTATCTGAATGTTGTTAAGGACTGTTTGTATCGAGGTAATAAGTGGAATGAAACCAACTTATAACTTTATTCCACTTGTTTAGTCACTTTTCAGACAGGACCGGCTTCAAACAATCACGTTAATCTTCGATCTGGTAGTTGAAAAGTATTTACTATTTATTTTTGAAAATATTATTATTGTCTTCCTCTTACAAATAATACTTTTAAATTGTTGATACCCTCTAATAATCAGTCCAACATTCCTTGCCGTAGACTCAGAAACTATGAATTGCTTTTCCTCAATTAACACTCTACTAATTATGGGTACCATTCTCCAGTGTCCAGAATGTCGAGATTTGTTAACTCAAGCCAGGGCCATGAAATTTTTGGTACCAGTGTTAATGACTTTTGTAGGGCTTTACGAAATTAGAGCTCTAAGATTATATTTAGAATGTCTTGACATAAATCACGGACTCTACCAAAACCATGTTCAGGCTATGACTTGAATGTATACTTTTATCCTCTTTTTGTCATTGCTTCATTCTTGTATTATGTATGTGCTGTTCTTTTTCTGTAGCTCTTGTTTATTTCATTTCGTGTTATGTATTTTGTGTAATTGGACATTGGTCCGTAAATAAATAAAATTAATAAAATAAAATATGATACAAGAAAATAATGCATTCTCTTTTTCTCTTTTTTGGAATATATCCTTTCTCACTCTATTCTTTTTTTCTGTACCTATATATGCGATAACTCTGTATTATTCTTTAGTTATTATATTTGGCCTGACGAAGTTTGATCTAAGCGAAACAGGTTGGCGAAAAAATATGATAAATTCGTGGTTTATAAAAAAGTTTGTTTGTTATATTTAATACTTTTCATAAACATTGGCAGCCTTAGAACTATTTATTTATTTAATTTATTAACGCCCTATTGGGCTATTACATGGAACAGTGGGTAACATTTTGTAAATATAACAGTATTTTTATAAACAATATAATTATGACTGGTAGTAGTATCATAAGTGCATTCACGCTATTTAACATTGAGACGCAAAGATATAAGATATAAGACTGTAATATTTATTAATTGTATTTATGTTTAATTCGTAGAAATCCTTTGTTTATTTTTTTATATTTAATGTAAATCAAATTTAATAATGTTATTATTAAGTTCTGCAAGTATTTTTAGTTTTTATTATTGTGACAGCTGTTTCGGCGCTCAAGGTCATTTTTTAATATCTGTCACAATAATAACAATTAAAAAATACTCGCAGAACTTAATAACAACATTATTAAATTTGATTTATATTAAAAAAACTGAAATTATAATCAATCGTATAAAAAAGTGCTGCAAAGTTAAAGCTTACAAGCCTCCTTTATTTGAACTTTATGTGGTTTGCACGTTTTGCAGTTTCTGCGAAATCTAATAATATCTCACCTGTAAGGTATGAGATATAAAGTTTACTGCGGAAATGAAGAAAACATGAATTATCGTTGAACTGTTTCTATTCCGACAAAGCGTTGTTGTACCATTTTAATGATACCTTAATAGTACCTACCTATGATTCATAATGTTTTTAGCTGTATTTCTCATATTTAGCAAAACAAAAGAATCGTCAGCAAACAACAATCTAAACACGTGTAAGGGAATCGTAAAGCATTAATACCTTTAAATAAAAGTAAACGTAGAGTGCACTCATTCATTTCAATCACACTCTATTGAAATAATCCAACGTAAATTGTTAAGATACGTAAATTTTAGAATGGGTGTTCCTAGAGAATGCATACACTACGATTATCTACTTTATTCATTAAATTTAGAAACATTATCTGAACGTAGAATTATTTGCGATTTTAAATATTTATTTAAGATTGTTAATTCGATGTTTTATACCAATGAATTTCGATACTTGATTTCTTTTCATATACCTGGTAGGACAAGACAGTATCTACCATTTTATTGTGACAATTCAACTTCAGCGTCGCAATATTATTCCCCCATGTGACGTATTCAATATCTGGAAACGAATACGTAGATGTTGTTGACATATTTGAAACGTCAATGTTACAGTATAAGCATGTATTAATACGGTTTATTCATCGAGTAGAGGATCTAGGTTATTTGAAACTATTTAACTCTAGATAAAAGCGTTAAATTATGTTATTTCTTTTTATGTTATCTGTTGTAATACATATGTACTTTTTCAATATTATTTATAAATATCCAGGGCATGTAATGTGCGTAAATAAATAAATAAAAAATAAAATAAAATAAAACTCATCGCCTGTTTGTAAACAAAATAATAAGAATACTATTCTGATTAAAAAAATAATTTTTTAAAGCAGTTTTTTAATTAAAATTTTGTTTCTTATGAACCAGCAATCACAATAATACTTCCAGAACTTAATAATAACATTGTTAAGTTTGATTTACATAACATTTAAAAAATAAATGGAGTTCTACGAATTAAACACAAAAGCAATTAATCTAAAGCAGTTAATATTTATCGTTAAGGTTGCGAGAAACAAGCTTACGTAATGATTTATTGCATAATTACGATAACTTAATCAATAGTTAAATAAACATATTATTTACGTTACTTTAAGTATTTTAGTTCATAATTAGGAAAACGGTTATGAGATTTGATTAAATGACGCAATGTTTATTTTGAATTGTCGGAAAGGAGAAGTTAGGAGTTAGGGGAAGAATGGATAGAACAGACAGGTGGGATGGACGTATATTGATGGAGCCTGCGCGCAAGACAGGATGTTCTTTATCAATGAAAGCCTTCTTCTCCACACCAGCCTTATGGAGATGAGCTCAATGTGCCGTTTCTTACGTAAATCAAGAATAAGCACCCAATTGTAGAAGCTTTCCGCGTGTCACTTTGCTGCATGTCGATATGTTTACACAATTCAGACCTGAATCGTACCTGACAATAGATCAAGATAGAAGGAATGATTCTGTTTTTCTCCACGGTCGCCTAAACGTCACATCGCCGAAAGTGTATTATGTAACACGGTAGCTTTGAAAAGATCAGAAGGGTTTATGGACTGAGCTGGAATATTCTTATGATTACGCGTGCCGTACATCCAACAACAGATTTGAATTAAACTTTAGTTTTTATATTATCTCTGTGATCATCTATAATCTGTTTAACTCATCTAGCAAACAGGTAAGATAATCAGCAACAGAGTTCAGGAATACAAGATGTTTTAGAAATTACGTGTCGCCCGATAGCCCAAGTCGAAGTGGACAAAAAGTCTGCAGAGATCACTTTTAAATAACATCATACGCGTTCAGACGCGCTACGGAATACAGAATCAGTCGGAAGGCTTCTAAACCAATATAAGTTAATACACAATACGTTTTCCTTTTTAGTGAAAATGCAGCGGGGGTCCTTTCTGGTTTTTAGCCGCGGAGCCTTCCCGAAGCGAGGCAGATAAACTGATAAACACCACCCAGCCTTTTTGCCGCATAGTCTGAACATGTCGCGGATTTTTGGCAAACTGGACGAACATTAATTTTGTCAGCAAAAAGACCGCGAGATTCGTGTTGTACAAACTGAAATAAAACGGCCGCTTTATCATTTTCTCATGAGTGGACTCCTTCGCTACGTTTCCCCGGAATATTTTATCAAACACGGTGTCTGCCATATCTCTGGTGGTTTTTTTTTCGCTTTTTGAAATATAGGTTGATATGTTTGAGTTTAGTTGAAATGAGTACGGCCAGCGGGGCGCCTCACATGCGCGGCGAGAAAACACTGTATCTGGCTGCGTTCAGACGTGCCCATGTGACATTAAATTTAATAAAAAAATACCTTTACAAACTACTGTTTTAATATTAATAGTGTTGGTGTGCCACGATTCGATTTTGTGACATGATACATTCTTTAACTGCTAAAAATATCGTACCGTGTTCCAATCATTTCATTGAGGGAGAGGGAATGAATTGAAGATGTGGAGAATGAGTGGGGGGGAGATTTGACCGTACTTGGGAAATCATATCTGGTTTTTAAACATGGTTAAAGCCTTCGATACAGGATACAAGTATAAACTGCCAGAAACAAGTGGAACTATAGCAACCCTCAAATAGGGGTTGTCGTAATTTTAAAATATTTTTTTAATGCATTTCGTAGATACATTTATACAGCATATAACATAATAGAATGTAGATAATATTGTACAATAACTAATGATAAATGAGAAAAAAAGTCAAATTAATCAGTAATACTTTGTGTACACAACTGTTTAATATATATATCAACATATTGAGATTCGTAAAGAATGCAATGCTGACGTAAGCATAATGAGTAAGATTAAGGAAGGGACCCTTAGACAGTTTGGGCATGTAGAGCAAATGAACGAAGAAAGGAGTGTTAGGAGAATATATGACGCAAAAGTGAATGGAATAAGAAGCCGGGGACGACCGAGGAAGATATGGCACGATCAATTGAATCAAATACTTGAATAATAGAAGAGAATGTATGAGACGATGTATGAATGTGAATGAAGCAAGAAGTGTATGCCAAGATCGAGTTGTTTGGCGGTCTATATTTATTATATTATTAATATTTATTTCTGGGGGAATTTTAATATATATTTTAGGCCCCAGATATGTATATGTCTTTCGATATTTTGACGAATTGCTCCTCGAAGAAAAATGGGAAAAGGTCACTAAACATAAGTAAAACCATTTCAATCAACATTCCGATTCTGAATGGTGATTCAATGGTGCTCGTATTTCATAAATCAATCAGCTTTGAGTATTAGAATTTAGTACCCAGTTAATGAAAACTACTTGAATATTAAATGTTTTATTTAAATAAATGAGGATGAATTCTAAATGTTAATTACGCTACTGTATCCCTTACAGCTCGAGGGGTCTCATATATCTTGTCAAGTAATTTAGAGGCGTATTTAATGCTTATTTTCCTTTGCCTCGAGTTACTTACCTATCTACTTGGGAACGGGCTAGACACGGGAGAGTACCTACGCATTAACCGATCATCTACCCACGCAGTTAATTGAAAACAAACACAGAAAGCTCAGAAAAGGACATGATTTAATCACCAATCTTCAGATGTGATTTTTTTTGCTGTCGTTGTTTCATTAATATTCGTAGTCATAAAAAATTAAATAAAATTGCGAAAGTACACCAGTTACTAGTTCTACCCAATAAATTATTGGGACTGCGTAATAATTTTAGTTTAATCTATTTGTGTTACAGTAAAAATAAATTCGTCAGAACAATTTTGCTAATCTTAGATGCCCGTTTCGCAGAGGAGAGAGCTCGAAACAGATCAGTAAATCGATGGCAGCAAAATAACCAAAGACGTTATTAATGTTCTGAAATAAAATACAGGTAGTAAATATTTATTAAGCGTACCGAGCTAAAAAATATGTCTGATTAAATGCACGGCAGTCATTATTGCATTCTAAAAGAATATCATTTTTCAATTATTTCGCTAACGCGGGACATAACTTAAGTGTTTTGGGGACGATAAAAACAGAAATTCGTTGCAAAATAGAAGGCCGGTGGTGAGCATTGGACATCGCCATATTATAGAATTTTTAAGTCCTGTTTTCTGACAAGTGGAATATCCTTTTAAGTGTGTTACGAGTTAAGGTTTAGCGATTCTCTTTTTACAGCCGTTGCCACGGACACACTAGATCTTACGGTTCTAACATTATCATCGGTATTTGGAACTGTTTTCTTGGTGTTTGGTTGATTTTTCCTTTTCAGAGTGAAATCCGATGCTTTGGATTCATCTAACGTAGAGAAGTCCACTTGACATCATCCTTTACCCCGTCTCTTTTTAGACGAAAACAGATTATTAGTGAAGTTCTGTGTTGTGTTTATTTAAATGGTTTTACCACGTGCAGAGAAACACCGTATAAAAAGCTCTTAAAAGCTAATCGTCGGTTCCAAGATGAAATTGCTGCTAATAACGTATCTTTTCCGTACGCGTTTCCTGCCTCACTCTTATTGGGCGTTGGCTCAGTCTATTATTAAACATTTATAACTAATACCCCAAGAACGGGTCATTTCTCGGTAGTAATCGATTCATTCTGAATGAATTCATTTGCATTGGCATGCCATCCCCGATGGACAGAATTAATACATCAATTAAAACACATTAATTTTTCACACGCTCGGGTGTGCCCCACGTGTGGTGCTCGCTCACGAAGTACACACTCGCTGCGATACATAAATCAAATAAACTTTTTTCAGTAGCCACGACTTAACGACCGCTTCTTTGTTATTATATGAAGAATTAAAAATAAGTAGCGGCCGCGAGGAAAAAATGGGAAGCCATAAAATTGGTGGGATAAAATTGGTTTTACGGGCTTTGCCTATCAGTGCCCGCGGCCCGCCTCCCGAGCGAGCCGAGTCGAGCTAGATCGAAAACGTTAATTAATCCGATCTTTATAATATCGAGCTAATAACTAATAACAAAGGGGAGAGGTTTGGTGAATTCTTGTAATTACACGCGAGGTATCGGTGTCAATATCTTCGCTTTAAATCTGTGGGTAACCGTTTTGACGGTATTTACCATTGCCCATTGCCTGTTGCCCGTTGCCCATTGCCCGTTGCCCCGGGCGGGGAGCAGTACTGCTCGAGAGATGGTTTCCAATTTAATCGATTCTAACCCTCATGCATATTCAAAAAGCAAATGTTAATCGCAGTCATGATTTCTATTAATCGAATTGCTTTTATTTTTTTATAGCATCTTTTACGATCATTCGACTGTTTACTTATCAATGTGGGTAGGTACTTTCGGAAGATTAAAAATCAAATTAATATGAAAGCTGATTGATGAATAATATATCTTGATAAAATTGATTTTAAACAAATAATCAGAATCTATTCAACCATTTTGTATACTTAAGGTAGGCAAATAAAACAGCGAAAGATAAAAAATAAATAAAATCTTTAACTTTGTTAAATGATTGCTTCAATAAGGATTACGAGGAGGCACATAGGTTATCTTACGTTATAATATACATATGTATATATTATATTGATGGGGCTGTAAGTGACTATCTCGGACATGGGGCTTCAATCGAGCCGTCTACTATGATCGCTCTTTTCGTGTAAAGAGCTGTTACTAATATCCAGAAATTTATTGAATTTAAATGGGCTTCCAAAACAAATTTATTTTTAAAATCCTACTCTCGATAAATTTTATCTTCACTTCAATTTATTGTAAAAAGCCATTTTCTCAAGCTTCCTGTGGTTGTTTGGTTTTGGTTTCCTCCGTATTTATTTTTTTATGTAAAGTCGGTTATTGCTGAACATAATAATAATAATAATAATAATAATAATAATAATAATAATAATAATTGGATTACTTCGATAGCGCCGTTTTCGTGGGAAAATCACCTCAAGGGCGCTTTAAAATTAATTAAATAACATGTATAACCCGATTCCTGTCTTAAAATATTGCTATTTT
Source organism: Halesus radiatus (assembly GCA_022606495.2). NCBI lineage: Eukaryota > Metazoa > Arthropoda > Insecta > Trichoptera > Limnephilidae > Halesus > Halesus radiatus. The sequence continues at coordinate 15,871 of JAHDVE020001930.1, read as the reverse complement.
TGCACTGTGATCATGTATCGTTATTCTAAGAGTGCTTTCATGCAAACGAGGTTCCGTAAGTCTATAAACTCAAACTTTAGGGCGCACAGTTTAAACCCGCGCTGTGCAAGCCGGTTTGCTACAGAGCATCGGACCATCACTATTATTGTGAGTGTGTTATTTTTGTATAATGCTGAGTATTTTTTTAATTTTATTAAATGAATATGCACCTAACTGTACAGGGCCCGCATGCACTTTACTTTAATAGTACACAACTTCTAAAAGTAATCTTCCCAGATGCGAAAATTACTTTTATTTAATTTTCTGTGTCTCTTTCTTTTACGTATTTCATTCGAGATTTGTTAATATTATCGTCAATGGTAAAAAATAAAAAAATAAAAATTATAATTAGGTTTATAAGCTTCAATTGGTTATTCTGAAAAATCGAATATTCATTCTGGATTTATAGAAAAGTTAATAGATGTTCCATATAAGTAAAAATCGAATATGTATATCTGAGATACTATCTAGATTGTAAAGATATTCGGGTAGAACCTTGTAATCGTACAAAATGGTAGTAGCCTAAAATATAGGAAATAATTGAAGACGGTATTGGTGATTTTTAACGTATTGTTTTTTTCCGTAACAAATAACACAAATAAAATAAATCAATAAACGCTAGTTTAAAAAAAAACTGAAATTTTGTATCCTTTAGCTTGCAGACCTTCCAAAGAAAAAAAAATCACCGGGGAAAGATGGGTCCAAATCATATGCCACTGAATTTGGTATGCGCCTATTCACAATGACCCGATCCCCTCCCTCTCCCCTCTCCGCGCCGCTGCGTTTTTGCGCTCCCAGATATTCGGCGGCCCCGTCAAAGGAGCGCCCCGCCAATTACCCGCCGCTACAAATAGTGCGTGACCCGGCGGACTGCCGCGCCACTGGGCCGCAAAAGGTGCAATCTGAACTTGAGGTCATATTAAACTTGGTGCATTACCGTTACTGTGTCCATTAGGTTACGTACTGATTTTATACTACACTGTTGAATTCAGACGAATTGATAGATTAGTTCTGATACGAACATTTCCATGGTATTTTTTTTTTTTTTTAATTTTATTTTAGTACAGAAAACAGGCAATATTCCCAAAACTTGCATACATGAATGATTAAAAAGCAATAATAATTAATAAGTATAATTAACAACAATTATTATCTGACAAAAATTATACAAGAGCAAATGACAAACAAGTGAAAGATCGAAAACATATTGTAAGTAAGTGTATAAACTAACTCCTTATTGTCACCTGTGCTGATAATACACTGTACTGGTATTTAATAAAGGGCATCATCACACTATCAATTTGATATTATTGGTAAAACTTTTTTTTTAAATACATTAATTGTGTCATTAAAAATGTCTATTTCTTTATTAATTGTATTTTCTTAATATCCGCGATAAAGGAGAGAAATATCCCGTATTTGTATGATAGATTTTAATATAAAAAATGTCTTTTATCCTCCTTATTGATTTTGTCTTTGGCGTATTAATGTTAATTTGTGATAAAATATTTGGTTTATCAATTAATGTGATGTCTTCTATTTTATATGAATACCGCACAAGAGTCCCAACTGCTCCCAATCGTCAGGAGCCAGTGAGACTATGGCATTCCCAATTGTGGAATGTTGTGAGGCTAAAGGTATTTGGGAGGGGAAGGAGAAGGGAAAGAGGAAGATGGGGAAAATACCTGGCTATTCAGATCTGGTCACCAAAAAAAGCGATTTCAAGCAACGTTTCAATTCTGAATGGTGGTTTTTCACCAGGGCAATAATGAGAGTATCTTCTACTCTTAACTATCGCTGTTCCATTTCTCTTGAAAGCCTCTCGTAGACCATTTTTTAAGCTAAAACAAAACGTAATACGCGCTCACAGATGGCAAAAATTTAAATATTTTAGAAAGAAACACTTTTATGCAAATAAATATTGAAATGGATTGTTTGTCGGCGGGTGTACACGCAAATGTGAAATGGAATAAATTATTACTGCACATTTAAGGCTCAAGTCCCCCAAAAAACTTTAAAAAATAATGATCACATATTACTAATAATTATAAAAAATAATATATGATTGTAAAACTTACATACGAGTTCTTTTATTAGATTCTTAAAGTAGCCTTAAACTTACAAAAACAATTTATATTTTTTTTTTCGTAGAAAGCAATTACTTTGTGGTTAGACGTATTTATTGAGATTATATGCCCTAACACGCAAGGGAAAGAAATCAAAATTAGGGGGGCGAGTTAGGCGTGTCGCCAATTTTAGTAAAACAGCAAATTAATGAAGTGCCTTTTATAGTCGTTTGACTGCAGTAAAAATCACCCAATATAAACGTGGACGTGAGTGAACTAGCCTAGTTGCAAAATGGGTGTCATGTGACCTTTTTCACCAGCTGTCAAAATGGTGCGTTGGGGCGAATTTATTCATTCTGACGTCAGTGGTCTATTCTGAAGAAGAAAGAAAGAATATTCAACGGAAAAGTGGAAGCCACTGAAAATAATAATAATAAAAGTACTTTATTCCAGAAGGTATACAGGGGTAGTGCAAAGCAATACGTTCCATAAGTGATAATAATACAAACAAAAAAATCACAATAGGTAGAAAGAAAAAAAGAAAAGAAAAACACAGAAAAAGATTACACAGTAAAATAAATGTTTCTAATAAAATTAAGTAATGTACTTAATCTTACTTGGATAAGATAATTTTTAAGAATTTACAGAAGAGTCTTCAATAAAAATAGTCGCAGTTTCAAATATTCGCGTTGCAATTTGAAATATGCCACGCCCGTTGTCAGTTGCGCCGCTTTCTATTATCATTCACATTTTTTATATTATATTTATGAATTGATTAAAGGCAGTTTGCTACTCACGTCGATAGCCGAAATTAATTCAGTGGCTAGATAAATAAAAAGTAAATTTAAAAAAAAAACGCACCGTGTCATGATGGCGAGATACTTAAGAAACAGTCTTATTGATTTTTGTAATAAGCAGGTGTTTACACTTAAGCACCTTAATTGTTTTAAATGATTTTTAATTGATAATTATTATTTACACATTTTTTCATATATTTCTTTTTTTAATTTTTTTTTTAATTATAATATTCCCGGATTTAGAATAATATGACAATATTATAGAATCTCCTACTACCATCACAGTTTATACATATGTCAGGGAATTGAACTCACGACGCCTAAGCGGGACCCAGACGCGATGCAAACTCAGCCACCGACAGTTCTATTCAAAAATGAAGAAAAAAAATGTATCCGAAGTTATAATATGGTTTTCGTTTTTTTTTTATCAGTTTTAATCTATTAGGCAAACGAGCTAGTAATTAATGTTGGCCTAAAATGAAACGACATGATTTCCCTATACGTGTATCTATTCTGGTAGTCGAATCTACTTATTTTATTAAAATTCAATATATATATATATATTTTCAGAGTGGAAGATACTCTCAGTATCGCCCTGGTGAAAGACCACCATTCAGAATTGAAACGTTGCTTGAAATGGCTATTAGCCGTATTTGGTGACCAGATCTGAATAGCCAGGTATTTCCCCACCTCCCCCTTCCCCTTCCCTTCTTCTTCCCCTCCCCAATACCTTCAGCCTCACAACATTCCCCAATTGGGAATGCCATAGTCTCACTGGCTCCAGACGGTTGGGAGCAGTTGGGACTCTTGTGCGGTATTCATGTAAAAAAAAAAAAAAAATCACTTTTTTATGTTGTCGTTGAAACAAATATGACGGTCTTTTTGATTACACATCTCCTTGATATCTGCGGATATCTTCAAAATAATATAAGTTCTACTACTATATTAGTATATTCTCACTGTAATAAAACCGTTCTACTGCTTTTGTATTTCTCTACTTGATACTCGTACTTCGATACTTGTGATACTCACTGAAATATTGATTTTTTTATAATATCACTAGCTGATGTTTACTCGGCCTTGCTTTTTTTTGGAATAAAGTTAAAGTTGTGAATTCTTGCTTGTTTTTTGGATGCCATACTTGATTTGACAGCTCAGTAATGCCTTATTTAATTCCAAACATTTATTTTTTCAAAACATTGTAAATTAATAATTTTTTTCACTTACCTGTGTTTTCCATTTTGAAAATATTCTACCCAAACAAATCTTCGTCTATGGAATATGTAATCTGTGGCTAACTAGATTGGTATATCCATGGACTAACCTCAATACAACATGGCGTGTTCAATGTTTTTCATGTTAATTTTAAAACCTTATAGCAACAGTTTTATACATTGGATTTAATTCAAACTACTCTCTAAACCTTCCCGACACTAATCAAAATGAACTGTGCTATTTTGACATGCAGACCAACATTCATTTATATATATAAAGATATTTAATTTGCTATTATGTAATTACAGCCTGTTATCACTATAACAAAACTGTTCTACTTTTTTCATCTTTTTTTCTACTTGTGTAATTTGATCAAAACATGCATGTACCTATATTGTTCTATTATTGCGCTATTTGTATGATTTATTTTTATTTATGCGGGTACAAATTCCCGTTGCATGATAATAATATAATACAATGATTTTTTTTAAGGCTATATTTCGGTCATCCAAAAATACCACCAGGATTATCGATCACCGATCATTCTGAAAAACTTCTCGCGCCTGTGCCATTTCAGCGGCAGCCTTCGCCACGAACGAGCAGTTCAACGCATTAATGTTATTCATTCGGTCAAAGAATTACCCGGACTGCACGGACAGTTCTGAAATGCCTTATCGTTACATTAAAGCGCTTTACGTATTCAGGTTAATTGCCAAAATGATAAATAATTAATTTTATTCACAGTATTGAGCACATGTTGATAAATTGGTTTCTTGACCCAACTCAGTACTGATAAGAAGTTGCATAACTCTAAGTGATCAGGCTGATTTACCTCAAATACCACAGCGGGTACCGACGAAAATACAGCATTAATAAATTTGAATTAAAATAAATACATAATTATAAATTATTTTTACTACTTCAATAAATAAGAGGGGTGGTCATTTTTGATTGTGAGTGAAAAGTGAGGGAAGCCTCGCTTCCGAAACATGTTGCTATATGTATATATTAAAAAGTGGTTTATACAAAATATTTCTTATTCACTTTATTAAAATCCATTTTGATTATACCGCTATTTTAATAAATAAATATCTACATGTTTCAAAACCAATGGTTCCTTCACCTGGATACACAGGGTTTCTTTAAATGCTATTCAAGATATTAGTCTTGAGATTTTTGCTCTATTCTAAATAGGTCGTGTTTTATTAAATATTTATAAAGCGATAGCTAACGCTCTAAGCCTTATTTGTATTAACCCGCTCCCTCTCGCTTCCGCAATATTAAATCTCTTTTTCAAACAACGTTCAGTTTTCGCTCAGATGGTATTTCCGAGTCTTAATAAGTAAAGCTTTTCACTATTCTAACTTTACGCGCCGCGTAGCACATATACCGCGATTATAAATAAGGGAGCTTTAGTAAAAATTAGATAAAATTGAGTGCAAGAGACAGTGTGCAAAGGCGGCCCATAAGCGCAATAAAAGTATAATTTCGGCAGAGTTGTGATGTCCCTCGCCCTCCGTTACTAGCTCCCGGGACAATGAGGTGACTCTCCTTTGTGCGAAGCCGACAGCAGCGGTCCTTTCGGCAGCCTCCAACAATGGACCGAAACAATACTGCTGAGAGACAAACAATATACGAGCGCGAACTTTTGAAGCGCGAAAAGCAACTTTTTCGCGAGAAGAACCTCGAAAGTCGAGCTATGAGATATTCAATATTATTATTCCGAGTAATATATCAATTCAAATTCTAAGGGTTGAACGCTTTAAAATTGATTTCGTTTTTTTCCATATTTTTAACTTCTTAATCTATTAAATATAATAATAAAAGTTTCATTGATTGATATTCAACATTCGGAATTGCATTTCTTACATTATAAGTATAAGGAACAAACAAGCGTATAACGTGTGCTGAAATAGTGGCTACATGTCACTCTGATAGGGGAATGTTGCAACACAAACAATGGAGGAAGATAATGTACAAGGGGTGGAAGAAAGACGTTTAAAACAACGCGTCGATTCTTTTTCAAAAATTTGACTTAACAGTGGAAATCCAATAAGGAACTCCAGTCGAATTATTAATAATGACGTTCAAACTTAAATACCAGTATAGTTAGAAACTTTAACTTAAATAATAATAATATTTTTCATTCACTTCTAAATAATGATTTATGAATTCTTCGTATATAATAAAACTTGTATATTCTCGGTGTTCGCTGATATATATGAATATATTTTTTTAAAGCCATAATATTTTTCACTGGAGTTCCTTATTATTGCTAACATCAGAAATAACTACCCCCCTTCTGTGAAAACAAACACTCATTTTGTTGGTAGAGTGTAAATTGTTTTGGACTATTGAAGCTGTCAATTATTTCAGGTTTCATGCCAATATTTCGTATTGTCCAACAAAGAAAATTCGAACTATTTGGACATTTATAAAGATGTAAACCGCTGCTGGTACAGTGGACGGTCGCTCCATCGGTCGCGTTTCCACAAATAACGAGGGAAAGAACTGAACGTGAAGCGTCTCCGAATCCGGACTTTGGAGCATTTATCCGCCGTTTTTGTTACAATGGAATCGAATGAATTTGATAGTTTTTTGCTTGCGGCAGCCTAGTCGTCGCTCGTTGGGAAGGAATGCCGGCGTGTGATTGTGGGCACCTCGTTAAAGCGAACAATCCCGGGGACTCTGCCCGGTGATTGATTCGTATTTTTTGGATATTGTTTCTTTCGGAAATAACATTTTGGAGAATTTATTCTCTCTCCAAATACGCGCGGCCGCAGAACCGGGCGCATAGCACACGATGAGGAATAGTTGCCACAACGTCGGAGGCATTCCATTCACTTGATTTATCGAATATTTCCAACGGTTAGATTTATTTATTATTTGACAATTTTTTCATCGAGCGCTTTAAGCTCACTACTAAATTTAAAGCGGCAGAAATTTCTAGTTCGAAAAGTGCAGACAACCATCATTTCTCGCGAGCATTTTGTTAAGCTTGCAGTTGTATGTAGATATCTGTCAACCATTCTAAATAAGCTTTATTTAATGGCACGATCAAAGTAAACAGTTCGTTTAAAGATCAAAACGTTTTTGTGTGTTGTTCATTGAGACTTGTAGTGAATTTTTAATTAGTTTGAAGAAACACAATCGTACAGAACACGAATCAATTAAAATACAATACTAATCGAATTGAATACTAATCTAATTACAGAATCGTAGAGTTTCAGAAACTAATCGCTGTTCCCAAATTAGACTTACGGAGAGGGCGGTAAAAACGGTCTTGGAATAATATTTCCATTTTTCCCGAACGCGCGGTACACCAAGGTCTACTGACCAGATGTGAGATGTGTCTGGGGGTGTGTGAGTATATGCGAGTTTGGTAGTGTGAGTGCGAGTCCGGCAGGAGGCTGTATCCGTGCAGATTATGCGGCCCTACGCGGGACGTATTGAAAAAGAGATAAAGGGACCGTACGAGGTTCGAATAGCATAAAAGGTTTTTATATTCGCTATTGTCAAATCCACGAGAAATCAGCGATCGTCCTGTGGGACTTTTCCTCGGCCAAGCAGCCTATATCTTAAGCTGTGCCCATATTGGGACTTTTCTAAACTGGCTAACGGTAAAATGGATCAGGTCCGCTTTAATTTAATTTAACCGTATTAACAGTAACAAATTATTTATATTAATAGTTTACTATTTCGAAATGTTTGTAGCTTTATCTACAAATATTATGTGTTGTTACGTTTACGTTTGTCACATTCCAACTTACAAAAAATAAAATTCAATATTCTTTCTAAACTTATAGAAAAGTCAATAGATGTCTCATATAAACAAAAATTGGATAGGTATATACGAGACTCTACACAGATTTCAATTGTGTTAGGGAAGAACTTTATAATCATCATAAAGATAGCAGCCAATAATATAGGATTTAAAATGGAGGATAATATTAACAAGTCTTAAATTTGAGGTATGATATCGATGAAGTTTTCATAAATTGAACCGGTCACATTAGCTTAGTCGGTAAAGCGGTTGCCCCGGTAAGACAGAGGTCCTCTGTTCGAGTCCCAGATGCGACTGATACCTTTTTATTTTCTGTCTTTTTTTCGGTTTCGTTTTTCAGTTAGGATATGTTAATATTATTTTCTTCAATGATTAAATAAAATTGAAAATTATGGTGATCACTTATTTCCTCAATTAAGTTTATTTTCTTTTGAAAGATTCTTTATGCAATTAAAAATGGTTTTATGTGAAATATAAATATCGTATTTTCCCACTAATGTAATTAAGGTATGTTTAGACATTGATCAATATTATTTACGTGATTAATAGATCTATTTTCTAAGATCAATTAGACATAATAACTAAATTTACAACACCCATCCCAACAGTTCCCAAGAAGAAATGAAAAATCTTTGTCAATATATAATATGATGAACTTTTTTTTTAAATCTCTCTTTAAAACTGTTTTTTTTTATAATTCCTCTAAGAGAAAAATAAGTGAAAAAATAATATTTATGTATTCAATTTGTATTAGATTTAAGGAACACATAAGGTGTTTAAATAATTATTATTATTCTGAATTTGCAAATCATACTTTAGAAACCAATCATTCTTTGATATAAATAAAGGATTACAAAATTTACATACAAATACAATCTGTTAAAATTTAACAAATTTGAAATTTTAGAAATCAGAGATAGCATTAATAATGAATTAAATACAATTAATATGTACATATTTTTTAAATAGTTATCGCTTGAATTTATTTTCATATTAATATAAATAATAAAAATAACATCTTTTTTAATTACTAACAATCTTTCTTTTTAATTACTCAATATTTTATAATATTTTTTATTAGCATTTTTGATTAATTACTTACCAAATTTAATCATTTTTTTATGTTCATAATTTTTCTATTCTTACATTATTTTGTTCTATTTTTATCATTTGTCTATACTTGACATTACTATTTTTATCATTTGTCTATACTTGACATTACTATTTTTATCATTTGTCTATACTTGACATTACTATTTTTATCATTTGTCTATACTTGACATTACTATTTTTATCATTTTTCTATACTTGACATTACTATTTTTATCATTTGTCTATACTTGACATTACTATTTTTATCATTTGTCTATACTTGACATTACTATTTTTGAGTATTCTATATATTTTGATGAGGAAAGCATCGCTTTCGATACATGTTGATACGTGTATATCAATAAAATGGTGATTACAAAGTAATTTTTATTTCATTTAGTTATGTATACGTTTAACGAAAAAAACGTTAATATTTCCATATAGTACGAGAACACAGTTTTTTTCTGCATATAATTTATGTACGTAACGCAGAGCTTTTGAAAAAGCTTCCCTTTATATGGCGCCGCGAGAATCAAATGAATAAACATCCGAAGAAAGCATTATCACCAAGTAAGGTCGTAAAGCTTTATAAAATTTGACTGTTTTAGTCTTTGGTCCATTAGTATAAATAATACATCGGACCAATTAAAGTTTTTCATCTTCTTCTTGAAATAAAATATAACGGCCGGTATAAGTACGCATTGTTTTCCTTTTTTTAACCTTTTATGATCGCATAAAAATTAAGTGTCTTCCTCTCGCTTTAATCCAATATATGATATCGATTGACGGTAAAAATATTCAGGATGGTACAATTTAGCTGCCAAAGAATAAAATATCCGTAATTTATCCAGTTTTATACTCGTATAAACACAACTACTGAAACTGTCTCTGCTCTGATAATTCGGCAAAAGATGAAAGAGGAACCCTTAAAATAGATAGCTAAAAATTCTAAATATATCCCATTTTTAATAAATATTCATTTCACCATTTTTATTTCTGTTTTGAAACACCATGTTTCCAACATATTACCGTAGAATACAGCCTAACTCAAAGCTAATTCTAACTTGGCTGTTTTTCGGGTAGTTTATCCTAACAGACTTGATTTTGTTTTTTAAAAAATCTGCGGTTAAAACTCCTACTCGTTTTCGTAAAATATTATCTCGATGAACCGATAGATACGTATTGTTTTTTTTTTTAATTTTTAATGTGTGGTACTATAAAAAATGACTAATTGTCGGCATCTAGGGGAGCCATAGCAACCCCAAATTAAAATATTTTGTGTTAATAACATGTAAGAGAATAAACAAAATTAATAACTAAATTCGGCAATAAAAGAGAAATTTTTTAATTTCTGAAAGATGTATCAGTAACCAGGTACAATTATTTAACTATTTTTTTATTTATATGCTAACGAACTATTGTCCAATTACACAAAACACATAACACGAAATTAGGGAAACAAGAGCTGCAAAAAAATAACAGCATATACAAGAATGAAGCAATGACAAAAATATACATTTGAGAGAGCATTCAACTCAAATCCTGAAAAAAGGTTCTGTAGTTAGACATATTAAATTAAGTTCGAAGTTGTTTTTTGTAAATACTGACGAAAATCATTTAGGCTAGTACCAAAATTTCAAGGACTTGGCTTGAGTTAAAAAAGGCTCGACATTCTGGACAGTGAAGAATGGTACCTATAATTAGTAGAGTATTGATTAATTAAACGCAATTATTGTTTCTGAGTCTACGGAAAGGAATGTTGAGCTGAATGAATTGCAACGACAATAATAAGGGTATCTTTCAATTAGAATGAGGTTCTATAATGTACTTTATCTAAATTAAGTATATGAGAGTCAAAAAGCACACTACCTGAATTAAGTGATCCGAAATATATTTATAAAATAGCTACATACAAACACGTCGTGTCCTTGGAGCAACAAGGTTCTATCTGACACAGCAATGTCATATGATAATGGACTCTGCAGAGTACTAACTTAGAGTTTTATACGGTATAACATTGCCAGGTCAGATAGAACCTTGTTGTTTCAAGGGCACAATGTGTCATAATTCAAAAGCACGATACAGCAACCCGATATAAACGCATGTTGGTTGGAATTGCAGGTAGTTGGGAGTTGGGAGGCACTAATAGCGCGTCGGAGGGAGCCATAGCGCACGATCTCCCGGCCGCTGGACTGCCACCGGCGCTGTGGGTTTTCTACCGTTCTGCGTTCTGCCGGGATATTAACTGCCGCTGCTGATCACAATTTAACCCCTCAGTCATCGCCGTAAATCATTCTTATTTTCTTCGAGATTTTACGACTTGAATAATTTATAAATAACGTTAAATTAAGTCGGCAGTTAAATACTGATTCGTCATTTAAGATTCTGTGGGAATTGTTTGAAAACTTCTTGTGCTCCTGTTCTTTCACTTTGAATGAGTACCAATATTAAAAAAATATTAATAATAATTTGATTAATTTAAAAAAAAATATGTAGAGGGATATTATTTTGGATGACTGGATAAATCAACACACGTATGAATCAGCATAGTTATAACAAGTAATATAAGTCATTAAAAGTACGAAAAAAAACTAGCCCGATAACACAATCTAACCTAACCAAACCAATTTTGTATTTTTTCTTCAAATAATGTAAAGTAACTCTGTGAAGTTATATTTATAAAATTAATAATAATTACTTTATTTTAAATCAATGTATTTAATATGTAAATATCTACATGTCTCAGGAGCAAAGCTTCCCTCTTCAAGATAAAAAATACACTTACTAAAAATAATGACTTGACAAATAATAAGAAAATAGAACTTATTTAAAACACAAACAAAAATTAACATTAAAATTTTATGTTTTAAACAAAGTAATTATTATTAATTTAAATAGACATTTTTTAATTTAATTAATTTTAATTTTAATTAAAAAATAAAATAAAAAAGTCTTATATAGCTTAGGTGAGGGGGCTAGTTTTTTTTTATTTCCTACTTTTAATGACTTTATATCACCTTCAAAAAGTGTGCCGATTCATACGTGTGTTGATTTATCGTGGAACTACCATTTTGTAAATCATTTGTACACCATCGACATCGATGCTATTGAAGACCATTCAAGAGTCCTGACCGCATTTAGAAAATTACACTACCTCTGCTGTATTGTTAAAATATATTCGTTTTTTGGTACATAATTTGATTAGGATACGTTGGAATAACTTCACTAAAAACTCAGTCAATAGTCTTATATTACTATCTTATTATATATATATAATGATATAGTAATATATGATATTACTATCTCCCATGTTCATTCCTGTGACAGAAGCTCACATCCAGGAAAATAAAGTCCACCAAAGTTGACACTGATAGATAAAAAAAAAATATATATATATATATATTTTAAATTATTAATTATTTTTATTGAGATTTAAAAACCTCATTGTAATATTTAATCATTGAAGAAAATAATATTAACAAACCTAAACGAAAGATAAAACCGGACAAAAGGACAGAAACTAAAAATATTTCAGTCACATCTGGGACTCGAACCCAGGTCCTCTGCCTATCCGGGGCAACGCTCAACTGACTTAGCTAATGAGCCAAGTTCAATTTGTGTCATCTTCACCGATATCATATCTCAAATTCAAGGTTTGTGAATATTATTTTCCATTTTTAATCTCATATTATTGGCAGCTATTTTTATGATGTTTACAAAGTTCTACCCGAACTCAATTGCAAACTTAAACAGTGTCTCGGATTTACATCCGACTTTTTATTTATATGAGATATCTATTGACTTTTTTATAGAAGTCTAAAGAATTTAATTTTTAATTATTAATTATTTTTATTGAAATTTCGTTTAGGTTTGTTAATATTATTTTCTTCAATGATTAGATAAAAAATATATATATATATATACAGATAACATTTTTTTTTTAAATCTGTTAGTTCATCTCTTTCCCGTCTGTAAGATATGTTTGAAAATCTGTAAATTACATTTAAAAAGACATTTTTTTATTTAATTTTGTAAAGTCTGCTTTGTTTTTCATGTAAGGGGTTATCGTTACAACTTCTGTTGGCTTGAAATTTAAAAATAAGAGTTAAACACTGGCCTAGGGCCAAAACCGCGCGATCAACGCTCGGACAAGACGGAAACCTGAATGGACTTTAATTTATTGCCGCTCTTGTGTACCTTATGATATTTTTACATGCTTTTAGAGTTACAGTACAATAACGTTAACATCCGAGCTCTTCACGATAAAGCGTCTCCCGTAAGTAATCGCTGGAATACTGGGAAAGGAAACATTACAGGAAAATGAATGAAAATTTAATTTTTTATAAATTAGATTTGTGACAAATGTTGGTATATAGGTACATTTATATTATTGTGAAATAATAGGTGAAAAAAATAGGTATATTTATATTATTGTGAAAACGAAATTTTGTAAACTTAAATTGTAATTTTAAATTAGTTAGGTTAGAACGCTCTAAAATTTGTAATATAATTAAAAACTTGTATTTATTGCGGCATGTGGGGAGATTTGTGCAGTTCTACAAATTTCGTATAGTGTATACATGCATCACTTATAAAAGTAAAAAAAAAGTGATTAACTGATTAAGGTATATATCCACAAGAAACACAAACAATAAGAAATGAATATATAAAAAATAAAGCCTTTAGGGAGCTGTGGCATTTATATTATGGGGGGTCAATGTCTTTCTCCAGTATGCGTGGAAGCTGCAGGCTGGAATGAGGTGGGCTTCCACGATGAGGATATTCCAGAAGCTATTTTTCTTTTAACTGTAAGCTCCCTCATAACCAAATCCATTATTTGGTAAGTACCTACAAAATTCCTACTTTTGAAAAACACAACTAGAAAACAAATTCTAACATTAGGTTGTTTATCCAACAATTTGTATTAATTGGAGAAAAAATAAATCAGCGTGCGGACAGCAACGAAAATAATAATATCATAGAAAAAACGGAAATTTCTGGAATTTCCTAGTGGATCAACGATTTCAAAATAGATGTATATGAAAGAAGAGTTTAAAGAAGCCGGAATTTAAAATAATGGCTTTTGGTACACAAAAAAGTAACACTCACCTCAGGGCTACTGTACTCCTTACTCTGCACAGAACGGGTACGATAATTTAAAACGGAATTGCTTTTAGTTTAACAATGCGAAGATTATAAACTGCTAATGAATGATTGCATTATAAAGTCGTTACCGATGAATTTCCACAAGAAAATCAACCGCAAAAACCGCTAGGAAGAATTCAAAAACAAAGTTAAAAGAAATTAAAACGAATAAAAAAGCATGCGTGTAAAAATTAACCGCCACGCGCGATGCCGGGCAGTTAATCGCGGCGTCTTCTTATACCTATCGGCTGCCTTAATGGAAAAATAATTAGCAGTTTTCATGCGCGTACCGAGGGGAGACGCTTGCCTCGGCCTCAGCCTCCTTCCTCCCGCTGACTACTAATGCGGTAGGTACCTCCCTGACTACCTCGCTGCCCCGAGGCTGTTCCCTCCGCTCTATCCGCCATCCCTATCCTCCTTAGAATACTCAAATGCGAGTGTTGATAATGGATGTTTAAATATTCGAACAGATGCGTATTTAGAAATAAGATCTTTGAAAAGAAGCTTAAAAATTATACTTTATAGAAAAATGCTATGTTTTTTGTTTATATTGCATTGTAAAATACGCATATAAATGTCAAGCACTAAAAATAGCCATAAACATTTTGCAATATACTAGTTTAAGTACCCCGGGTTAGGAATAGTTTGGAGTAACGTTTTGAGGTTTAAGCCTACTCTTACCCCTATTCAGTAATTTTGCTTTTATTTTGAACATCAACTGTGCAAAACGTCGTCAAGAAGCAACAAAATTTTGTTTTAAGGGGCGAAAAAAGAGAATGGGGGTGATTTTTCAAAATCCCATCTAGAAAATGACCTTTCTCTTGTTTCCAATGACAATTTTATACATAGATAGAAGAAGTTACATAGTTAGAAAATAGATTCAGTGAGAAATGTTGGATGGAACATTTTGATGAATATCAACCTATACGTCTTGGAAAATAAACGAGCAGTGCGGCAGTGGGGTACAATTTTTCATCGAGTTAAGACAATTCTAAAATAAAGTTAATTATTTATTTATTTTATTATACGCCCATTTGGGGTTTTAAATGGATTTTAGAACATAACATAAAGAGCTATCGAAGAATACAAGTACATAGAGATTCTAAGCCATAAAGTAATGAACAACCTTTTTCAAACGTTTAACAGTGACATAAAATAGAAAATCAAAACCATACTATAAGACAAACCATTAACGCTATATTATCCAAGCAACAATATTACATATTGTGGGATTCATCAAGTGCTGGTATAGATGACGCTTTACTGTATAAACGGAGTCAGCAAATACATCAACGACACCTCCAAACCTGTTGCCCAGATCATGCATCCTATTGGTGAATGAATAAGACTGGTAGTTGGTTGTGTAAGTGTTGCAGAAAAATGTTACAGTTTGTCTTGTGTTCCTCGTTGGCATATTTAAAGTAATAGTGGCGATGATGGCAGGGCTGTCAATTAAGTTGTTAATGATTTTATATAATACAACTAGGTCTGACATAAATCTCATTATGTTGTGTTTAGATTGGAAGAGATTGGTTTACACCAGGTCGTTTGTTTTACCCCTTCCTCCTTCTTTTCTATTGATTCTTTTCATTAAGTTTATTCTTGAATGGTATTTAAAAAAAAAGTTTGAACATATTCCACATGTAACTATACCTCCGCTGATATTCAAGAAAAACTGTTCTTTTTTGCATAATTGTGTGTACGTTCGTGATCGTGCCTTATTATTTTGCACC
>JAHDVE020001929.1:0-94835 GCA_022606495.2 Halesus radiatus | reverse complement strand
TGATGCTTATCCATTAAATCCCGTGGCAGCGGTACCTACACCCGCCTTTCAAATCTAATTTCCCAGGATGAAAGCAGTTGGGACTCTTGTGCAGTTGGGACTCTTGTGCAGTTGGGGCTTTTGTGCGGAATTCTCATTGGAAAATCATATATCATTTCATACAAACTCTACAGTTAAGACGTTCACAAACTTAACCCCCCATGGACCCGGACACCCCTGCTAAGTCACCAAACTTTACAAACGACTTGGGGTGACCTGTGGTAGAAGTGTTGCTTATCCATTAAATCCTGGGGCGGCGGTACCTACACCCGCCTTTCAAATTAAAAGTCCTAGGTTGAAAGCAGTTGGGACTCTTGTGCGGTTGGGACTCTTGTGCGATTGGGACTCTTGTGCGGTATTCACATAGAAAAATCATACATCATTTCATACATACTCTACTGTTAAGACATGTACAAATCTCACCCGGATGAACCTGGGCACCCCTGCTGAGTCACCAAACATAGCGAACCACTTGATGTGATTTATGGTAGAGGTGTTGGTTATCCATTAAATGGTTCCTGGGTGGCGGTGCCTACACCTGCCTCCGAAATTGAATCTCCCAAGTTAGAAGCAGTTGGGACTCTTGTGCGGTATTTGCAAAAAAATCGTCGAGGTAGTGTTATCCAACGAATCGTTCCGGGCGGCGGTACCCATACTCGCTAAGAACCAGATATACCAGTTGATAAGCAAAGCACTCTGATTTAAATCGTATCAACAAATGAGCACGGTGAAGGACCACGTGCACGCCTTCGATAAACAAAGCGTCCTGATTGGTTCATTCAAATCGGATCAACAAAGGGAAAAGTGTAAAATGTATATGTGATGGAAAAATGGGCGTGGTTTACAGCAAAATCTATGTGACGAAAGTTGATCTTTTGGATCAACGTTTATATGCCTGCTTTGGTATTGGATCAACAAATTAGGGTGGATCAACAAATTCCTCCGGATCAACAAATTCCTGGCGTACCGTCGCGTCTGATCAACATAGTACGAGAGGGGATCTCTATATATTTAATTCAAGATGAAAGGGGTTTGAAATATGTCGAGAAGATATTGACATATGAAATAAATAAATAAATGCTTAATATCACCAAATAGAAAACATCGAGCACGATAAATTCACTGATACCTATCCCAGTAGAAGTTATAACTTGTGATGATAAATACTTTAGATTGCCAAAAAAAACATATAGCATCGTAGGTATTGTGTGGTCTTATTCTGTACACGGTGTACGCACGTATCCGACTTTAAACCAGCGATTCCTGAGTTTATAAGTAAGTTTACTACGACTTTATATGTGTACGTTTCTGATGAGGCTTGAGTTCGATCGAAACCGGTCAATAAGGTATAAATATTAATAAAATAATGTCTCTTACAACAAAACAAAAATCTTTGATATAAATTATAATGTCAAACCACAAAGTGATTGCTTTCTTCGTTGAATTAATAAAAAAAGTTGGCATTTTACTCCCCGGTGACATTACTACATATTAAATACAGAACATTATTATTAATTGTTTTGTGTTTAATTCGTAGAACTCTATTTAATTTTAAAATTTCATATTAACCAAATATAATAATGTTATTATTAAGTTCTGCAAATATTTTTAGTTTTTATTATTGTGACAGCTGTTTCCGCGTTTAAGGCCATTTTCAAACTGTGGTTAATCCACATTGTGACGACTTATTTATATGATTTAATTTACTCTCACTCCTTTTAAATTTGGACGGATAATGATTTATTATCGGTAAAACCGATTTAGTTAGAAAACAGTTAAAATTCTGAATTCTGTGAGGTTTTCACATTTATAATGTGTTTACTCGTATTTAACTGACAATGTTTTCTTAATTGATTTATTTAAATGTGTTGTATTGTTTTGATAATGTGAACATATTGAGAAGCGGTGAATGTATAATTTTCCTTACTTTATTAATTAAATTTATATTAGAATCATTCGTTCGTTTATTAAATTCTAATTGTTCGAGTAAATTTAATCTTAGGCCCTTTCTTTCTATATGTAAGGATTTAGGTTTGTTGTTATCAAGTGACTTGCAAACCACCTGCAAACCAATCAAAGAGAAATAAATTAATTAAAAATTGCTTCGCAATTACCACCTTATGAATATATACATATCAACATGTTTCGAAATCGAAGCTTTCCTCATCAGAAATGTATAGAATACTAAAAAAATATTTAAGTTTTAGTCAAGTATAGACAAATGATAAACATAGATAACGATAATCTAAGAATAGGCAAATTATAAACATAAATAAAAAATGATTAAAGTAGGTTATAATTAATCAAAAATATTAATAAAAAATGATAATGAAACATTGAATAACGAATTTATATTAGAAATTTAAAAAGAAATTATTTGGATTATTAGTAATATTTTGAAAGATATATATAATCTATTTATAAAAAAAAATATATCATTCGTTATGTTTAATTGACTATAACAATTTTTTCTGTAACTGTAATTTTACAAGTAACACTTTAAATGGTGATTACAAAGTAATTTTTAATTCATTTATTAATAACGACGCCACAAATGGAATATCAATCTTTTGTAGAAATTATGGAACAAAAATACCTACGACACAATCATTTTTTTTGTCAGATAACTATGCACATATTACATTCCTTCGTATGGTAATGTTTTGGGGAAATGTTTTGATTAAAATAATAATAAACGGTCAATTTTTCTGAGCGCCGTTTAATGACTAAAATCGCCCCAAGGGCGCTTTAAATCTTGTAAAAGTTTGTAGCCCCTTTCAAATAGATTTTTTTTCTTAAAGGTTATAAATTTCTTTCTGAGCTGAAATCAAGTGAAAAGTCATCCCAAGAATATGGACCCAGTACATTGAAAGCTCTTTCCCCAAATTTAGCAGCTTTCATACGAAAGAGTTCAACCAGTCGGTTGGATGCGTCAGACTTGGCCGACCTGAGCGTGAATTGCCTCTGAGTAAGATTGTTCCCTCGTGCAGAGATCAGTCAAATATGGCGGAGCAAGCCCGTTCAATGCCTTATATATCATAAGAAAAATTTTAAACTGAACTCTTTCCGTGACTCTGTGCCAGTGTAGACAATGACGTAGAAGAGGAGTGATGTGAAAGTATTTGGTGGCACCGCATATAGGATGAGCTGCTGTGTTGAACACTTCTTGCAGTCTGTTGAAATGTGCATTAGACAGCCCAGCATACAAACTATTCCAGTAGATCAGTCTGGAGACTTCTAGAATATTTACTAAAGTATTCTTATTGATTTTAATTTTCTTAGAATGAACACACTAGACTTTTGCATTTCTTTAATATTGCGGGCCCCGCACAAAAATCTTGGTAGCATACAATTTAATACATTTTTATGAGTTTATGAGCACGAAACTTACCCTCTCCCACAGAGATCAATCTAACTTCCGTCGCCATATTCTTTATGACATTGTCGGGACACGAAACCTTTTAAAGTCCTTTTAAGACCTCAGCTCTAGGGAACGAAAGAAAATTAATTTGGCTTAATAATAATACACCCAAGTGCGTTATTCAGTCATCAGCTGAGGTGAAGCCGTAAATGCACCGTTGTATCAAGATTGGCTCCCCTAACCGCATCGGGCCCTCCCGGCTGCGGCTTTGGTGTCGGGTCCCGGCGGCGGAGGCAGCCGTCTAGTCTCGAGTCCCGGCGGTAGTTTGGGTTTAGCGACCAAATCACTGGCGACTGTTTATAGGAATCGATGTGTTTACCAACCGAAAACAAACTTTAACTTGCATTTGTACAGTCAAATAGAGCTTGTATTATCAGCTCGGATTGGGCTGTTTCGATTAGAGAATTCGGATTAAACAAGGTGGGGTATTTATTAAGTAATCAAACCGCTCTTGCATGCTTGCTGTTAATTTAACTTCAGAGAGCGAAAATCATATTTTGGAAAATCAATTAAATTTCAGCAATTTTCAATTGTATTGTTTACATATCAGATTAATACTGTAGGAACATATGTGTCTCTTATGGAATAAGAATAAGAGTATTAAAAATTCGTTAAAGAAAAACAACGTAATTATAAGGTATTCATAAAAATAAATAAATTGATGAACATGTAAAATGTTGTTTAAAATATCAGGCAATAGTGGGGTAATGGCGAACGATCGAGTTTTAGAAGGTTTTGATAAATCAACACCCATAACAAACCAGTCCATGCAAAAGTAGCTTCGCTCATCAGTATCGAGCTGCATTTCGTAGAGAAAATTTCGTATGAACCGTTATGTATTTTCATTCAAAAACATGTAATACTTCGTCGCTGTTCTGACTCAACCTCGTTTATAAAGCATCGTTTTTTTTCGGGAGATGAAAGAAACTGTAATTTTTTCTTATAATTAACAACATATCATTTTCAATTATTATTTAATTATTGATTAAATAAAAAAAGGATTGCTTCAAAATAATTTGAAATTAGAAAGACAGTGCTTTAATCTCCTGGGAAAAATGTTTTTGTAGATACGAGGTTGACTTAGAACGGCGATAATTTGCCAAGTTCTTAAATGGTGATATTTGTGTTTTATTACAGAATAGTGCTGTTATATTTTACAAACGTAACTATGACTTACATATATGTATGCAGCGTCTAACGAAATCAAGGTTTGTGGATGGATTTATTATTGGTGTAGTCGTGCGTTTTGTAGAAATCATTCATGTTCGCCATTACCCCGTGTGCTTCGTTTAATTCAGAAGGTTGTTGTTTTTTATCTATTTATTTTCTTTATTTAAAAAAATTATTTTATTTCAAATGGAAGATACCAAAATTTAATTTATATTAAACAAGATTTTATTTATATGCAATTTGTTTTTCAAATTTTTTTTCTATAGGTGTTTGCCATTACCCCACTCTCCCTTACCTGTAATATAGAGTATGTATTTTCAACTTGGTCGTGCGTTCCAGCAAATATTTACCTATAACTACCTACATCTGCTCTGATATCGTTTAATTGAATAAGCTTCTGTATTTGCACTAACGACACTACACGCGCTTAATTATACATTTTTCCTGTGCTGGAAATAATATATAATTGGGTTCAATACGTAAAAAAACAAGTAAAATTATTCTATTTTCATATTGTGGTTAGGAACATTTTATTTCAAATGAAACAATTTTTAAAGTCAAATTTAAACTATTATTTTTATAAACAATAATTATTAGCCTGAAACACTCATCCAAATTGAAAAAAACCTTCCGAGAAAAGATAAGTGTCGCCGACAGGACTCGAACCTGCACCCTTCTGATTGCCGGTCAGATGCTCTACCGCTGAGCTACGTCGGCTTATCGAAAACCCGCCAAGTTAATCAATATATACTAGTGTTTCATTCAATAATTACTGTTTTTATTATATTTCACGTAGCTCAACGGTAGAGCATCTGACCGGTAATCAGAAGGGTGCAGGTTCGAGTCCTGTCGGCGACGTTTATCTTTTCTCGGAAGATTTTTTTCAATTTGGATGAGTGTTTCAGGCTAATAATTATTGTTTATAAAAATAATTTTAACCCTTTGCGCTATGCAAAAAAATCTTGTCTTAAAAACTTTATTTTATCAATTAATAAATATTCAAATTTAAACGTTTATAAAAAATCCAGTATAAACGAATAACCTACAAAAGCAAATAAACTCCGCAACCATTTGGAAAATACAAAATTTGAACACATTTTACTGGTGAATCCCTCGGGATTGTTGCACTTCAATATTATCATGATTCCACTGCGAACAAAGATTAACAGTATTAAGTTTCCAAAAAACTCTCACAAAAATGCTGATATTTTTCACTGCTCTAAAGCATTAATTCATAAATGTGGTACTTTAAATAATAGCAAATAATTTGTGTTGTTTTAGTTAAAGCTTCAAAAGTACTTTTCTGGAGCTTTAGTTTAAACTAGACTGTTCTATCCGGTGATTAAAGTTAATCTTATGCTATCCTTAGCACACCGCAAGCTTTGGAACTAACCGCTCTGTATAAGTAAACCGTGTTACTAACCGGAATAAAAAGAACCGAACAAGAAATTGCGTAGTGCGGACTTAAATTGAAAATATTCGCACGAGTGAAGATCGCAGATTAAGTTATTAAAGCACAAAAATATTCCCCGACGTAGGCGCGGAGAGAAACCAAAATAAAATACATACTTCGTTTTAAACCACTGTTTTACTTAAATAAATAAAATAAAATCTTCAATGAACTCAAATTCACTTTGTGGCATTCTGTTAATTGAAATGATGTTTTTTTTTTATAAATCACTATTTTAATAAATACACATCCACATGTTTCGACACCAATGGTTTCCTCGTCAGGATACGTATATAATAATAATAATAATTAATTTTAACTATAACTAAAATACATGTATAAAAAAGTCTACAGTAGTTTACAAAGTAGATATATAAAAAGGAAAATAGAAAATAATACAATAACAGTGGGTAATATCTAAAGAACAGAAATGCATAGTTATAGTTGAAGTTTCACATAACCCGCCTTACTAGGCTAGCCTGTGTTGAGGCAGTAATTTAGCATATTATTTTATAATATACCTATGAATATACACTTATACTAAGATATGTTCCGTAAATAGTTAAATCTATAACCTCGAATTTGGGTGAGTGCACCGGTAAATGCTCTCTCATTACTTTTAATCGAATTTTTTACGTTGTGTTTTAATTTTTTTTTGTGAATATGAACATAGATTAATTATAAACATAGAAAAATATAACTATAATTGCCCACCACTTAGAGAAGGTATATAAATGCGAATTATTTTTTAAAAAAATTACGTAAAATGAACAAAATTTTAACAAAAAGAATTGTGATTAAATTACGTTCGATATTCGATACAAGAAACAACCAAAGCATCAAAATAATAATTATTATTCCGATAATAAATATAAATTATTTATGAATTAATTAAAAATTACTTTGTAATCACTTTATTAATATATACATATCAACATGTTTCTAAAGCGATCCTTTCCTCATTGGGAATGTACAGAATACAAATTTAGTATTATGTATATTCCTGATCAGGAAAACATCGCTTTCGAAACACGTTGATATGTGTATATTAATAAAGTGCTGACTACAAAGTAATTTTAATTTATTTATTAATAATGACGCCACAAAGTGAATACCAATCTTTTGAAGAAATATTAAATTATTTGTATTATTGACCTTCTCTCATCACTTATTTTTTGTTATTTTCTATGTTTATAATTTATCTCTACCTATATGTCAATATTTTCAGTATGTATTATATCCTGGTGAATAGACCATTGGTTTAGATACATGTAGATATTATTTTAATAGTGGTATAAATAAAGTAATAACTATATTATTATCTTATTTTAAGTTATTTACCAAACTGGTTTCCTTGGCCCAAAGTTATTCTGGGTAAAATCAATATTATTTTTACCACCCGTTCTAATTTTACTCTGACGAAACTTGGGCCAGGGGAAACCGGTTTGTAAATAAATTTTAATAATTTACTGGTTAAAAACAAAGTGTTTCTTTTATTTAATAATATGAAAACATAAAATAAAACTAATTGTAACTAAACGTCTGAAAGTTAATTGATCAATAATTAAATTATAAAATTAAGGAGAAATACCTTGTTTACACCACTGTTCAATATATACATATCAACATATTTCAGAGCCTCATCGGGATAAATAGTATTTCGTTTTAATTTAATTATCATGACACCACACAAGAGTTACGAATTTAGTACTGAAGAAAAAATAATTATATTATACTTAAATACGAAATTAAAAGAAAAAAAATACTTCAAAACCAACCAAGATTTGTTTACATGTTCGTTAAGTTATTACATTGAGGCTTGCCACAAATGAAACAAAATAATTTAATTCAAACCACTTAATTTACTGTTTTAAAATGAACCACTTGTTTAATTTATTTGGTATATTTGTAACATGATTATAAAGTTGTTCTTGGTGAGTCCCTTCTGTTTCTAGATGGAGCGCAATTTATTGGCCCAGTTGAAGGAATCCATAAAACGGCAGATATCATATTTCATGGTATGACACACATCCGGCGCCCGAGATGCTTTTACGAGACAATAAGTGACCAGACTATAGTCAGTCTCGATCTACTGCCAGTGCCCACCCCTGCTTCTAAGGGTGGCTCTGCCAAAACTTGTGAATAAACGAGCGAGAACAGGGATAGCTATATACCCCGGCTGTGCGGACTGCACCCCTAACACAGTTGGGAGGAAGCCAAAGGCCGGCCTGCCAAGTGAGAACTTTATTCAAAATAATTAACAAATCAAGCCGCTTAGGTTGCGCCAGGGGTGTATTGCATAATGCAACCAAACAAAGGCACTTAAAGTTATTATTTCGCCGAAAGAGTAATGAAATAGTATTTGGTGTCGACTTACTCGTACAGCAGAAAATAATTGCTGAAGTGCTGAAAATCTTTGACATTGTAAAAATGTCTATACTTTTTTAACGAAATTTGTATTTGGTCCAAAATTTCAGAATTCATTGTAGCAATTTGAAAACGGCTCAAATTTAAAATTAATTATTTAAAATAAGTTTAGTACAACATATCTCATCCGATTTTCGGAGCTGTCATCCCCACTCGAGCCATCGGGAGTCAGCCGAGTTTTTCGGGAGTTCGTCACTAGAAAGCCATAGAAATTCAGAAGATGTACTGTTTTAAAAAAAATAGCCACCTCTGTAATAGATTGCCCTAAATTACTTGAACGAATTCAATTGAAAGTACCCAACAGACAAACCAGACAAAACCACACACTAAACTCAAAACAAAACACCTTTATTCACCGCGCTTCACAGATTTTTAATACTTCATATGGTGAGTTCGACTTATTCAACTCGGCGCCTTATAATTTCAAACCTAACATCAATAAATAGCATTCACACAATACATATTACTCTACACAGACTAGATCTTTTCCCTCCCCCTCCCTCCCACCATCTTAACCACATAGGCTAACTTTGTAACTTTTCTTTTTAATTGAATAATTTAAATACTTAAGTGAAAACCTATTATTAGTTCATTTTTTAAACATATTTACCATACATAATAATTAATGTAAACGTTTGGTTTTCCAAATAAAAAAATAAAAATAAACTTAATAGATAATACACGCCAGAAATGTCTTCCATTTAGATTTTAATGGAAACCTATGTAGCCACTGACTTAGTACCCTTTGGTCCTAGCTCCAAGAGTACCAATAAAAATGTAGCACTCTGTCTCTCTTACACTGCCAGACATCGTATATCCCATTCTATTTGATTCGACTTGATGGAGCAATGGTACAATATCATATTGTAATGGTACAATGTTTACTGATTTATAATTTCTTTATCATTATTACAGTATCCCTTTAATGGTGCCTGCTCTCAACACAAGATTTACAGAGACAGTCACAGTACAACCACCCTTATAATTTTATAATGTGTTTTATTGGTGAGTGAATAAAGAAATAAAATCATGATAGATTTGAATTTATACTGAGAGAGCTATTTTCTGAATATGAAATTTAAGGTCAAAACACACCCAGATCGCATTCCTCGTGTTATTCTATGCATCCATACAGCAGAACACCATACTAATTATGTAGAATAAAATTGTTCGTTGAATCGCCAAAAACTCTCGAACACTCGTCATTCTGTTCGAATTAATGAGCCAACGATTCTTTTGTATACCTCACAAGGTATTTCTGTAACGATCTGTATTGCTTTGAAATATTCATCTAACTGCAAGAAGATAAGATAAGACACCATACTCTTTGGGTCATAGTTTTAGAATCTAAGTATCAGGGAAAGCCTATTAGTAAATGTAGTATTATTTTAATAGAAATTTGAAAATCATTTCCTAACAAGGAACTCCACCGAACGCGGAGTCTGAATATAAGTTTTAATATGTACTAGCTGATGTGGCCCGGCCTTGCTCGGGTACACTAATTGATTTGACAGCGAAAGTAACTATTTCCAAATAAAGGAACATTCATTTGAATATTTTATTTCACTCCAAACTTTTATTTTTTCAAAATATATCTAAATCATAAAGTTCATAAATAGGTACCTACTCGTGTTTTCCATTTTGAAAATATTCTACCCAAAAAAACCTTTTTCTTTTGAATATGCAATCTGTGGCTAACCAGAGTGCTACCATATATCTATGGGCTAACCAAAATAAAACCTGGCGGGTTCAATGTTTTTCAAACTGATTTTAAAATGTTATAGCAACAGTTTTACATATTGAATTTCATTCAAACTACTCTCTAAACCTTTCCTACATTAATAATAATAAACTGTGCTATTTTCAGTGAAACTGGTCCAGTAATTTTTGAAAAAATCGAGGACAAACAAACAAACAAACAAACAAACTTACATTGATTTATATGTATATAGATTATGCGTAGAATTTATAAATCGTTATTTAAAAATTACTAAAAAACCATTTGATCAAAACGCCCCGTTCTGTTAGTTACTATACTGCATCCTCAATATCTGACGTCACTGAGCAATCCTCGTGTATTTTTGTTTAGATTTGTACGGAAACTTTCATTTATCGTTTGTTTCGTATTTTAAATACATTTTTTTGGCGAAATTTAAACTTAATTTGCGTGATTAACTTAAGCTCTTTTTTTATATTTCTTGGGCATTAACTATGTAACAATGTCTAGACATTTTGTTTGAAGGGTTTTAATCACTATGTACTTTCGTTACTTTATTTTAATTACTGCGCTACCGATTTCGATACATCCGTGTCTTTCACTGGCGTTCTTAAAACTAACTTAAATTAAACAAGCGCAGACATAATTAGACATTATTTGGTGAGGGTAGTGGGAGTGGGAGTGGTGATGTGGAGGTGGGGGGACGGTGGGAGTAGTCAAAATAACTTAGAAACATGGTTAAAAGGTGATTTATGGGGTACAATTATTTTTTTTGATTAATTATTTTTTTTTTTAATATGATATATAAGAAAAAAAAACAAGACATCATGAATGTTATTGTTATTACGTTTCTAAATAGGTGCATAATTTTATTACTTACATAAATAAAGTAAATTTTTGTTTTGACATGGTCTTAAAAATTATAAACACGGAAGAAATGAATGAAATTGTAGCTATAGTTACATTTTTACACTTTGGTACACTGAAAAAACAACAGTGACGAGATATTAACATACTGCAGTGTTTCCTTCAATTAAAGGCAGATAATTTTTTAGAATTAAGTACGTCTCGTAGTGAATCTATCTAACCGCAAATTCGACGGCCAAGTGACGTCACACCCAACAAGCTATAGATTTCGCGCGTTTTAGCTCAGCTAATCGGTATACGCATTTAAGCATCAATATTTTACTATCAAGGTGACAGCTCAAGGTGTGCGATTGTCGGGCCAAAGAGGAATTGGAAGACACGCGAGTGGTCAATTTGTGATATACGTGCATTAAAAGCATTAACTCTGAATAAGCAGCCGATATTTTACTCCATTTATTTGAGCCAATTTAGTTGAACTTCGTAAAAAAATCAGACCTATGGTCGTATTATTTACTTTATAGTTTTCGATGTTTTCTTGCTCGTAAGATGGGGATAATGTTCTAAAATAAGTGGTTCAGGTGTTCATTTGCGGTTCAGCAAACAATGAAACACCATTACTAAAAAATCTCATACTACTGAAGCTACCCGAGTCTACCTTCAGAACTGGCCACTAAGAATTACTATTTTGATAGTCGTCAAACACCTGCAGCACGGCGACAGTAGTGACATCTACATTTTCTATATAGTTGCCGATTTCCCCTAATAGAATCATTCTCTTCCTGTTTTCGGTTAGATTAGATTATCTTTCATTGTTCCATTTTCAAATAATGTTATTTGTTATCTCGTCTTCTAATTGGTATTGTTCAAATATATTGATAAGCTTTCAACGATAGAAAAATAAATCAACTCCTGTCAACCATTGGTTAGCCTTCATTAATTACAGATTAACATGTTCTTTTTTATTTCCGTTCTTTCAGTCAGTGGCTAAGTTAGCATCGCGTCTAGGTCCCATCGAGGCGTTGTGAGTTCATTTCCTCGGCTGGCTAAGTTCTCCATGACGACACAAGCAACATCTTCCGCTTACTGTGATGGTAGAAGGAGATTTTCAAATATTGTCATGTTATTCGTCACCTGGGTTTGTCTTTCTTTAAAAAAAACATATGTACATTCTCTTCTTCTCTATATAAAAAAAAAATCTTACAAGGCCGGGTACACACCAGCTAGTTGTAATATATATACGCAAACTTATAAAGGAACCCATCAATACATAAATCACAAACACATAGATTCCTAAAATTAATCGTGGATTTCTTAACTGCAAACGTACTTATCATGAAAATAACAATAACTAATAAATTAATTTTATGTATAATGTGTGTAACTATAAGATATCTTCAGTATAAGATCTATTCGAATGTGCTGGTGTAATTAATTCTTTTAATTGCAGTATTTTAAACATAACGAAGTGCTGGTTGATTTCAATACTGTTAAGAATATAAGCAATGTCAATGTTAGAACTTGCTCATAAATTCAATAAAATTATTTTTTTACTCCCGACACCAATAATAAAATACTCACTTGAGTTGTACTGCCCCTGTTCATGACATGACATACAAAGGCCACGAGGTCATAACTGTTCACAATGTGCACGGCTATTAACCACTTAACATTAAAAAAAAAACAGACAAGACGTCGCCTCGTATTGTGTACTTCACACATTACGTTTTTTTTTTAAATAAAATCTTTATTAAAGCAGCAAACATTTGAAAAATCGGCGAATAATGTATTTTTTTCATCGGTAGTTATAAAATTGCATGTGATGAAATTTTAAAATTTCAATTCGTAATTGTGTAGCTTTGCACGTTCAATAAAACAAAGTGAGAAATAAATAAATATTATACGATTTATTTAAGTATGGAGGAAGGTTTCATTAATAATTCTCAATGAAATATGAAACGGATGAAGACACAGAAAAATACAAAGGTAACAGTCGCAACTCTAGCAACATTATGCTAAAAACGTACTTACATATCTCTTTAAACACAGAAATCTATTTGACAATGTCCAAACTGCTCGCGATACTAGATCTAAAGGGCATAATCTCTTACTAATCCCTTCCGCTAAAACAACATATGACCAAAGAAATTTTAGATACTTTCCAAAAAAGCTAAATAATGTACTTCCACTGGCCATTAGACTGAACACAAATAACGATAAATATAAATTGGACACTAAGATTTGGATATCACTTGCCATACATATAATTTTTCATACGTTCCTATACGTACGATACGATGTTCATTTGACACTTCAAAATTTTTAACATAACATTATACTGTAAATTGTACACTTTGTAATCCTTGTAAACTTTGTACGCTTTGCAAATTTTGTAAATATTGTAAACTTTGTAAAATTTGTAAGCATTGTAAACTTGTAAACGTTGTAAACGTTGTAAACTTTGTAAACATTGTAAACTTTGCAAACTTTTTTAACTTTGTAAAATTTGTAAACATTGTAAACTTGTAAACGTTGTAAACTTTGTAAACATTGTACACTTTTAAACTTTGTAAACTTTGCAAACTTTTCAAACTTTTTTCAATTTGTAAACATTCTAAACTTATAAACTTTGTAAACTTTGAAATTTTGTAAACTTTGCAAACTTTTCTCCTTGAATTTCGGGACCTTTAATTTTACATTTTGACTATTTTACGAAAAAAAACCTTTTAAAGATGTTTTATATAAAAAGTATTTTGTAAACTTTGTAAACTTTGTTAACTTCGTAAACTTTGTAAACTTTGTAAACCTTGTAAACTTTGCAAATTTTGTAAGCTTTGTAAACTTTGTAAACTTTGTAAACTTTGTAAACTTTGTAAACTTTGTAAACTTTGTAAACCTTGTAAACTTTGTAAACTTTGTAAACTGTAAACTGTTATCTTCACCTGCTCTCAATCCAGGTTCTCCTGGAGAGACAGTCACAGTAAAATAACCGTTTTATAACATTTAGATTGTGTAGATGAATAAATAATGAATAATTTTTTTTTAAACTTAAACTTGGGAATGAATTCAGACCCTCTAGTCTTACCGGGTCTAACACTAGGACTATTGAGACCTTGTTGTATTTGGTTATTTTTATCGATCATATATTTCAATTGAATTACAAACATTTTTTTCCTAATGTTTTCCTTTTTTTTTATAGGCTCTTTGGAATGATCGCATAGTTCTTCCCAAAATATATATGCAACCTGTGGTTTTTCGAATATTTGATTTTTATTAGTTTGGAAAATCTTTTGATTTACATACTATTCACGAATATTCAATTTATTAGGAATTACTTTTATTTTTATAGGTCGTTATTGGTTTTATTTGGAAATTATTAATTAATATTATTCTTCAATAATTAATACTACATGAAGCGGTAACTCGGTTATGTGAGATAATAATTTAAAAAAATAAAACAATAACTTTGTTTACATCACTTTTATTTGTAATATACTTTTGCCGACCAGGTTTCGCCACTACCGTAGCTTCTTCAGGGCAGTATATTACTAAACTATGAACTAAGATACACATGTGTTATACATTGATAAAAACTGGCGAGTGAAGGGTCAAGGGTGGGAGGTCAGCAGGTACCTGACCGGGAAAGGCGTGTACTTTGTTTATTTGGAATAATTTAAGAATTGAACTTTTATTTAAATTTATTTGATTATTAATGAGTCTACTATTTGTGTTTTTGGCTTTCCTTATTTTTAACGCTTCTAAGTTATGTAGTCTAATGCCTATTCCATTTTTATGCAGTAAACTAGTGCCTGTATTTTTATTGAATGTGTGGTCTGTTTCTAAGAGGTGGTTGGCAAATTCCGAGAACCCATTATTATTGAAACATCTTAAGTGTTCTTTTACCCGGATATTAATATTATTGTTTTGCCTACATAAAACGCGGGGCAATCGTTGCATTGAAGTGAATAAATGCCCGAGTGGTCCAAACTGTCTTCTTTATCTTTACCATGAATTAAAAATCTACCTATACTATTGTCTGTGTAAAATGCTGGTTTAATGTCTGATGGATGGTTTTTATTGCTTTGTTGAGAAAAGTTATTGATATACGATTTTGTATTTTCAAAAAAAGAGTAGTGACTTTTATCATATCTTTAATTTATTTGATGACATTGATAGAAATAAATTTCTACCGACTGAATTTATACATCCCAAAAAAATATCCGCCCCTTGGACAGAGAATCTAAATTAATTATTGGTGGCTAGTTTTGTATTAAAGAGATAGAATAATGATATCCAAGAAAAAAATGATAAACAACCCCTTTTATAACCAGTATTGTCTTTGTGTCTGTCAGGGTTAATACATTTTAAATTTTTTAATACTAAATTGATAACACCGGAGCTGTCATCTGCGATTTTTTTCTTTATTTGTTTACAGTTACTCCACACAGGAGACCCTGACGAAAATAATTTCCCTCAAGGCCTATGCTGTGTGGAGGGTATATTAGAGGAAAGGAAATAGTGAATCTAGGTCTTGAAGATACCCATATTGTAGGAGGAAGGAAACACAGAGGCCGGCAGATCATTCTAGAGCCAAGCTGTTGAACACAAGAATGAGTCGTAGAAGCGACCTGTTTTCGTATTACAAATGTCAACCGTGTGCAAATGTTGGGCGCGCGATTGACGTATTTCCCGACTGCGCACCGGTGCCGAAGGGATCAATGACGCTAGTTTTCCTCAGATCATCTTGCATTAAAATACCTGTAGAACGAGGACAGCATTATCTCCTGACGTCTGTGATCCAAAGATTGCAATCCGTTTGTTAAGATAGGCGAATCTATCAAACGGACCGCCCGTTTCT
The DNA here is from genome assembly GCA_022606495.2 of Halesus radiatus. NCBI lineage: Eukaryota > Metazoa > Arthropoda > Insecta > Trichoptera > Limnephilidae > Halesus > Halesus radiatus. The sequence continues at coordinate 78,889 of JAHDVE020001929.1, read as the reverse complement.
GCAAAGACTCAAATTTATAAAATATTTCTTTGTTTTCATAAAAACAAAGCCTAGTTACAAGAAGCAAATCTAATTTTTAAACACTTCACAAATTATATATATGTTTTACGTTATATACCTAACCACATACCTATTAAATTTGACAAGAACTAAAATATTAGGTGATAGCAGAGCACGATTTTCAATAATGATTTTGTCATAAGAACCACCAAAAACTACGCATTAGATAGAAACTTACAAAGTAGGCAAGTCTGATAATATGATGTATTCATTTACAAGATTTTATAAAAAAAAATTACATACATTTCTTTTTTGTTAGATGTAGCCTCATTTTTGATGAATTGACTTTATTTCCTTCTTCTCTAATCACCATTTATGTCCTACTTTGGCGAACGATTTTTACGATCCAATGATTTTGAGTTTAGTACCATCTTAGTAAAAAAATCTGCAAAATGATCGGTTTGATTATATTATTTCCGCGAATGAACGAGCGTCGCCGAGTAGGTAATCGCTAACTGGGGGGATTACTGATCAAATACCCAGATGCAAAGCTCGGGCTTTCCGTTGCTTTGCATTTACGTGGACTGTACTGTAGTGCCTCGTGCCTTCGAACTGGTGATGGAAAATATAATATTGGCATTTGTTTTGAAATATTCGTATTAATTATTAGTATTGGAAAACCAATTTTTTAAATATCTGTTTTTATAAAAACAAGCAATCGTTTGACAGATTATCCTATGGACGATTTGCAATCTTTAGAACGGATAACACGTCAAAGTCTGTATTTGTTTATCGATGTTTGAATAAATGAACATCCCTCCGAAGAACTAGCTTCGTTGATCTCTTCGGAACCGGTGCACAAAAAGGAAGGGGATGGTCATTTCGAGTGCATTCGTCAATGCTGTGCTTGAAAATAAGAAAAAAAAGTCATATTAAAAAAAATATGTAAACAGTAATAAAAATAATATTTGAATGATTTGCATAGCGCTGTTTTTGCGAAAAATTACCCTAAGGGTTTTGTAAAGATGTTTTTTTTTCCAATGTTCTATTGTATCACTAACTAGACAATTTATTGACAATTTATCTGTAATACCAAACTATATATTGCACAATGCAATTGACCCATGAGCATCATGCCATGTTAAAACATACATGTTATTAATTTTATGTGTAGTCAGATAATATTATACAGGACCATACTTACCTGGCAGGTCACTTGAGATAAACACTGTTTATCAGCGAAACTTATTTACGATTATATCCCAGTGTTAGAAAACAAATGTTATTATAGATATTATTTAATCCTGGTATTCATTTGTAGAATTATGTATGTTCCTGCTTGATTTTAGGAGAGGAAAGGTATATTTTATTGGGTACATCACAGAATTTATTTTCCTAGATGTGAGTCGTCTCCGATTTTATGTACAGACAGATAATATTATTCGGGACCGTACTTAGTTACTTGGCAATACGTTAACAAATAATATCACTAAAACATCTATCTATATTATCCAACATGCAATCTAAAATACTAGAAATGTATGCATCAACCCATTCAATTATAAATAAAAGTACAAAACTTGCAGTTAAGTATTAATTTGTTGATCTAAACAACATAAAAAATAATTCCATCTTTTAGAGAGAGACTCCGTGCATTCTTCCAAATACAAGTTTAATTTGTTTTCTATTCTCGACTTCATATTTTAAACCCGGTTTCCTTTCCCTGCATTCATTCCCCTGAGTACACAATAAATTTCCAAAGACTTTATAATTCGCTGATAGTTTTATTTGCTCGCTAAAACTTTCCTACCAAACGATTTCACTTCGTTAAAATCTCCGCGAGAGTAAGCCACTTATGTTCTAGAACCTGGCTGTATCGGGGGTGAGTACTGCATATCCATTTGTAACCTACAAAAGCTGAAAAAGTTAAAATGGCTCAAGGAAGTAGTCCTTGAAATATCCGGAAGTTAAGAATAAAAGTTTAAATATACGGGCGAAGTTGCGTCGGCGTTGCAATTTGACTTCGCTTCGGACTTGCTCCAAGTCGGCGAAATAAATATAAGAACGATATGAAAACTCATTGAACCTGGGCAGCGAACTCGTGAGGGGTTTATAATATTATTTATGTGTGCAAGTTCTCGAGACCCAAAGTAGGTAACGTCTCCACCACACGGAGAGCCCATAAAGCTCTATTGGCTGAGCTCCGTATAGGATTGTTGGGTGTTAAATCACCCCTATAAATTTGTTGCGTCGCAATTAAATATATTAAGAAGTTGAGGTTTTCAATTAAAGGCTCTTCTTAATTTCTAAATAAGTGAAGGGCATATTTTTATTTCTCACCGCCGATCATAAGTCCTAAATTTATTTTTATGGGGTATTAGTGATAATAATAATAAATTTATTTATTCTGGAATGTGGGAAGGTTGGCGCAATCCCATTAATCCCATAAAGTGTGTACAAATAACATGAATGATTGACGGTCTCCTTGGTAGAGTGGTTACAATCCTTGGTTACAAATCCGAAGGTCACGGGTTTGATTCCCGGCAAGGGTAAGTAAATTTTATTTGATTAAATTGTGTTATTTCAAAATTTTGTAAATTAAAAATAATGCTTTGCATATTTGCAACATATTCCAGAGTAGTAGATACTGTCAGTATCGCCTTGGTGAAAGACCACTATTCAACGTTGCTTGAAATGGCTTTAGCCGTGTTTGGTGACCAGATGTGAATAGCCAGGTACTTTCCCACCTTCCGTCTTCTCCACCTCCTTCCCCTCTTTGATAACTTCAACCTCACAACATATTCCAATTGGGAATGCCATAGTCTTACTGGCTCTAGACGGTTGGGAGCAATTGGGATTCTTGTGTGGTGCATAAAAAAGGATAACATATTTTCATAAAAATGTAAATGTAAAGTGACCAAATTAGACATTGACGAACTATTGGATTTTAGATTGATAGAGCCAATATATTTCTTCATCTTGCTTCTATGCTGGAATCTAGACTCTGGCGGGATTCAATTATGAGGATATTTCCGTAGTTGTTCACCCTCTATCCAAATCCTGCCAGCCGAGTTCTTATAAGGGCTGAAAAGGCTCGTCTTTGCCTGTCGATATAATAGTCATACATCAACTTACTAGTGATGATGTGTCCCACATATTTGACTTCTTCTGCCACTTTCAGAGACTCGCCGTTCAAGAATGATGGTGGAATGTTTATTTACCTATATACCGCACCTTTATTATTTAAGAGTGAGAGTTTTGAAGTTTCGCAATGGTTATAATCAGGTTAGGTAAAATATCATATTAGCTCAAATGATGAATACAACAAAATGTTCCGAAACTGTGACCCGAAAAAGAGAAGAAAACGCAAGACGACTCAACAAATTATTTTAAAGTTTTGTATTTTACCAGGAACCTACGTCAGGTGAGATTGTAACGTGACGACCCAAGGGTCGCTAAAAATACTACGTAATCAAACATAACCCTACTATGTTTAGATGCTCGACTCTTATCTCAGTATTCGTGGGTGGGATCGATGTATGCAGCTCGGGAAGCGGAATGTATTTAAGATACAGAAATGAAACCCTGTTGTTTATAAATCATGAGGTTTAATTGATACACAAAGTGTAACGTTGTCGTTACCTTACAAAATAGAGAGGAGGATTAGTACTACAACGAAATATATATAATTAATTAGGATGGCTCTTGTAGACGGCATCTCGACTTCTACACCAGGGAGGTCCACGCTTGTCCCGATAATTGCAGATTCCTCAATACGCCATCCGCGAGATCTGGGACGTCTCACGGCCGCGCCATCCGCCACAGCAAACCTCATCCGTGGAATCCAGTAAATACAAGAAGATGGTACCTTTCGCTCCAACGTTATTTCTCGGTCATCATTGGCATGGTTACATTTCTAATCCAGCGCTCCTGCACGCGCAGATGGATTATTGTCCCTCCAAGTCACCATCCATAATTTGTTTGACTTCCTACCCACATCGGGTATATGGTTGTTGAAAACGCTCGTTGGCGCAGATGTATAATACAGCACAATTAAAAAAAAAACATAACACTCCTTCCCAAAAACTACCGGCACTGTCCGCCGTGTCAAGTCACGTCTGAGGCCATCTTGTCTTCGCTCTCCTCCCAAAAACTACCGGCACTGTCCGCCGTGTCAAATCACGGCTGAGGCCATCTTGTCTTCGCTCTGCCTTCCTTCCGTCGAATGTCTCCCATAGATATTTCCTCGAATCTCTTCCGTAGACAATATAAGTGATGCCTTTATAAGCGGGGTCAGTATTTACGTTACAAGATTTTTAACAAAATTACTATCTTTCATTGTATTTAAAATGTCACAAAAGAAAGCATTTACATGAAAATCAACAGAAAGGTAATAGAAATTTTATGAAAACAGCTTACACAATAAAATCTTTATTATACACATACATTTACCTACATGTAAATGCCCGCATTCTATATAGGCACATAAACAGCCTACCCCATCTTACTTACATAAAAAGTAGATAATATTAAAAATTATATAAATATTGGAATAAATCAATTTATATTTTCAAAAATACGTGCGAAGTTCCAGCTATGAATCGCAGCGCACCCCGTGCCCCAACGATCGCCCTACTATGACGTGTCAAAAGCAGGAACTAAGCATGCAAAATATCGTATTTACGGCATTTTATACAAAAAATTTACATATACTCGTATGCTCAATGGCGCATTCAAGAGAAAATTCATTTGTATTAGTAAAGTCGGAAAAGGCCGTGCCTATTGGTACAAATTATAAATGTAGTAAGCAGCGCCATCTATTGGTACCTCTATTAGATAGTACAACTTTACTAACGAAATAATTATCATACTCGTATATCTTACATACTATTTTTTACCTGGATTTCACGCAGAAGGTGATACATTTTCAGACAGAGTAGGTAAGTTCAACTGCTCAGAATACAAATACAAACAGACGATTATTGCATACATCCTCAACAATTATTGATATATATGTCTAGAGTATCAGTATCATTGAATGTGTGATATGTTTTGAATTTTCGCCTCTGTAGATAATTATTTTGAATGATACTTACACCATGTTATTCCTGTATTTGTTTATGAGACAAATGAAATATTTGGTTGTTATATTTCATGAAGGTTATCTATTTTACCTATGTACCTACTGTAATGTGTTTTTCACCTGTGTGACTATTGTAACTATCCAAATATAAAGTCCATAAAGAGCGTATGTTATATAATAAATAAATCGATAAATATTATGTTGGCTTTCTTGAAAGCAATTGTGCTGTATATATCTAGTAATTAACTTATAATATGCATTAATGAAGCTGTTATTTTGATATTTGACTGGGCAGGTAATAAAAAAACATCGTCTGAAGTCAGCAGACATAACAAAAAACTTTTTAGCCAAGTTTTTTAAATATCAATTAATTCACTCTTTTTTCCTGCTGCTTAATTAAAAACTCTATGCACGCCACTGCATGTGTGTTTCTAAATACTAGTGAGATGTAATTACGAGTTCATTTACTTTTACTTGTAACGTTATACTGGTGAAATTTAACTCTTTATTTATATCTGATAAATTCAGAACTCACTCGAACAAAGGCATAATATTTCATACTTTTATTAGATTCTCAAAATTCATTCAGTAAGATCAGTTCTGTGGTACAAAATTATATTTCAGCACATTAATAGCCCTATATTTAATACAAATAGACTAAAGCACACTTATAATACTCGTCTTAATTTTAATGAAGGATTAATGCTTCCTAAGCACACAAACAAATATGGACAAAAAACTTTAGATCACATGATTCCTACCTATTTAAATATATTATCTGTTGAAATAAAAAAAAATAATAAAAAGCTGTATTATTAAAATTTGGCTAGCTGATTGTTACGTAAGTTTTTTTATGTTCTCATTTTATATATAGATATATCTTTTGTACCTTAACTGTAAATTTTGAGTTTTGAATAACAAGCTCCCGTTAGACAAAATACAAAAAAGTAGTTTATCGGGACTTTATGCATTGTATTTTTTTTCGTAAAATGTAAAAAAACCGCATTAAATATATTCAAAGCGGTTTAAACGAGATTTCCGCTACGCTAGTCATTTGACTTCATGATTCCCAGTGTTCGAACATACGGATATGTTCTTCGTGTGAACAGAACATAAATACAGCGGAACAAAAATCCAATCAACTCGGAGTATGTGAAGCTTTCAGTCGAATGTCTTTTTTCAACAAAGTGTCCTTTCTGAACAGTATTTCCTTTATTGTTCGAGTTTGCAGCATCGAGGGAGATACGGGGAGATAAAGCCATTACACCAACGAGACGTTTTGTTTACATTTAAGTATCTTTTGATTCCGTTTTAGCTCAGGTGGCGGCGCATCCAGCCGGAAAAAGAAGAGTCCTTGGTGCAAATCCCAAGGCGGAGACGGAACCTTTTATTTTGAAGTTTTCTCACAACGTAATATAGATTTTTAAACGCACTTAACTTCATATGGTTAACCTTCTACCAAATTCCTCTTTAGCGGGTATTTATTGGGTAAAAGTAAAACTATAGACAATATGATGTACTCGTATTTTTAAAGGGTACTCTCTAACATCGTGTATTCAAATAATTCTTTTGAGTTGGCTATCTAGTTTCAGCGGAACCTCACCTATACATAAACTAGTAATGTCTACCATGACGAAACCGGTTGGTATGTTTCATTAATTAAATGAGGTAAACAGAATTTACCATACAAATAAATTGTACCCATTTCAGTAGTGATTTTTTAAGAACACATCCCTTTTTTCGTCTTTCATGTTCATAATAGTAAAAACTTCCAAGATTGCATATAAAAAAACTTCATAAAAAAAACCATTATGTCCGTTTGTAATAATTTTATTACCTTTAAAAGCTAACTATCGCCGCGTATCACTGCAGAGAACAGTAAATAAAAGAAGAGGCGTTATTTCCATATAGGTGCATAAGCACTGCCTATCCTACCTAACTCGCATTAAAAAAATAATAATTTTAAGTGTTTATACATTCAGTTAATGCAAGAAATCAATACTCCCTTTCAAAAATACGCGCGAAGTACCAACGACGAACCTCCGCGCCGCGTGCGATTCACCGACCGCATCACTACAACGTGTCAAAGGCAGGAACTAAGTATGTAAAAACATGTACACATCATATACAAATGTTGACACCATTCTATACATTCAAACGTACATGTGTGCGTAATACGCTCCAATGGATGACTCGTTTGTGTTAGTATCTGAAAATCAGTGTTTTTCGGCAATGCTCGCAAAAGGAGCAACCAGTGCCATCTGTTGGAACATATTTGAATGAAAACTACTTTACTAATGAGTAATTAAATACTGATAATATCATGTTGACTTTGTTTAAAATATTGTCTGTTTATTTAGAGGAAAAAATATTGAAATTTTATCTATCCAGTAATTGGCTTGAAATGTGCATACGAGTAAATAAAGCGGTTATTTCGATATTTAATATGGCTTAGTTTATCCTAACCAAGTACACTAGAGCAGCTTAGCCAATCTTAACGAAAATTTGCATCCATGGTAAATTTTTTTAATACCAATTAATTCGCTGTTTTTCTTGCTGACTACCCTGATAACATACTGTGTGCACGCCACTGGAGACAAGAGAGACTAAATCCATCAATGAAATGACCCCACCTTACATCTCCTATTTACGCGATCCGGAAAACACCGGTCTAAGGAAGTCAACTCTTAGATCAGCATCATCATCCACTATCGGGAAGCTGATGGAACCAAACGCAATCCAAATACTAAATTTGGAAATCGCGCTGTCGGAGTATCAAGGCCAAAGGCTTGGAATAAATTCCCCCGGAACTAAGATGCGTACCAAGTCCAACAGAATTTCGGTCCGAATAAAAAATTTACCCTTTCAAACTATCATATCCTTAAATTCACTATTCCCGCGAGTACCACACATGTAATGCCTATATGTCCTAATTACACTTATTTTATTAACATTACTTGAAACCTCACATTTCAACCCATTTCTTATCGAGAGACGAATCATGTTTAGGAAGATAAATTCTGATCAAATCATTACTTGTACCACCCATCATAAAATATGCTTTTTTTACCCAAAATTGAGCAAGAACATAAACAATCATTAAAACAAATACCAAGATTCAATAACATCTCCAATAACATGCGTTTTCTAATATTATGTCCTCTGCGTGCAGAACCGTACATAAATTTCGCTAATTAAGAGTTTTTATATCAAGTGGCCTGCCAGGTTAGTATAGTCCTGTACAATATTTTCTACCTGTACATATAATTAATAACACGTATATTTTAACGCGGCATCACGTTCATGGATCAAACGTATTGTATGTATAGTTTGTATAACCCGGGAATGGTAGTAATATAGTCGTTTATTGATAAGATAGAGCATTGAAAAAAAAACATAGCGAGACAACTTTTTTCACAAAAGCGGTGTTTTTTCATACTTAAGAGCATAATAATAATAATGTCCTGTAAGAAACCCTGTTATAATGAGAGCATTGGTATTACGGACATGTATCTGCGGCGTGTCTATTGAAATCAGTATGCATGAAGGAACTGCTGCCAAATCGTCCAATAACCTCCCTCGGGCTGTGCATCCCATGCCATGGCTGCAGCCGCAAGTAACTACCGAGGCGCCGGGCCGGTATCACAAGTACCCGACTATTGTTAATTAAATACTTGAACGGAACACCATAGTGGCCAAGCCGCTTTGCATGGGTAATCTAAATTATTTTAATCTCTGCAATTCTTCATTGTCACTACTTCTTTAAATCAAGCTAAATTTGTAGAACTCAGTTATAATTTATTGGAATAATTTATCGAAATTGATAAACTTCATTGTAATTTTAATTTTTTTGTATTTCTTGAAGATTTTGTTTTGAATATTTTGTTTTGAAGAGTTTTATCCACTATGTACGTTCGTTTTAACATGATTTTATTTATTTGTTACCGGTTTCGACACATCCGTGTCATTCACTAGAGTTCTTACATAATTTTATCATTATATCGTTAGTAAAGAGATGGCGCTTTATTTGTTGACGTCACAGAAAGGCACGGCATTTTAGACAGTGACACAAACGAGGTCGTCCCGTTGAGCGAATTGGGCACACATGTACGCTTTTTAAATGTGGAATAGAGTTAAAATTTGAATAAAATTATGTGTACGTCATTTTGCACACATAGTTCCTGCCTTTGACACCTTATAGCTGCGATTCCCAGTTGAAACTTCGCGGGTATATTTGAAAGGGTTCCATTTCAATTTAAAACGCGTATGAATCAGCACACATTTTAAAAGTGATATAAAGTCAAAGGGCGACGAAAAAAAACTAACCCGAAAACCTAATCTAATTCAACATAATGAATCTTAAATAATTAAAAAATATAATATAATATTAATATTAGGTTAGGTTTGAAGGCCTCCATGGTCGAGAGGTAAGGCTCTCGACTACGAATCCGAAGGTCACGGGTTCAAATCCCGGAGTACGCAAGTAAATTTTATTTAATTAATTTGTGCTGTTTCACAATTAATTCATTTTAAAAATAATATACAGTATATTTGCGCACGTTCTAGAGTAGAAGATACTCTCAGTATCGCCCCGGTGAAAGACCGCCATTCAGAATTGAAACGTTGCTTGAAATGGCTTTTAGCCGTGTTTGGTAACCAGATCTGAATAGCCAGGTATTTTCCCACCTTCCTCTTCTCCTTCTCGTTCCCCTCCCCAATACCTTCAACCTCACAACATTCCCCAATTGGGGATGCTATAGTCTCACTGGATCCAGGCGGTTGGGAGCAGTTGGAAGTCTCGTGCGGTATTCATATAACAATTTTTTTTTTTAAGTTTGGGTTTCCAGACTAGTTTTTCCTCAGTTTTTACAAGTTTTGTTGGTTCATACTTGTGTTGAATTACCCATTAACCCTTTAAGAGGGCAAATTAATGTTTTGCAATATTAAAAAACAAAAAAAACATATTTTAATTCGAGTAAGGTAGGTTAGGCAGTACTTATGTGCCTACGTAAACGGGACGACACTCACTTCTGACAACATAATTTACCTAACTGAGCGCCCATTTACATGCCCAGTGCCTAAATATTAATGTTTAAAAAAAATCGGACTACTTTGGAATCGAAACCACTATCAAAAGTCTCAAAATCAAATACATAGACCACTCCAACAAGAACGCCACCATCGAACAATGACGAGTGCCACAGAGCCTCGTACATATAATTATTGTAACTAACTACCTAACTAACTAACCATCACGCCGTTTCTCCGCAGGGGTAGGCAGAAAGGACGAACCGCCAAACATCTCGATGTTGGTATACACTTCTTGCTTCATTCACATTCATACATCGTCTCATACATTCTCTTCTATTATTCCGACTTCTGACATGGCCCGACTCAAGTATTTGATTCACTTGATCGCGCCGTGTCCCCGGCTTCTTGTTCCATTTACACTCGTGTTATATATTCTTCTTACACTCCTTTCGTCGTTTATTCGCTCTATATGCCCAAACCATTTAACCGTCCCTTTCTTAATCTTACTCATTACGCTTACATCAGCCTTGCATTTTTTACGAATCTCAATATTTTTCACAAGATCATCATACCTGGTTTTACCACACATTTGCCTCAGATATATCATTTGTACGGCATTCAGTTTACTTTCATCCTTCCTGAATTGTAACAGTCTAAAAGAAAGTTTTTTAAAAGAAAGACAAATATTCCCTAGTTGCGAATGACCTGACAATATTTGAAAATCTCCTACTTCCATCACAGGAGCATAAGCGCAAGATGTTGCTTGTGTCATAATGGAGGGCTTAGTCAGCCTAGGGATTTCACTCGCGAGGATACGATACCAACTCCGCTACAGAATGGTCACATTATTTCACTGATTGCTACTGTGCATTTTTAAATGAGCACTTGTAGCCAACCTGTTGAGATTATTAAAATAAAATAAAATCTTATTTTATATAATTATCCTGAAAGGCTGACTTTGAGATGCTGAAATATAACTAGCGGTACCTCTAGTGTGGAAAAACTTTTACAATATAATAATCAAACTACGTGTATTATCTAACCTGAGAAATCCTTCAGAGCTGAGCTGTCCCTTTTCTCCATCAGTCACTGACCGGTCAAAACAGCTCAGTGAAACAACGGAAAGCAGAAAAACAAAAGGTCTTTAAACAAAAGACAAAACTGAACAGAAAACGAGAAGGTGTTATTTCGAACAATTTATTTTTAGATTTCGAAAGGCGCCAACATTCTCGCTTCCCCTGGCGCTATTTGGGTCACTACTGCTACCCAAACAGAAATACGTCCTTGTCAAAGACATAACCAAACCAATTAATTTTCTGATTTTAATAAAAATCCGCACTTTGAGGGGTTTATCAAAGATGTAATAATAGAAATCCACGCTAGCGTGTAATTAAAAAAAACTCTAAGGCAAATACACAAAAGCAGCATTTGGTTTAGAAAATATTTTGTCAGGCCAAATTTTTAATTCAAATACCTGGCCTGTTCAGTATTTGATTTCAGTTTCACGGTTCAGAAAAGACTTTCAGCATAGTAATTATTGAAATCAAAGTTGTTAAAATATCTGCCACCCCCTTCCCGGTGAAATTCCCCTAAAGTCAAAAGTTCTTTATATAAAACAATACGGCTTTGTTTGAGAATTTTGTAGTGATGAACGACGAACTGGCAGGAGGGATTAAATGTGGAATAATATTTTTGAAATCCTTGTTTCGTTTGTTCACCCTAGGGAAATAAATAAAAATGCATAACGTTATTTTATTATGAGCACTTTTTGATTTATTTAGGTATACGCCCATCTGGGCTTTTACGTGGATTTTTGAACATAATATAAAGAGCTATCGAATATTACAAGTGCATAGAGATTCTAAATAATGATGTAATGAACAATCTTTTTCAAACGTTTAACGGTGACATAAAATAGAAAACCAAAACAATATTATAACACAAATCATTAACCCTACATTATCCAAGCTACAATATTACAGTGCTACATATTGTAGGATTCGTCAAAGTGCTGGTATAGACGACGCTTTACTGTATAAATGGGGTCAGTAAATATATCAACATCACCTCCAAACCCGTTGTCCAGATCATGCATCCTATTGGTTAATGAATGAAACTGATATTTAATTTTTTTTTTTTTGTTTAATTTGTAGAACTACATTTAATTTTTTAAAATTTAATATTAATCAAATTTAATAATGTTATTTTTAAGTTCTGCTAGCATTTTTACTGTCCGGGAGTTTGAAAATGGTTTGAATGCCGAAACAGCTGTCACAATAATAAAAACTAAAAAAAAATGATTGTTGATTGTGTAAGTTTGCAGAAAAATATTAGAGTTTTCATGTATTCCTCGTCAGTACATTTAATTTATTAGTGGCGAGGATGGCAGGGCTGTTAATTAGGTTGTTAATGATTCTATATAATACAACTAGGTCTGATATAATTCTACTGTCAGACAGTTGATGTGATTAAATGAAAAATGGATGTCACGTACAGAATGTTTCAATACGTGTTCCTATAATTATAATAGGTGGTGGATGTGACAGTTCGGTATTTTGGAAAACACTAACTTATAACATTTCAATGAGATGATTAAAAGTTATATTAAATTGAAATTGGATAGGAAAGATGGTGAGTAGTTGAATCTTTAATTCCTTGGAAAAAATTGTCCACATTTCTCATAGATACCCAAAGGCCGGAAGATATTCCAGAATTTAATGTAAATCAAATTTAATAATGTAATTATTAAGTTCTGGAAGTATTTTTAGTTGTTATTATTGTGACAGCTGTTTCGGCGTTTAAGGCCATTTTCAAACTGTGGTTAATCCACATTGCCACGACTTATTTATATGATTTAATTTACCCCCACTCCTTTAAAATTTGGATGAATGGGTAATGATTTATTATCGGTAAAACCGATTTATTTAGAAAGCAATTAAAATTCTGAATTCTGTGAGGTTTTCACATTTATAATGTGTTTTTACTCGTTATTAACTGACAATGTTTTCTTAATTGATTTATTTAAATGTGTTGTATTGTTTTGATAATGTGAACATACTGAGAAGCGGTGAGTATATACTTTTCCTTACTTTATTAATTAATGTTGTGTTAGGGTCGTTAGTTCGTTTATTAATTTCTAATTCATTTTTGTTTATGCTCATATTTTGTATATTCTTAAATTATTGTTTTAAATTTTTTATCATTTTTCTATACTTGAAATTATTTTTTAGTATTCATTTATTCCTGAAGATGATAGCATTGCTAACCAAACATGTAGAAATATATATATATTTTAAGTAAAGTGGTATATACAAAGTGTATTTTCAATTATATATATTATTACACTTTAAATAAAATAAATTTAAAAAAATACATTTAGTCAACCAACAAAATTTCTCAGACATAAATGTGCGATTTTTTTAAAGAATTTTATCCACCATGCACCTTTGTTGCATTAATTTTATTACTGTGCTACCGCTTTCTACGCATCCAAAAATCAAAAATTGTACCAATCTGAAGATGATCGTTGCAACTAGAAACCGGTCAGGTCTGAACTAAATAAGTTGAAGAAAGTTATAAGTATTAATTGATAAACTAAAGTTCTTAAAAACTTAAGACAAGATTTTTGTGCATAGCGCAAAGGGTAACAATTATTTTTATAAACAATAATTATTAGCCTGAAACACTCATCCAAATTGAAAAAACCTTCCGAGAAAAGATAAATGTCGCTGACAGGACTCGAACCTGCACCCTTCTGATTGCCGGTCAGATGCTCTACCGTTGAGCTACGTCGGCTTATCGCAAACCCGCCAAGTTAATCAATATATATATAGTAGTGTTTCATTCAATAATTACTGTTTTTTTAATTATATTTTCATCAAATCTTGTCTTAAGTTTTTAAGAACTTTATACTAGTGTTTCATTCAATAATTACTGTTTTTTTTATTATATTTTCATCAAATCTTGTCTTAAGTTTTTAAGAACTTTAGTTTATCAATTAATAAATATTTGACAAGTCAAAGCAATTTTCACTAATAAAATGTAGACATAATTTGTCTCGACGCCATCTATTTGAGGGATTTAGCCGTTACAAGCCTTTCTCATACTAATAAAGTTGGTTGTTTACAGGTGAAAATATAATTAAAAAAAAAGTATTTATTGAATGAAACACTAGTATATATTGATTAACTTGGCTGGTTTGCGATAAGCCGACGTAGCTCAACGGTAGAGCATCTGACCGGACATCAGAAGGGTGCAGGTTCGAGTCCTGTCGGCGACATTTATCTTTGCTCGGAAAGGGTTTTTTCAATTTGGATGAGTGTTTCAGGCTAATAATTATTGTTTATAAAAATAAAGTTATAATTGTTTTAAAAATATTTTTTAATAATTAAAATTCCTAGAGTGGGACACTCGACAAGTAGTAGACTCGAGTTCGAATCTCAAGGCGGCTAAATGCTCTATATCAGGTTCGAAAAAATTTTGTTTAGCAAATAAAACAATTTTTACTGTAAAATTCAGAATAATTAAATGCTTTTTTATTAGGAATCACGTCATCTCTTGATTTTCATAAATCCGTATATTTATTTAATTATAATAATAACATTTATTTATTTAAACGACACTTTATTTAACAACAAAATGTAAGAAAGCTTTGACTAGAACAACTTTGAGAGGAACAAATATCGTTTTAGGAGAGTCAAATTGTTTATATTAAGTTCTATTATACAATATTATATATATAAAGTATAATAGTTAAGTATAAAGAGATGTGAAGGATAGTATGGAATAATAGTTCAGATCGAAGAGATAAGAAAAAAGAATATAGTAATCGTTTAGATATACCAGATAAGTTGAGTGTAGTATAATAGTTAAGTACTTATGAAGAGATGAGAACAACAAATATTATACAGTAAACAATTATGTATATATGTTTGATAGATTTAGAAGCTTACTTCTGATCTTACTTGAGCTTGCGCATAATTTTGAGATTTAAATAATTTGAATACCTTCACCAGAATTCGTTATCCCATTTGAAAGAACGTTTTTAAAAGTGACACGTATTTGTATGTTATTTAATAATATGTAGATACGGTTCGCTTACGGAACAGAAAATATCATCCAACATAAAAGGGGTACACAAACTTTGGTATACGGAAAGAGAGCGGACGCGGAATTCTGATAATTTCTAGGAATCAGCATTCTGAAAATAAAAATAAACCAGCATTTCTTCATTAAGGTTAACGGTTATTTTGGTGTGCCTGTCTCACTAGGAGAGCCTGTGTTGAGAGTAGGCAAATATTACAGTTATAAAGTTTACAACGTTAACAAAGTTTACAATGTTTACAAAGTTTACGATGTTTACAAAGTTTACAATGTTTACAAAGTTTACAAGGTTTACAAAGTTTAAAAAGTTTAAAAAGTTTACAAAGTTTCTCTAGTTTACAAAGCTTACAAAGTTTACAAAGTTTACAAAGTTTACAAAGTTTACAAAGTTTACAAAGTTTACAAAGTTTACAAAGTTTACAAAGTTTACAAAGTTTACAAAGTTTACAAAGTTTACAAAGTTTACAAAGTTTACAAAGTTTACAAAGTTTACAAAGCTTACAAAGTTTACAAAGTTTACAAAGTTTACAAAGTTTACAAAGTTTACAAAGTTTACATAGTTTACAAAGTTTACAAAGTTTACAAAGTTTACAAAGTTTACAAAGTTTACAAAGCTTACGAAGTTTACAAAGTTTACAAGGTTTACAAAATTTACAAAATGCTTTTTATATAAAACACCCTTAAAAGATTTTTTTTCGTAAAATAGTCAAAATGTTAAATTAAAGGTCCCGAAAATCAAGGAGACTATAAATAACATACACACAAATTCTCACACATATCACTATAAGATTGTACCGTTATGATATACGTAAAATATCTTACGCCACATTGTGCTTACATATATTATGTTATGTTTATTATAATTACTAAATGAAAACTTGTCACTGTATACTGTTTTTCCTTTATATTTACCACCAATTCTCTAATATTATCATCTATACCATTTCAAGCATCATTTTCAGGAAACATTACTATCTAAACATGTATAACTCCGATTCTCTATATAAGCATTGCTTAAAAGAGAGGTGAAAAAACAAAATTTATAAATAAAAAAAAATTAAGTTAAGTCACGATATGCCACCGCAAATTTAATATCACAGGGGATTAAATGACACGCTTCTTCAATATTCGCCTCTGAACTTATTACTTGAATGGTACTTACACTATGTTATTCGTGTATTTGTTCGATTTATTATCTTTGAACCTACTGTGATTTTTGCACCTGTTTATTATAACTAACTTTAACACATAAAATGGGCAGAACATATTGCACAAAATATTAAACGAATTCGAAAACTATACTATATATTCCTCAAACTAAGAAATATTTTACAAAAATCTATGCTACTGAAGGTTTACTATGCGTTAGCACAATCAATTCTACAATATGGAATAATAGGCTGAGGAGGATCGTTTAAAACTAACTTAGCCCCATTGGAAATAGTCCAAATAAGACTGATTGAAATAATTCTAAAAAAACCATCTTATTTTTCAACACGTGAGTTATTCAACAAATTTAATGTCTTAGATTTAAATACAATACAATATACCAAAAAAAATCATTACTTCAAATCCATAAAGAAAATCTAAAATTAGAGTCATTGAGCACCAGGCCGAGAACCACAGGACAAATAATAATCCCTAAACTTAATACAATAACAGCTCAACACCATTACACTTATTCTGCCATAAAAAGTTTTAACGAACTTCCCAAAGCACACAAGATGAAAAAAATTATGAATTCTTTAAGAAAAAACTTAAAATACATTTTACAAGAAACTAATTTTAGGTGTATCTTATAAGTTCACTTGGAAAAAATGTATATATGTTTATATACATATTGTACATTATATACATATATTGTATTTCTAAAAATTTGTTTTATTTTATTTTATTTTTTACTTTTCCTTTTATTTTATTTTAACAGTAATACCAGAACATCAAGTTCATGGTATTACTGTTGAAATTATTAAATGTGTAACAATAAATATTAGTACTCCCTCCCTAAACACGAGAATTTCTCAATTAGAGAGGTATTAAATTTAAAAAAAGGAAACCTAAAGGATTATTTAAATAAATAATTAAAAAAACTTAGTACTTAAATACACTTTTGTTATTACCATGTAAACAATGTTCTTAATTATGTCTAATAAATATCTGAAAAAAAAATGTAAAAGCTCATGTAGGGCGTATATTACACAATAAATAAATATTCATAATAATTCTCATGGGAATGAATTAAAAAGATTGGTTAACTCTTCCTCACAGTACGCCTTCGAGACATCACTGCATACACCCGTCATACATCTAATATGATACCGCGGAGTAAATTGCTCACAACATCACGTTTATATTCCCCGGGCGCGTCTAAACCTCGACATATCTTATTGCCCCACTTTTTGCATTTCACAATTTTTTCTTCAGACGGTGGATAAATATTCGTGGTTTTCAATTATTAATTTCACTGATTTAAAATAAAAAAAACTTTTATGAATTTGTTTTAAGATAAGGATTTTATTAATTATTATATCATGTTCTATATTATTAAGTTACGAGAGTTCTATTTTTGAGAGAGGACTAAATTTTAACAATTCAATGGCGTGAGTTATAATTTACGTTGGTTTCAATATATTATTCAACCCCTTGAAATTCGAATTTTCGGCTGACGAATCGCAAAAAACTAGAGCGTTTGCCGCGTTTACCTCGCCGTGCGCCAGGTGAGTGAAATTCCGTAATTACTCTTTTTTTTTTTAAAATTATGTTTTTATAAATGATACCGTCTTACCAGATAATGCGTGTATGTAGGTATATATACATCACGAGTAGTTTCCCGAGCTTAAAATATTTAGAGAAATGATTTTTTATGTTACAAAAAAAGTTGCATAAAGAAATACGAAAATATTTTTGAAGTTTTACTATGTTTTCCATAATATTTATTAGAAAAAAAATTAATATAAAATCTTCTTAACGTAGTACGTTAAGAAGGTTTATTTGAGTATTGTACGAATATACGCTAAGGCACAAAATCCCTTGAGAACGTGATCATTCCGAACGGATTCCGATAGTGCGCTTTGGCGTTCAACGGAATTATGCGGATGTGCCATATAGCGCGTTGGCGTTCCACAAGTCAACAATAACTAGATAATACTCATTTGTGGAAAATATTTAATGGTGACATATTTTTAAAGAAGTGTATATTAAATCTGCATTTCCGGAATTAAAACGTTGCCAAAAATGTCTAAAATTTTTTTTTTTTGGGTAGGTACTGTACAAGCGTTATTTTCCCTTTCTCATTCTCCCCTTCTACTCTGCCAATTCCTTACGCATTAAAATATTTCATAATCTGAGGGGGACTGTTATGCGTAATCATCAGAATACAGTTATTCTGTCGTCATCTTACGAACACAGATACCGTTTCATAATTTAACACATACACTGCACATAACATTATTACATCATATAATACACTTAGGCGGTCACAAGTGTTTAGTTTTAAAAATATGCAATGTATAAAAATATATATATATATTTTAATATCAACAAAAATTTAAATTTTCTGAACTTATTTTCGAAATAAAAGATCACCCTGTGAGGTTACGCTTAAAATCCGTGAAAATCGTTTTATAATTAATAATTGAATTGAACAGAATTTCTCCGAAATGTTTTAAAAAATTTATAAAATTGTTTTTTAAATGGTTATTTATACTCGTATTTATGTGACATATTTATACTATACTCAAATAATCTGGTATAAACAATTTTTATAAACGTTTTTTCCGATACTTTTCTTCACATCTCTTTATACTTTTTTCTAGATATATTATATTATCATAATATGTCAATACTAGTTTTTTTCCCTTCTATTTTTGTATAATGACACTTAATATGAACTAAACTTGTCAATTTTACTGTCCTAAAATAAGATATTTTCCTAGTTGGGCAGTCAAAGCTTTCTTACATTTTATTTTTAAATAATATGTGTTTCAAATAAAAAAATAAAAAAATAAAATTTACATGTCTACCTATTATTAGGACTAGGGGAGAAGAAAGGGACACGTGGTAAGCCAGTGTAAAGAAAGGGGGGAAAAGGGGAAGAAGAGGGTTGGGAAAAAGAAGGCAGTACAAACTCACCTCGAGGCCAGAAGCAGAACTGGGCCCAGGCTCCACTACGGTTAGCTCAGCTGATAAAACATTGCGTTTCTCATCTAAAAGTCAATGGGTCGGCCGCGGCCTTAGTATCAGAATTGGTAACTAGCTACTTGAATGAAGAGATGTGTGCTTCCTACTCAGGGTTTATTTATAACAACACATGGGCAGGTAAATTACATACCGGATTCACCACAAAGGGTGTTACCTAATCTGCTCCTGACAAATCTCTCTCTGATGGTTCTCCAACCGGACATGCTATTTGAAAAGGCACAGCTATAAATTTGTACATAATGAGTGGGGAATATAGTAGCAGCTTACATGAGTAAATGGCAATCGGGTGACGCTGACGACGTGTCTGGGTCTCCAAGCGGACAGCTTTCACGGGATCACAGGTAGATTATGCACTCCAACACTGATTTTAACAATTACAGGGAAGCACAGACCAGGCGTTTACAAGGTGCTGGTGTAATAACTGACTGCTACATGCCCTAGGCACACATGCGGTTGATAATTTCATCTCTGGATTGGGAAATCCAATGGCGTGCATTCGCCTGCCCAAGGCACGATAACGTGCTTGACAACTCCGTGTCTAGATTAGAAAAGATGCAATAGCGAGTGGCTACGTGCCCAAAGTACACACGCAGCTGATATCTCTGTGTCTCGATTCAGAATGAGATGGCGGCTAATCGCTTCTCGAGCCCAGCCGCCGGAAATTATCTCAGCGTTGTCTCATCGGTTGATAAACAGTGATGGCCGGCGGAAACTTACCGGATTGGTTGATAATGGTCATGTGATTGCGAGACGTACTGCTATTGGTTGAAGCGTAACGTTTTGCAATCGAGCGGCTAGGCGTAAATCAGTGGCTAGAAGATTATTCCTCCAACGACTAGAATATCCCGTTTGTGTTACTTAAAACTATAAACATTATATTTACTATGTACCACCTTTTTCATCATGTTATTTTTTTTTCTTTTATCATTCTAATATTGTATTACCTACGGATCTTATTTTTTGCTTTGTTCTTTACTTAAATATGTCTATCCTTTGTTGTTTAACGTGCTCATAAGAGCTCTTTATTGCTTGAACATTTCTCATTTCTCATATTAAAGTTTTTGTCTTAAACTGAGTGTGTAAAAGTCAAAAAGCGTAATTTAAATAAATAAACACTTTCTTCAAATGATTGGTATTCACTTTGTGGCGTAATTATTAAAAAAAAGAATTTAAAAATATACTTAATATTATTCTAGAAATTTCAGTATTAGAGTTAAGGAACACCTAAGGTCTGAATTTGCAAAATATATTTTAGATATCAATCATCCATTTGATATAAATAAAGGTTTAAAAAATTTATATACAAATACAACCGGCTTACAATTAGATAAATTAGAAATTTTATAAATCAGTATTAGCGTTAACAGTGAATTAAATTTAATAAACAATCAATTTCTTTTTAAATAGCTATCTCTTGAATTCATTTTCATATTAATATTATTAATAAAAGTAATTTATTTCTTAATCACTAATATAAATTAATTACTTGCCCAATTTAATCAATTTTTCTTTATGTTTATAATTTGTGTATTTTTACATTATTGTGTTTATATTTTTATCATTTGTTATTATTATTTATAATTATTTTTTAGTATTCATATATTCCTGACGATGAAAGCATCGCTTTCGAACCATGTTGATATCAATGTATATTTATAAAGCGGTGAATACTAATATATGTTTAAATTCATATAAAAATAAATAATTGTCTGTGAGAATCGTTTACAAATATTTTTAGAATGTTTGTATGTCAAACCTTCGAATGTTAGCCGTTCAGACAGTATTTATAAATCGAGATATTTGTTTAGAGTTTAGAGAAACGTTTATGCGGGTAGCACTCAGATAAAATGTTGGAACAGAACTCGGCAAGTTTTCGAAAAGATTTATTTGTCCCGGAAATAAATTCTTCACGTCTGCTCAAGAAAATTAAAAGAATCCGCTACGGAAAAAGAAAATAATTCCTGCTTTTCTGGCTGTAAGGTTTTCTATGCAGGAAATATTTATGACCTTTTCATTGTTACTTTACAAAGGAATTCATGCAGAATAATTAGAAGTAGCAGCTTAAAAACTGGTGTCACAGTTTCTTGCTGCTAGGCCCTGCGGGAGATTTTGATGTTTTGATTTGATTTCCCATTTTTTATATTATCTCTCAAAGATGACATGACCATGAGAGAAATTATTTTCCTCGGGACCTGTGTCTTTTTGAAAAGAGGGTAGAGTAAACATGGGTCTTGAAGAGACTCGTGTTATAGGAGGAAGGAACCACGGTGGCTGAAAAACTGTTTCACAGCCGCGATGTTGAAGGACGAGTCGTAAAAGAAACGACCCATTCTCATGTAAAAAATGTCACCATTTAGAAATGTTGACCGCGTGTTCGGCATAAATTCCGACTATATATGGTAATGCTCATACTTGTTTGGACATTCTTACCTCAAAACCGACCGGCCATAGATTTGGATCATTTAAGCGGGCTTTTTGAAACATTAAAACTAACTTTAGAAAGAAAACTAAATATATTAATATACTATTGGGGCTAATGTTAGTAAACAAGAATCTGTGAAGCATGGGGTTCCTCAAGGAACAGTTATCGGCCCGTTATTGTTCCTCGTTTACATTAATGATCTATGTAATATGAAAATACCGGGAAAACTTTTCTCATTTGCTGATGATACTGCAATCACAGTACATGGTAAATCCTGGAACGAAGTCAGTGAAAATGCCAATAAATGCACCTCCATTATCAAAGAATGGCTCAACCAAAACCTTTTAACTCTGAACTGTGAAAAAACTATTTACATTCCTTTCTATAATACCAAAAGGACGGCACCTTTAACCAACCTAAATATAAGGTTCCACAACAATGTTTGCAACCCTGTTACATGCCATAATTGTACAGAAATGAGTTCAGGGAATACAGTTAAATATTTAGGAATTATAATAGACAGTCAACTCAAATGGACATATCATGTAGAAAAGCTTGTAAGTAAATTAAGGTATTTAACTTACATATTTAAACGTTTGAATAACATACTTGATATCAAAATAATGAAAATGGTATACCACGCACTGGTGCAATCATCAGTATCTTATGGAATAATCGGATGGGGGGAATATATAATACTTACCTTAAACCACTTGAAACATCGCAAAAATTAATACTAAAAATAATGTTACATAAAGAAAGTACTTTCCCCTCCATGCAATTATTCCATGAGGCTGAACTGTTAGATATAAGAAAAATTTATTGTCTACAGTGCCTAAAATATGTATTTTCAAGAAAATACTATTCCCAAAAAATGAAAATCGTTCTAGTAACAGGATAACTAACGTACTTGAAGTACCTTTGTGTAAAACTAGGCTTGCGCAGAGACATGCTTTTTTATTGCTCCTAAAATTTTTAATTTTCTATCTACAGAATGAAGTGTCCAAACATATTATCTTTAAACATATACAAACATGAAATAAAAAATTGGATTAAAACCAAAGATATCAACCTTTTCCTGCTATAACTGTATATTTTCCCCACTTTTCTTTCTTTGTTTTTCGATTTGTTTTCTTATCTAACATAAAATCTTTTATTTAACTAACCTTCAACATTCATTTATTAATACAAATAAACCAATATACTGCAACAAACTGATACCAGGTATACCCACGCACTGGCTTTGCCTATGTGGGTTTTTTTGTTCTATATACATTACTCATAGGTTGTTCAGATGTATTTATAATTTAATGTTAAAAAAAAAAAAAACAACAACAAAATGTTTTTAAATAAAAATAAAATAAATAAATAAAGTATAAGTTTGAACGTCATTAAAAAAATCACTCGAGTTCGTTATTAGATGAACAGGTTATGTTTGTAAGGGAAGTAATTTTTCATTTTAAATCATATTATTAATAGATAAATCGATAAAAGTATGTTGTGGGAGTGTTTGTGTGCCCGAAATAAGTTGTTTTTTTATCGTACTTTTTACTTAAAATTGTGAGTCAGCACACATCTCAATCTGAAAATAACAAAATAGTGGTACATGCACATAACACAAGACTATCTAAGAATCCATTTCCGAAAAAATTACAACACATTATCCGACTTAATAAAAAATGAGAACTACATTTTAGAAGGAGGTGTTTGCTGAAAAAATGGTTATGCGAAAAAAAAAATCGTTTTGCACCATTTTAAAAATTATTTTCTGTATTTTCTGTACCCTTGTTTTTATTTTCGTAAACATTAATTTTAAAAAAAAATTGTCATAAAATATTTAAAATATTTATTTGCCTTGTGATGACTATTACATTCTCTAACCATAAACAAAAAACAAAGAAACATTAATCTGAACATTTATTTTTTCAAAACGTATCTAAATAATAAAGTTCTTAAGTAGGTACCTATCTGTTTTTTACGTTTTGAAAATTTTCTACCCAAAAAACCTTCTTCTTTTTAATATGTGATCTGTGGCTAACGGGAGTGGTATATCTATGGGATAACCTCAATACAACAAAGCGGATCCAATGTTCTTCATACTAATTTTAAAATGTTATAGCAACAGTTTTACCAGGGGTGTTAGTTAAGGTTTGCCGGTTTTTTCAATAAAGAAAACGCTTAATTCTCAAGGGAATCTCAAAAAATTTATATTCAAAGTATTGACCATCGGATTCTATACATTTTGCCCATCTTTGAGGCAAATCATGGATACCATTCCATAAAAAAAAATTCTCTTTCGAGGCAAACCATTCGATGAGCCATTTTCGACTTTTTCAAAATTGGCGAAGCGCTGCTCTGCGAGTGAGTGTCCCATCGATGCGAAAAGGTGATAGTTGGATGGGGCAAGGTCTGGAGAGTACGGCGGGTGCAATAATATTTCCCAATTCAATGCTTTGAGAGTGTTCTTCGCTACTTTAGCTGTATGAGGCGGTTTGGCGGTTTTTTCGATTTGTCTCTCGTTCATTTGGTGTGGTACCCATTTTCCATACTTTTGGATCTTTCCCATGGCTTTTAAACATTGGCAAATTGTTCCTCGGATGACATTAATTATTTGGGCCAATTGTTGTTGCGATTGGGTTGGGTCTTCATCCCATAACGCCTGCAATTCCTCGTCTTCGAACTTTTTCGTTGCACCAGGATGTTCATTGTCTGTTAAATCCAAATCTCCACTTTTAAATTGATGAAACCATGTCTCACATGTTCTAATCACTGGAGCATGTTCACCATTAGTTTCTACCTGCAACCAATGAGCTTCAACTGCTTTTTTCTTTTGATGAAATAAGAAAAGCAACGAATGCCGCAAATGCGATTTACTTGGAACGAAACTCGACATATTCTATGAAACTATTATTTTGGCAGAATGTAACTTGTTTATGTTTGAAGGTTAATGTCCATAGAAAAATATGACATAGATGCCAAATCATAGAAATGTATACATATCTCTAGCGACATCTATGAGTAAAACCGGCAAACTTCAACTAACACCCCTGGTACATACCTTCACGGTACTAATAAGAACAAACTGTGCTATTTTCAGCGAAACGAGTCGAGTTATTTTCGAGAAAATGTAGGATGAACAGACAAACAAAAATTCATTTCTATATATATAGATTATTTTACATCTCAGATTTTTACTCTTCCATTGGGAGCATTTGGTTGTGGATGGAAGAGGGGTACCATATACGCCAGTGTACTTGCGTGAAATTCGACGGACACAAGCCGAACAACCGTTCAGAGTAGTTGGATATTAGCTTCATTAGTAATGGTCGTTTCGCCATTTTTTTCCCTTCTTACATCCACCTCCTTGACCCGCCTGACAACGTTGCCCAAACGCGCCACCCCTCTAGTTCCCCCCTCTCTATGTTCCTTTCAGACAGAGACGCTCTTGTGAGGTATAATATTAACAAATAAATAGATTGCGGATGAAACGAACTACCAAGTTTCTGTTACGTAACGAACAGTTTCGTTAACGGACCGTTATCCGTCCATTTTTTTATCATGAATAATTGCCATTCGCATATCATCAGTTTCACTGCTCAATCCATTTCACAAATGCAAATAATATATTGTATTTTTAATTAAAATCGTGCACGGTTTCAAATAAGCGACCATCGGGCAACAACTCACAACTGGTAAACGACCGGTAATCTTACAAACGTTTATAAAACGGCAAAATCGGGCGGTAGATCAAATATACGAATGGGTGATTATAAAACCGGCTCCTAGTAATATATGGTACATGTATGTGTTGTAATAAGTTATAGATCACTTGTAGAAATTTTCTGTTTACCTTACCCGCAATAATAGCGTAAAACGTTAAACTTACCAGGCTTCCGATTAAAACTAGTGGCTTAATGGATTTTATGAGTGCCAAACTTTAAATGTGTTTATAATAAGTCAATGACATCGGTGAAATAAAGTAACATTGAAAGTGTGTACCAATAAGCTTCACGATTCAAACTACTTTTTCAACAAAGTTTTAATAGAAACGTCGAAGCATCACGCACGTATAATAAAACGGCCCAGCCCCACTATTTCACTCCTAGATTAGCTTTAATCGTCGCAGTAATAGCTGGAGATTAAAGCCGGATTTAAGTTAAGTCGGAAGCGAAATAAAACTACGGTACTGGGTGAATTGAAATCCTATTGAACCGAGAAATCAATGACAATAAATATTTTTCGTGATGATTTTTTTCCTTCATGAATATTTTTTGCAAATAGTTCAGAGCATAATATGCTCTCAGTTTAGATACACTTGATACTACAGAGAAGAGAATCAAGAGAGGTGAGGGGAAGAAGCCAAACATAGCAGGGTGAGGGGTGAGCCTGGAGGCATGTCCTTTTCAGTGATTTTCCAAAAAAATAAATCCGAACCTTATGCAAACAACTCGCATTGCACCGCAAAGTATTAGTATTTTCTCTACGAAAAGCAAATTTGCTAATGACTAATTCGCCCTTTTTAGATGTGTGTGGAATTTATCGCCAAATCCTCCCCGTAGCTGCAGTGCCAATATACAAAACTAACCCAAACCACCAAATTAAGTAATATGGCGATAGAAGTTCGGCTTGTTAATATAAACGGAATATTTTGTTATAGTATTTAGTTTGACCCTTTTAGAAATGTTTGTTAATTTATTTGCCGCAGGTAACGATGATATGATTACGCTTTCGCGTCGTCATCATTTCGGTTTGACAAGATTGTTTTACAAAAATGTTAAGAATTATATTGAATAAGCTTAAAATTAAATAATATAACGATTTCCTGTGGAGTATAATGAAATATTTGTGATTATTCTATCGATCACTTCTATTTTGACAACGTTTGAATGCATAAGAATGCGTTATTCTTTAAAATCTTCCTATTATCATCAACGTGCGAATGGTAGTGCAGTTTGTTAAAAAAATGCGCAACCCGCTCTGGTGCCAAAACGGATGACACGTGACCTTTGCCTCCCGGTCAAAATGGTATGAGTAGATTTTGCTTTGTGCGTGTCTATGTAATTCTGACATCAGTGCGTGGAAAATAGCTCATAATACTGAAATGATTTTGATATGTGCTGATAACGCGCTGGTCGGAGAGAATAATACACAAATATTCCAAATGGTAATTATAATGTCCTCGATTTGAAGGTTGGAATATAAAGTAAAAAGATCCACATTCCCAATGCCATTAATACTACCTTTTGTCTCCCTCTTTCAACAAAGGTGATTTTTTCTTTAATTTGTCTTTAAAATTATAAACTATTATTACGGATTTTCGAAAAAGACAAAATTTTTTCCCACAAGTAGCACGAATTTCTTCAAAAACATCATGAATTTCACCAAAGAGAACGCGAATTACAAAAAATGTTAATTATCATATGTAGTTCTTATTCAGGTTCTGCAATGAATACTGTTCATCAAAAACAGAATTCTCCTGAGTATCTCATAACCATTTCCACATAGTAAAATGTTTAAAGTACAAATAACAAGAAAATGTATTAGGTTATATCACATTAAGTCCCGACACACCTGGGATTTGTCCGGTTGGACAGGTAGCTACTTATCTTAATGAGCAGGGGGTTATCGAGATAAATAGCTATGGGCAAAAAAATAAGCCGGGCAAGACATAAATCATGGCTCACGACAAAGTGAGGGTAGTTGGGACGCTTTCGGGATATATTATTAATTTAGGAAACTTTTGAATGATGTAGGTTCTAGGAGATGCATAAAATTGTCGAGTCTACCCCGGTGGAATTGTAAGCCGGGTATTAAGCTGATAATACCGAATTTAAAAAAAAGCCTAAGCTTGAAAAAATGGTAAAAAGTTTTATTTTATTTAATGAAGTGACCGGTTTCAGCCTATAATGGACATCTTCAGACCGATAATTTTTTTTCTTAAACTAGGATAAACATATTTTATTGGGGTATCATGGGTGGGAAACTATGATTTTTCTTATTATTTTTTATTAAATAATATTAATTACGTACAATGGGAACTTGTACTCGCTAAGCCACCAGTCAAGTCGCTTGTCAGCAGGAGTTTAGTTATAGGTGCATGCGAAGTTGGAAAACATATATATATACATATATATATATATATATATATATATATATATTTATTTTTTTTATATGAACAGCATAACAGTTTTCATAAAGAGAGACTAGACTCCAATTACGTAATATCGATTAAAATAACATTATAAAAATATCAATATATCAGCAAGTATTAAACAAATTGAGAAATTAAAAAAAAAACAGTTTTACAGTTTTGTTACAGTTAGGATAGACTTAATATACTAGTGAAACTTTAAATATTATATTAAATAATTTTGAATATACCCACAGATATCCAGAAGATATACAATCAAGGAGACCGTGATATTTGTTCAATAGACAATGCAAGAAAGAGCAAAATAGCGTAAATACAGCAGATATCATCAAGGAGCTATACAATCAAGGAGATCGTCATATTTGTTACCATCAATACACAATTTAACTTTCCAAACATAATATAAATTTTATTAATCAGCAATGCTATGTCCCGATATTACTTACTATTTACATTTTACTGATCTTAAACCCTGCAGTGTCAAATACATTTCAATATATTTTTGGCCGCTACCTTTTTGTCGTGACTACAACGTCCTACCGGAATTTATTTGTAATCATTAGATAGTATCTTGGGTATATCTATCCGATTTTTATTAATATGGGATATCTGTTGACTTTTCGCACTGTCCAGGATTAATATTCAATTTTGGATTGGGATAGCCGTAGCTCAGTGGATTACCGCGCAAGGGTCGGGATAGACCATGTGGTCCTGGGTTCGAATCCTAGCTGCTACCGTTACTTTGATAATTTATGTGTCTTTTCAGTTTCCTGTTTCATTTGGAGAGATGTTAATATTATTTTCAAAACCATATACTTGATTTGCACCTCGCACTAAACTCACAGAATCGTTAACGACCTACATTCAGAATTTTTTTTTTTGCTTGAAGTGGCTTTATCTGAATTCGTAACCAGATCTGAATAGCCGCGTTAATCCCAACCTTTCCCTTCCCCATCATTTTCCCTTCCCCACTCCCTATAGCTTCGCAACATGCCCCAATTGGGTATGCCATATTCTCACTGAATTCGGACAGATGGGACTCTTGTATTTTGTAATAACATAAAACTTGCCCTTTTCAATCGAGTTTCAATATTCTTTTTTTGTTGTCGTTTTCATATTGAACATTTCAAAATGTAAACTAATTGAAAATGCTAGTTTTGATAACGACAACTTGATAATGCCTTTGGAAGACAAAACAGCTATTACGTGTAATAATAATTACCTTACAGAACTTTTTTTATTAATAAACCGTTCTTTAAATTAAATCATTATAGTAATTATTACATTTATTAAACATAAATTAAAATGGAATTTGACCAATTAAACTTGAACGCAAAAAAATACAAATATTAAAAAAAAAAATACAATGTGAAGAACTTTTTTTACATCACTGATTTTAATATATAAATATCTACATGTTTCAGAAGCAAAACTTCCCTCATCGGGATAAACAATATGCATATATGACGCGCTGAGATCCAGACAGAGTGAAGCTCTATTTGACTAAAATTTTATCGGTGCATGAAGTTTTACGAACAATTTTAATATCTTCGTGCCGCACAGACCAACAGTCAATATTCCAGCGACAAGTTCAGAAAACGTCATGTGAATTGTATGTCATAGACGGAATCTGTAATAAAGTATGTGCCACAGGAACTCAACAGCCTGATTAGTATGAACTAACAGTTGGTGAAATAGCGCACTTTTTTGTGTCTTAATATTTAAGGATTTTTGTTAACAAAACATGAGTTTCACTACTCGAAAATCACGTGTAGGTAAAATCATGGACCTATGAAATATTCAGGTAGAAATCCTACAATCGACATCAAACGATGAACCGAAAAATCAAGTTAGTTTCCTTAGTTTTCTCAAATTTGAGAACAATTTTTGTTGTTTTAATTTATAGTTTCTTCATTCTAATTAAACTTAAGCGCTTGAAAAAGTTATTATTTAATTAAGTTAAACTAATTTTGTATTGTCTTCAAATTAATAATAAAAAACGTATATTTTGGCATTTTAAAACATAATGGTAACAGAGGTGAAATGTTGGAAAAAATGTTAATGTTTGTGATTTTGAAATATTAACGACAGTAAAAACGTTAGTTTTCAGTGCGCATCATTTTGTTACTAAAATAAATCAAAAACCAAGAAAAGTTTATTTTTTAGATGCTATAAAATTACAATTTTTTTGTCACTTGAGTTATTTGATATCAGCGAAATCAAAATGGATTGATGTAATGAATGGATTAATAAAAATCTCAAAAACTTCAAAAGCAGTTTTCTCAAAACTACTCAAAAGGCGTATAAGCCTCTCCGGTTCTCAGCGCCTCACAATATAAGTACATCTTATTATGTATTTTAATAATTACGCCACGAAATAATTACACATCTTTTGGCTGTTCAAATTTTTAACGAATTATTTGATATTTTAAAGCCACATAGCTCATGATTGAAATGAATGTGCGAGCTTAACATAGATAAGGTGAGTAGAAACTGCTGGCAAAATGATATTTAGCTTGAAAGTCCATAGTTTTGTTGCTTCAGATAAATTGTCATTCTGTTGAAGAGTTTACTTTGCTTCTAGCACGCACTTATTTTATTGATTTATAATTCATCAGAAAGCAAATATGTAACTTGCACAATTTCTGACTATGCCTTTATATTCAACAAACGTAAAATGTCGGGTAGTCCGAGGAGCCTAAAATAAATTTCCTTCTAGTTTCTAGTGCCTCCTTGAGAGTAATAGATACGCTGGTATTTCCTTTATGGCATTCCCGGCGCCCGCTGCCCGAGTCTCCCGCGGGCCTGTCAACTCCCACTTTAGTGCCTTATTGGTCACCAAGCTGGAAAAACTATTTTCGTGGAAACGTAAATTCTGCTGAGAGATGTTGTTTAAGGAAACTGAGGAAAATGTGAGAAATTACTGGTGCATTTTGGTAGTACAAGTCACATTTATTCAATAATAAGTGAAAAATATAATGACTATAAAAATATATATTCATATACTCGTATAGATCAGCAAACGACGATTCTGAATATATAACTTTTATTATTTATAATTATACGCAGACTTTATAAATTGTTATTCAAAAGTGAAAAAAATAATCATCTCATCAAAATACCTTGTTATGTTGGTACCATTGCATTCAAAATTCAATCTTAATTCGGATAACCTCTTTAATTGTTATTCAATAAAAAAAAATACTAATGATATAAATTAGAGTATTCGTGAGTAAAGTAATTATCAATTCGAATATTTTGATAATGTTATTGCTGAATACTATTATTATTCTTCTAGTGAAAGTTTCTAAAAAGGTAAATAATGTTATTACTTATTTAGTTATGGCTTACAATGAATATAATGTAAAATAATGTACGGTAAAGCTCATCTTTGTTTTAACATTTGACATTCTAACCTTAAAACTGACCGGCCGTAGATTTGGAGCGTTTTGCCGGACTTTGAAAAATTGAAACTTTGAAAATTATTTTAAGTCTGAAAACTTTTGAAAAAAAAAACTAAATATACTGGTATTTAAGTTGGAACGCAACTATTGATAAGAAAAAAAATCACTTGGAGTTGCTTATTCCAGCTTATTGTTAAATACTTTCTTTATTGATTCGCTCTATATGTCCAAACCATTTGAACCCCCTTGTTAATTAATTTTGTTCGTACATTTAATTGATAATCAATTTTCTTTAAGTTCTGTTTATTTATTTGTACAGCTTTTTTGGCTTCCGGGGGAATTTTCAAACTGTGGTGAAGTCCACTAGAACAGTCCTGTGTTGAGATGAGTGGCTTTACTTTTTTAATAAAACGATATATTATAATTTTTTTTTTTTAAATAACTCCAAAGTTATTCCGACTATAAACAACTATAAAATCTTTAAGTTGGGCCGTACATTTATAGATCACAACAATAGTAATTTCATTCTAACCCAAATAACTATCATAAAGTATCTGTATTCCAATTAGCCACAATCATAGGGTGACCATGTTTTTGTTAACGGGAAGTAATATAAACTTCACTATAGTATAAAATGAGATAACATGACTTTTATACCCGTTAGGGGCTTAGAGAAATATCTCCCCAAAAGACTTTACGGCTATTTGTTTTCTGGGAGAAATATCTTCCAAAAATACTCGAGAGGTTAAAAATGGCGTATTGTATAAAACTGTGTGACGTTCTTTCAATAAACGTCGATTAGTCGACACTGGATTTAAAAACTGAAAAAAAACGTGTACGTCAAAGGAAAAATAGTAGGCATTGCTGATGATACTGTAAAAATATTTCTCAAAAAAACTGGAAAGATAATTTTAAAGAAGCTGAACGTCGGCTCATCGTTCTACAAAATTGATTAATAACCAACCCACTTACGTTAAAAGTTAGTAAAACAAAGTACTTAAGTTTTTCAACTGAAACGTGAAGACACACAGGTAAAGAATACAATCTAAAATTATGTTCAATTCAATTCTTTATTCCTTTTAAAATATTAATATTAAGGCATTTTTCAAGATATTATTAAATAAGACAGGATGTACAACATCACAAATAATAACTTATGAAAAATAATAACAATTAAAAGATAGAAGATAGACATGCATAATCATAGTAAATTCCATGCCACACATACTGGTATTATATATACAAGAAGCAACAAAGCTTTATGTTTAAACGCAGCTTCATTGATGCTAAATATGTTGATAACCGAAGTGATTCTATTTAACAGCAAGATTACCCTCCCCACCGGCATGACCATTGGCAAGTTGGTCCTGCAGGCCGGGAGATAAAACAGTCTACGCTGTCTGTGACGGAAATAACCCCATCGGGAACATAGAAATCAATGCTCCCCATGAATGCCAAACCAATTTTTCACAATGTTTTTGCCCCCTTATTACACATTCAGAAAGTATTAATTACAATGTTAAAGAAATAGATGAAAATTTACGGTGGATCGCTCACATAAATGGTATTTTAGGGAAATATAGATTTTTTTTTTAAATATAAGAAACATTTCATGTCAAAAAGAAAATTTAAAAAATATTACTGTGCGCTATGCCACTCCCGCCTCGAATATGGTATATTAGGGGGGGGATCGGCAATCATAAATTATACGAAACAATTGCCTAAAACCCAAAAGGGTATTTTAAAGATCATCCTTAAAGCCCCCATAAGAACTCTAACAAAAGAAATCTTCAAGTCTTTTGCAGTTCCTAACATCCGAACTATATATGCTAAGAAAGTTTTAATCAAATGTAATAAATTTAAAAAACTTATTTTCACAACAAAACTAACAATAAAACTTATTAACACAAGAGATAACCAGAATGACATTATGAATATAACCAAATTTAGAATTGCCTTTGGACAAAGGAAATATAAATATCTCACCGCTGTGATGTATAATTGTGAGGTATGTTTTGAATATTCGCCTCTGTAGCTAATTATTTGGAATGGTACTTACACTTGTTCGTGAGACAAATGAAATATTTAGTTGTTGTATTTCATGAAGGCTATATATTTTATCTACGCACTGTGATGTGTTTTGCACCTGTGTGACTATTGTAATTAACTAAATATGTAAAAGCCCATATAGGGCGCATATAATATAATGTAATAAATAAGTAAATAATTCACTTCTACCGGCAATAAAAAAACCTGGTATTTAAATTATTTCAAAAACCAAATTAAAACTTGGCTCAAAGAAATTAAAGGAGAGGAGTTTTCCAGCATTTTAAAAAAAAAATCGTAGGAGCTTAAAATAGTTTCCAAATAAAACATAGTCCGCCTTGTAATTTGTTATTATGTAAATAGAAAAAGAAATGTATTGAAAGTAAATAAAAGAAAATAATAGTAATAAAGTAGGTACTACAAAATGAACATTACTTCAGCTTGCATTATTTAATACAGCTGTGGTACATGGTTTAACCACGCATACGCCTCATAATTGAGTTTTAGAACCAAAAATAGTCTAGTTTCCAAGACTTAGGAGGTAATGAATTGTTAAATAAGCATTATGGGCAGCAGCCTAATAAATTCAGTGTTTTCGGGCGACTTAAGAACTTACCGGACACACCACGCTTAAGGCTTTGCTAGCGAGGCACCCAACAGTGAATCGATTCAAACAATATATCTAGCCTAAACTCAAAACGGAAATTTCATTGTTTTAAATAGGACGTTAATGAGAGATATCCAAGAAACACGGAATACTGTATTTTAAATTTTATTTTTTTTTCTTTTTTTTTTTAAATTATTATTATTATATACAAATAATTTACAAAATATATTTAATTAAAGGGTAATGTTGGTCGTGAATACATTATCAGAAAATAGGAGTTCTTAGGCGTGCTAAGGGAGCCACGATTCTCAATCTGGTAGTTATATAACATTCAATTTGTTTCTATTTATAAAATGTTTTGAATGAAATATTTACGAATGTAAGATTTTTTTAAAGAAGACTTTTCTTATTTGTTCTGATTGGTCATTAATACAACGCATATCAATGGGGGGGTTATTTTCATTTTTAGTGGCTTGAAAAATATAATGGTTTTACATTAGAGTTTTTTTTAAATTAGGTTTTATGAATTGATTTTCATTTCATATAAGTTTGTGATATTCGTGATTTTTCTCTTTAAACATTTTTATAATAGAAACCTGCTTAAAATCTTCAACTTTCGGTATTGGAAATAGAGTGAAAATTGATTTCGTTGAGGTGGAATTTTTTTAATGTATTACTTCTATGATGATTCTTTGTGAAATTTTTATAAAATCCTCACCAACCAATAATGCCGTAAACAAGCAATGGGTGAACAATGTCATGCACATTTTCGATTATTTTAATAGTTCTTAGCCTTACAAATATACATAGACATATTCATTCGTGTATAATTAATTCCTAATGTGGTTTCACGAAATGATATCATTGACTAAAGTCGAACTTTGTAATTAGACTGATGATAATTATTTTATCATTTGAATTTAGTTACCTCTAGTGATAAGTCCTTATATTCAACGAAAATCCTGTGTTAAAGTGTGCTCTAGTGGATATTGTGAAATGTCTCTTTGTTTAGGATTTACATGATTTAAGTAAATATCATATTTCTGAAATATTTTTCAGTACATTGTAAATTTATTCATTAATTTAGAGAACTTTCTTTACTTTCGAGGCATGCCAAAAGTTTTCACCAACTCTGGGTGAGAATTAAAAAAAATATACTTCCACTAAGCGAGATTACAAAAAATTATTATTATACAGTGCGACTTTTTAATCGATTGAACTAAGTTTAATGTTTTTAGTTTTGATTTCCCAGGTGGAGTTTTTCGAAGTATAGAGGTGTTGCCTTGAGTATGGCGTGTTATCGTGCTGTACAAAAGCTGTAACAACGTCTTAACGGGGAGAGGGACGTCGGAGAGCTATTATTTATTCATTCAAAATAATGATAGTATTATTACGCAATACGATAAACATAATGTTTTTAAATAGAAAAATATTTTATAAATTTACAAAGGCTTAGCATTTATCAAAATCCAATCAGAAATATTACTTTTTTCTGACCGTTCCATTGTATGTTTTACAAAATATTTAAAATACGAACATGATTTTTAAAGTGGAGAAAAGTATGTTTAATAATTTGTCGTTGCGTTTTTGTAAATAAACGTAACCAAAAATTTATAATTCGCTTTACAAAATATATATATATATAATTTTTCTTAAATTTACTTCATGGATTCTTTTATATTCTCTCGTGTATATGTATATTAATATGAACTAAACTTATCAATTTGACTGTCCTAAAACGAGATTTGTTCCTAGTTGGACAGTCAAAACCTTCTTAAATATTTCTGCAAAATAATGTGTGTTTCAAATAAATATTATTATTATTATCATTTAAAATATCGATCAGAAAAAATCTTTTTTATTTTTATTTTTTGTTTTTATATTTTTATTTACGTAATCATATTTACATAGCAAATATTATTTTTTTAAATACGATAAGCCCGCAAATAATTTAAGTTACCTCTACAATTATAATTTTTTTTATGGCATATACTTCAAAATTTAAAACAAAAATAAATAAAAAAAACTTCTCATCCGTACTAGATATATATTAAACCTTTAATTAAAATATATATATTTTATTTATTTTTGTTTTAAATTTTGAAGTATATATATATATGTATATCATTCAGTTCGGATGGCTATTTTGGCCTCAATTCCAAAATTAAGTTTTGTATGAAACAGGCCCCGCAGCCGTTCCTCTTAACGTGTCTTACCGTGGTGTCCAAATACTGTAATAAAGATTTTCGCTATAGATATGTAATTATTTTGTGGCGTCATTATTAACATGTAATTAATAAGAAGTACTTTGCTTAGACCTCAGTGTGCTCTTTTTCCAGATGAGGGAAGCTTTGCTTCTGAAACGTGTAGATATTTATATAATATAAACAGTGGTATATAGAAACTACTTATTAATAATTATACTAGTGTCTTTCCGTGCTGTACACATGCTGTAATAATGTTTAGTGTGTCTTACCGTGGTGTACAAAAGCTGTAACAACGTCTTAACGTGTCTTACCATGTTCTACAAAAGCTGTAACAACGTCTTAACGTGTCTTACCATGCTGTACAAAAGCTGTAACAATGTCTAAACGTGCTGTACGAACGTGTTCCTAAAAATGTTGACATCATAAGTATAAGAAAGGTCTCTTAATTGGTTAAAGTTAAAGTATATAATTGATTTTTCGTTTAAAGTTTTTTTTTGTACGCGGTATATTTAATCTAATTTCTCCAATAGTATCGTACCCATAAATCACAAAATTTAATTAGATGAAGCTTCAAAAATTCACGAACCGTGAAAACTATACCAGAAAATTATAATGATTCTTTTAGAATTTCCGGATCGTCGCGCCTATGTTAAGCTTACGACGTCATCTCCATCATGAGAACTCCAGTCCATTATTTTATTTTTTAATCGATTAAAAACCTTTTTTTTAAGGTTCGTTTAAGTGTTTGAATTTTCAAAGTTCCCGAGAATACTCTCAAATTATGGCGGATCGGATTTATAGTTGATTCTAGTTTTGTGTCTTAACAGATCAACCTCTTGGAATTACAAGGTTCCATCGGACACGGCAATATTACGCGATAATGTGCCTTAGAGTTGCTCTCTTTAGATCACATTATTGCATGAGATTGGTGTGTCAGATGGAATCTTGTTAATCCAAGGGGTCGAGTTACTGAACTGAATTTTGTATGCCCAACTCGAGACGTATTCCATTCTCAAAAATTTAATCGCTTTTAATGGAAGAACACATTGTAAAATGTTCGCATCTTATCACTATTATTGAGTATACAAAACTGTAACAATACAACTGTAACCGCACTAAATTCGCACCCGAATCCCGAACCTCATTTTTGAGGTTATGTTTTCAAATTTCAATACAAAAAGAATTAGCTTTATGGTACATAATTTTATAATATATTCATAGTAAACCATAACTAAACACAAGTAATAATATGTGGTTATTTAGAAATTTCAACTAAGAATAATAATTTTATATTTTTTATGGATATAGTAGAAATATTTTTGAGTAAGGTTATTGTGAAATATTAATATTTAAAGATTTTATTTTTTAAATATAATTTTACTTTATACAGATATATATAATGCAAAAACGTTAATTGTAAATTTATTATTAGGCTTTGATTGACAAGCACCCGTTAATCAAACTACTGAAAAGTAGTCTATCAGGATTTATATTTTTAAGTTAATAAAAAATAAATTTAAAAAAAAAAACAAAGGAACGCCAAAAATACTAACACTCATTAAGTATAAAATAAATTTCAATAAAAGTCCGATTCTTAAAATATTCCCATTTAACAAAGTAATTCGCAGTCCGATACTTGCTCCCACCAACCTCTCCGCCGTTTTTATTATTCTATAACACATGTCTCACTTTGTTCATAGTTCAGTAACATACTTCCCCGAAGACGCTACGGTATTAGCGAAACCAGGTCGGCAAAAGTATAAAACAAATAAAAGCGATGTAAACAAAATTATTGTTTTATTTTTAAATTATAATGTCATATTACAAAGTTGCCGCTTCATAATAAAATATAACAATATATATATAATTTCCGTATTGACAATTGGTTGGTTGTCTTTTTGCCCGCAAATACATATTATTTATTTAAGAGGAACGACTGCGGTGACTGTTTCATACATAATTTAATTTTCGAATTGAGGCCAAAATACCGATTCAAACTGAATTACATGTTTTTTTTATTAAAGGTTTAGTAAATATCTAGTACGGATGAGAGGTATTTTATTTTTTAAATTATGAAGTATATACCATGGAAAAAAAAAATTTCATAATTTTAGAGGTAACTTTGAAAATTATTTACGGCGTTACTGTATATTTTTAAAAATTATCGTATTTGTTATGTAAATATGATTACGTAAATAAAAATATAAAAATAAAACAATTAAAAAAAAAACGTTTTTTCGGATCGATATTTTAAATTATGTAAAACAAATTTGTGTTCCAACCATAATTTGAGGTCCACCATAATGCTTATTTTAATTTTTTTTCCAAATTTTTAATTTTATAGTTCATTATATTTTCAAAGCAGAAGGGGTAAAACTTTTTTTTAAATCACCGTTAGCCCGCAAATAATTGTTAAAGATGCCGCTAATTTCTTTAATGGCCTATATTTCATAATTTAAATAAAAAATAAATAAATTACTACTCATCCGTACTAGATATTTACTATACTCTTTGACGAAAAAAACACCATTAGTTTTAGGTGAGTATTTTGGCCTCAAATCAAAAATTATGTTTTGTATGAAAAGCCCAGCCATTTTGCCCAGCCGTTCCTCTTAATGATAGTTTTTTTTGGAGCAACAGAAAATAAAAGGTAATGATAATGGCATATGAACTCGAACCGAGAACCTCTCGTCAATAACAATTTGTTTATAATTTCTTCAAAATATTGGTATTCACTTTGTGGCATCATTATTAATAAATGAAATAAAAATTACTTTGTAAACACCACTTTATTAATATACACATATCAACAATTACTATTTGTTTCCAAAATATGGTTGAAAAATTCTGAATAATTATTATTACTTAAACACCTTAGGTGTTCCTTAATTCTAATATTTATAAAAAATATTAACATTTTTGATTAATTACTTACCTTCTTTAATCAATTTTTGTTTATGTTTATCATTTGTCTCTACTTGACATTATTACTTAGTGTTCTTTATATTCCTGATGAGGAAAGCTTCGCTTTCGAAACATGTTGATATGTATATATTAATTAATAAAGTGGTGATTACAAAGTAATTTTTGATTAATTAATTTATTGCTTAATAAATTAATTAATTTGCGCTATGCACAAAAATCTTGTCTTAAGTTCTTAAGAACTTTAGTTTATCAATTAATAATTAATTTATTTTTCAATAATTTCTTTATTTATATTTAATCCATTTGTTTTTCGTTGGAGTTCATTATTAGCTACGACAAAAAAACTCGTAGTTGTATTATTCCATATTTACAAGGGTATTGGATTTTTTTTGCTGTAAAATCCCCGTGTAAAAGTAAAACTGGTGAAATGTAGTATCATATTAGTTCGTTTTTCCGCGATCGCGAAGGTTTTAAATAATTCGTATATTTATAACAAATATATATAAGACTAAAAACGTGAGTTCTACCAGAGGAATCTCTTAATTGCACTTTTGGCTCTATGCTATAATCAAGTATGTAAGTAAATTAGATCAGTAACCTTAATCATAAGCTCCCGTGTTTGTTCAGAGGAAGAGCATCATTTTACAAGCCCTGCCTCTCAAATGTATCATTTCAACTCGACGAAACGCTTCAAGTTTCCTCGAAATACGACGTTCTAGCAAATTGGCAATCATACTTAACTATTATACGAATTCCTTAGCAACACCAACGAAACGTTGTAGGAGCTTTATATTTGTTAATTGCCCAAAACTAGCGGTGTAAAGATTAACAAGATGAGCTTTTTTAACTTTCACAGCCGGCTTTCAGTATTTATAAGTCCTTAGTGTTGGGAATAAGGAACTCAACTGAAAAATATAATAGCTTTAAAAATGTACATTCCGTTTTTTTATATGAGAACCGCACAAGAGTCCCAACTGCTCCCAACCGTCTGGAGCCAGTGAGACTATGGCATCCCCAATTGGGGAATGTTGTGAGGCTGAAGGTATTGGGGAGGGGAAGGGGAAGGGGAAAAGGTAGGTGAAAAAATACCTAATTATTCAGATCTAGTCACCCAACACGGCTAAAAGCTATTTCAAGCAACGTTTAATTCTGAATGGTGGTCGTTCACCAGGGCGATACTGAGAGTTTTCTATTCCACTAGTTTTCCATTCTGGAACGTGCGAAAATATACTATGTATTATTTATAGCAAACGCCGATTCTGAATATATAACTTTCATTATGTATAATTAATTATAAGTAAAATTTATAAATCGTTATTTGAAAGTGAATAAAAAATCATCTCATCAAAACACCGTTTTATGTTGGTAGCATTGCATTTGAAAAAGCTTTCCTCCTTAGTTCCTTACTGTTAAATTTACAATAGTACATAAATAATTTGTTTTATACAGATATAATGAATCTGTATAGCGAAAACAAGTGTAAAAAAGATAAATTTAGGAATAAAAAAGGTTCAACTAAGAAAGAATAAGCATATAGTACAACTATATATAATATGTACAACTTTACTTACAAAATAATTATCATACAATGTTGATACGATGTGGTCAAAAAAAAAATGTCCATTTTATATATTCAGTAATTGACTTGTAAAATGCATAAATGAAGCGGTTATTCGGATATTTGATAATAATAATAATAATTGGACCATTTCTATAGCGCCGCTTTTGTGAGAAATCACCTCAGGGGCGCTGTAAAAATATTACTTCCTATTCTTATATTAAGTCTATTCTACGAATTTATTATTATTATAAAATTTATTTTTTGTTTTACATTTATTTTCTCTTTTTGGACAGGCTATCATTACACATTATTTATAGATCATATAAAGAGATGCAGTTAAATTATCAAAACTAAATTTAATGTTAAATTGGAAAATAAAAAGAAGCTAATTGTATTTATTCCTTACGATATATTGCAAGACGCTAATACAAATGATAGAGTGATTGTTTTTAGGATAAATAACACAGAATACTTTTAAAAGGGTGGAGCGGCGGGGGAGGATGGTGGTCGGTGGGATTGATCCAGAGGGCCCTCAAAATCTTATTTGTCTTGGTGACGCCCTTAGGCGGCGTGACGGGACGGTTGGTGTTGGTCTGCACGTACGCCAGGCGCTTGTCAACCGGCTTCAGGATCCGGAAGGAGCACTTCAGCGTGTCGTCCACTGACATCATCGCTCCTGCATTATCGAATTCCCCGCAGTACCAGTTGCTTCTTGGTAAAGAACTCACACCCATCCTCTACCACCTGATGCACCCGGTAGATCAGGTCAAAGTCGTGCTTGTTGAGGAACTTGGCCACTATCTCAATGACGAAGGTAAAGGCTCGTTCTCGCCCCAGCTGGCGGTGTCCTTGTTGGGGTCCCAGCAGCCCACTTCCCAGTTGTATACAATATTTTTTACAACCGTGGTAGCCCGAGTAACCCGGCTAACTTTTGGCACTTCAGTAGTACATGTGTTAAGGGCCTTCGACCGCCCGCCAGATGTGACCGATGACCGTTGCGTTAGTTCGGCAGAACGAAGCAGATTTCAACTCAAAATATTTGAAATATTTGGGTTTTTATTATAAACTTGATTTAAGCTCAAATCGACAGCACTAAAATGATGTAATTTTTATAAAAAGAACCTAAAAATTATTGCGGTTATTTTATGCTATTTTTACACCGGGAAAATTAATAACTTCTCAATACTTCCAAGTAAATCAGGAGCGACTATAAAACGCAGCTGGCAGCCACGAGGGCGCCTAGACTACTGATGTATCAGATACTCCCAACCAACATCGGCCAAAGTCAGCAACTTAGTCATTCTTAGTGAAAACTTACCACATACTCGTACATGGCACACCCCACTGCCCATAGTTGCATAATTTATCTTGTGACATTTTGATAGCAAATCGTAATGATTTTGATTCCAAACGCAATCAAAATGGCTCAAAAAATGTTACTTTATATTATATTATATTTGTCTCACTTTTGTAGAATGTATACGTTACTTTTTCAATTATGAGTTCTGAATATTTCACGTGAGTACAACATGGGTACCTACTCAATATGAAATTAATATAGTGGAACAAAAATCAAATAAACTTTTTATATTTTGTTGAGCCGTGGGAATTCCTAAAATATTACATACTGCTTGTCTCGATGTTGTATTTATAATATTCTGATTTCAAATTTCTACTGTACGGCTGTGCTCGTGTGATCTTCTGTAAGCTAAA
This sequence comes from Halesus radiatus, assembly GCA_022606495.2. Lineage (NCBI taxonomy): Eukaryota > Metazoa > Arthropoda > Insecta > Trichoptera > Limnephilidae > Halesus > Halesus radiatus. The sequence goes on along the minus strand of JAHDVE020001929.1, from coordinate 36,436 downwards.
TTTATAATTACTAACTCCACTGAAAAATATAATGGTTTTAAAAAATTATATTCTTATAGATATAGCAAACGCCAATTCTGAATATATAACTTTCATTGTGTATAAATTATACGTAGAATTTATAAATCGTTATTTAAAAATAAAAAAAATTGTTTTATCAAAACACCTTATTATGTTGGAATCATTGCATTTAGAACATCTGACGTCACGTGTGCGTTCTGTTTTTTGGATTAGTATGGACATTTTTAATTTTCAATCTTGTTTTGTATTTTAAAAATGTATTTTTTTAGCTTTGGTGAAATTTAAACCTAATTTGGGTGGCTTTAAGCTGTATAATTGTTGTTCAATAGAAAAAAATTATTGATGAAAACAATTAGAGTATTCATGGGAAAACCAATTATCAATAGGGATATTATGATAACGTTAATGCTCAATACTATTATTATTATTAGAGTTGTATTTTCTAAAAAGGTACATAATTTTTATACTTACGTTTAGTTACGGCTTAAATATAATATAAAATTATGTGCGGTAAAGCATGATCACCTTGTTTTGACATTTGAAATTCGTACCCCAAAACTGATCGAAACCGAACGGCCATAGATTTGAAGCATTTTATTGGGCTTTGAAAAATTGAAACTTTGAAATTTATTTTAACTATGAAAAGTCACTTTAGAAAAAAATGAAAAATATTGGTATTTAAGTTTGAACGTCATTATTGATTAAAAAATGGACTGGAGTTCCTTATTGTGGAAAAAATCTACACTATTTCCATTTTTAGGCGTAGTTTTATTTGGGCTAATGCCCAAGATTTTTGTTTTCCTAATATGTTACCGAGAAGTGTTTTTTAATATTTATGTTGTTTTTACTACAGGTGCCATTGTATACAAACAGAAGAATTATTAATTAAAAAACACTAACTCGCCCATCAATAACATTTCAACCGAGAAATTTATTTGAATTTGAGATACAAAATTTACCCAATTGGAAAATCCGGGGAAGAAATAGTGGAAAACATGGTAAAGAAAGTAGCTCCACCTCAATGGCTTCGAAACTCGTGCAGATAATATTATTGTCTGATTGCAGTTTCAATCTCTAAGTAAATTTTGTGACCTTTTTGTCGGTTTAAAGGCTACTTATGGTTTTGCTGGAATTGGTACTGATTCTGGCATTGCACTAAATTTTATTATTTGTAGAAAATGATTTGTTTTAATATTTGCAGTGGCGGGAGTTCGAATTACAATAATGCCTTGCGTAAACGTCGGAAGGAACGGGTAACGGGGAGCGGGGAAAACATATAAGTTGCCAGTATATTCAAAATTAATTATCGATCAAATGGTGCTCTAAAAATATCGCAATCGGCACAAACAATTAAGTTTATTATTTTTTTTTTTCAAATACAATATAATACAAGTTGCCATATAGCTTTTCATAACTATCCCTTTTTATTATTGTAAACATTATTATAATATCTAAGTTTAATAAAAAAAAAAAATATATATATATACATATATATATATATAGCCATATAGCATGTTGTCAAAAAAATATGTTTTCTGGAAGATTGGTGCCTCATAATAATTTCCCAGACTTGTTGAAACAAAAATAAAACCCGGAAAATGTTATTAAACTCTTTAGGCGCCATTATAGTTGAAGCAATTATTTTTTCTCAATTGAAATTGCTGTGATCCAATTTGGCAATTATAGTCTACTAATATTCCTCAAACAACAACAACAATGTAGGCACTACGGAAAGATTTGCTGGCTTCTGTGTTTTCTCCCACCTTCAACATGGGTTTCCTCAGGATCCGGGGTTACTTCTTCCTCTCCAAAAGTACCCTTTATCATGGCATCTCCAAATACGACGTTAGTCTACATAGACGGAAACCTCGGAGCTCTTGCACGAAGTTGATATAAAAAAAGATGATTAGAATTTTTATTACATACATATATGTGGGGCAAAATGGTTAAGCACCTGAGACTACCAGCATACATATTAGCATGTTAGCTTTTGCTGATATTCCATCCAGCTTTGCCACAAGCATGGGAAGTAGTTTTTAATTCCGGAGTGTTCGTAAGTTTTGTGAGTTTTGTTTGTAAATATTTCCGGAACGCCAGAATCCCGCACCCGGAAGCCACCCTGAAGCCCAGCGCATACCGCATCCACAATCCACAATCATCCCAATTCAACCACCCTTCTGTTTAACCACCTCCATTTAACCTGTAATTTCAATAAACAACATTAACAATTGTAGAAATATCGCTTTAGTTGCGTCAAATTCGTGAACAATTTCTGGTTGTTTTTTTGTTTTTGTTTTTGTTTTTATTTATTTTTATTTAATGTAAATCAAATTTAATAATGTTAAGTTCTGTATGTATAGTCCCGATATATGTAGCGTTGCAGTTTAGGATTTTTATTTTTTGAGTTTTTTAAGCTTGTTCCTATATTGGTTCTAAAAGGTATATTTAATCCACATTTTAAAATTTATTTTGCAATTTTTACAGATATTGGACCGACAAATTCCAGACTTGCCGATTTATTACAAATTTTTCGGCTGTTTTATTATGTACAGGAAATATAAAATATGTATATATGTAGGACTATATAGGACATATGAAAATGGCCTTGAACGCCTAAACAGCTGTCACAACAAACACAAAAAAACTGGCAGAACTTAATAATAGCAGTATAAAATTTGATTTACATTAAATAAAAACTTTAAAAAATTAAATGGAACTCTACGAATTAAACACAAAAACTATTAATAATTTCTGGTTGTATAAAAAATTTCAATGCGTATTTGTATTACTTTAGATATTTACAATAAACAAGTATATGCAATTAATTTGAAAATACATATATATTGCATATACGCAACATACATTCAAGTTCCAATTAATTAGGTTAGGATGGATTAGGTTTTCGGGCTAGTTTTTTTTTGTAATTTTAATGACTTTGTATTACCTTTAAAAAGTGTACCGATTCATACGTGTGTATAATTATCATAACTCCGTTTTTTCATTCTGTGGACTAGCTGCTGTCTGTTGGACTATGTTCAACTACTCCACGACCTGTATATATCTTATCATAAAGTCACATTCCTGGCGGATGTAAGTGCGGACACGAGAATGTAGCGCTCTTCCCATTTCTGCTCTCCTGGCCCACAAGACAAAATACCTACCGGATACCATCTCCGCCCTCAATTGTCGGAGTAACACAAGACAAGATAAATGCGTGCTTGCATTCAACTGTTGGTGTAGATTTAATGACGCGAAGCACATTACATCTGTGCCAAAAGGTGCACGTTGTCTGCGAGTACTATGCAGTGGTGTGCGGTTCATAGTTAAAAAAAAAAGTTAAAACATCTTTTGAAATATATCTTCTACTGGCTGGTGTGTACCCGGCCTTTTTTTGGAATAAAGTTACAAAGTTTTTTTTTTTTTCAAAATATGTCTTAATAATAAAATCCTTAAGTAGGTACCTAGTTGTGTTTTCCATCATAAAAATATTCTACCCGAATAAACGTTCTTAATTAATTAATTTTAAAAGCTTATAGCAACAGTTTTTCAAATTTTATTTCATTCCACTCTCTAAACCTTCTCGGCACTAATGAAAACAGCACTATTTTCAGCTAAACCGGTAGAGGAATTTTCGAGAAAATCGAGGACACACAATTATTCATTTTTATGTTCGAAGTATTCCGACCACAACTATTTCAACCACAAATATTGCCAATGCATATTCCCCCACAAGATTTCGCGCATCTCCATACGGGGACTATTAATATAATGTTTGATTCGTGGTGGAACTAAAATATGTTTTGAAACTTTTTCAACATTTATTTTTGACCTCACCTGTTTCAGCCTATCACGGCCATTTTCATACGGGTAAATTTTTTCCTTAAACTACGGTATATTAATAATTGTCATGGTATCACAGGTGGTAAACACAGATCGAATAATAAACAGAGATGCCCTAACCAATTTAAGTAATACAGCAAATAAGTAAAAAGGCGCGGCACACAAAAACCGAATATTTTGGTAGAGTATTTTGTTTGAACCTTTTAACAAATGTTTTGTAATTTATAATTTCTTCAAACGATTGGTATTCACTTTGTGATGTCATTATTAATAAATGAATTTACAAAATATACTTTAGTATTCACCACTTTATAAGTATACATTGATATCTACATGTTTCGAAAGCGACGCTTTCATCTTCAGGAATTAGTATTCATAAATATATCCCCGCATATTTATAAAGTGGTGAATAGTTAGTATATTTTTAAATTCATTTATTGTTTTGTAATTTGCTTACCGCAGTCAAAATCAATAGATACAAACGTGGACAAAAGTAAACCGAAGCTGGTCCCATAATGGATATCACGTGACCTTTTACCTTAATAATTCTGACGTCAGTGGATGAAAAACTATATTTTTTTAAAATTTTATTAGTCAATATAGCCTGATTTTACATACTATAGGGTTTAAGATACTTTGTATACATTAATATTAGAACTTTATGTAATTTTCTGGTTTAAAGAACTATTAAAGATGGGTTACACTGCGTGTTTTAACAAGGTGATTCTAAAAGGCATTCATCTAATGAAAGTTTGGCGTATTCTGAATTTATCCTGAGTTGACGAGATACTATAATAATAATAATCGGATTATTTTTATAGCGCCGTTTTTGTGAAAAATCACCTCAAGGGCGCTGTACAAATATTCCTTTCTATTCTTATATTACGTCTAGTCTATTTTTTTTTTACATTTATTTTTTCTTTTTGGACAGGCTATCATTACACATTATTTATAGACCATATAAAGAGATGGAGTTAAATTATGAAAACTAAATTTTATGTTAAATTGAAAAAAAAGAAGGTAACTGTATTTATTCCTTACGACATATTGCTAGACGCTAATACAAATGATAGAGTGAATCTTTCCATTATATTCAAGAATGTATTGAAGCAAAGACAATGAATTATTATGCATATTTTTTAGGATAAAAAACACAGAATACTCTTAAAAGGGTGGAGCGGCGAAGAAGTATGGTGGCCGGGGGGATTGATCCATAGGGCCCTCAAAATCTTCTTTGCTTGGTGACGCGCCTGGGCGGCGTGACGGTACGGTTGGTGTTGGTCTGCACGTACGCCAGGTGGCGCTTGTCGGCCGGCTTCAGGATCTGGATAGAACACTTCGGCGTGTCGTCCACTGACATCATTGCTCCTGCAGTATCGAATTCCCGCAGTAGTTGGGCGCCGAGTAGTGGGTGACCAGTCGCTTCTTGGCAAAGAACTCATACCCATCCTCTACCACCTGATGCACCCGACAGATCAAAGTCGTGCTTGTTGAGTAACTTGGCCACTATCTCAGTACGCAGAGCCTGAGTAAAAAAATAGCCCCGATTAAACATCGGATTTACATGCATTTCGCCATTGAGATGATTTTTAATGAAAAACGGTTCTATACAAATTATGCAATTATTATTATTACTTGCATTATATGCATAATGCATATTTAAGCATTTATTTAGGGGTTAGTTGCATACATGAGTCTTTTCCGTCAATATCGACATCTATTAGTCATGTTTCATTCTTCACGCAGCACGTCCGCCGGGATCGCGTGCCGAACTCATTCTGAACCGCCAATATGTGGAGGCTCATTCGTGCGAGTTCGGCCAACTAGTTTGAAGGTTGGCCCAGCTTAGTTCACCACCGGAGTAATCTCGAGTAAATTCGCCGAACACTAGCCAACGTTGGCCCAACGCGCACGAACTACCCTCCACACGATCGCACAAAGGTTCGGAGTTGGGGTTTCCCATATTTGTTGCTATTTTTAAAACTTTTGCAAGCTGCACAAAATTTATATATATCATATGTAGTTTAAGGAAAGATTGTACCCGTCTGGAGATCTATATGATAGGCAGAAACGAAATAAAAAAAGTTGAAAAAATTAAATATTTGTTTTAATAAGATATTATTACCGAAATATAAACACAAAAACTTATTTTAAACCACTTTAATTAAATATAATGTTCGACCGGTTTCGGGAGTACCCTTCCTTCGTCAGGACCATATTTATATAGTCACTCTTAATATATGGTAAGCCACAAATTAAACGCTTTTTACGAATGTGCATGAGTAAGAAATAACTTTTTTTTTAATTATTTTTTTATTAACCCGCTATTGAGGCGTTAGCTACTTCCTATATATTTTAAATCTATGGATTTAGTCGTACAGACAACTACTGTGAAATGAGAATAACTGACATAAATACACTAATTGAAAATGGCGGCCGAATGACATAGGGTTCATCGTGAATTTGCTTTTCTGTTATGTTTGAAAATATTAATATATTACGTGAATTACATAGTGCGGCCGATAATGGATGTGAGGCCACATCACTGGAATAACGCCATGTACCAGTTTTAGTAAAAGTGTAACAGAGACCACGATCGGAGAGGAGAATGTAAAGTGTAAAGTGCGGTGGTCCGGATGCAAGTTGTTTAGCATAACGCCCAGCGCCCAACGCCCAACGCCCGACGCCCGACGCCCGACGCCGGGACAGACTGACAGAGTTAACACCCCTCGCGAGGAAACAACTTTGAATAAACTATGAGATTTTGTTTGCAGCTAATCTAGTTTCCTTACAAAGGAATAATTAACACCGCAAAACGCAGCGCCATCCATTCCCCTTGGAGAGAAATTATTTTATTACGTTCTCTTAAATGCTAGGGTTTTTTTAATGGTTGTACATCACTTTTTTAATTAACGGGGACTTTCCTGTTTTTAATTAAGTTCTTGACTAATATGCGTGTGCTAATTTAACTTTTGTGATTAAAATAAGGTTTATAATCCGTAATAATTAGAGTTTGTGATACTTTTTATGCACTTAAAAACATTATTGTCGGCAAAGATAATAATGGAAAATCTGCTATTATCTTATTGGCGGACATGGCATCAAGTGTTACATCAGCTAGTAAGTCTTATGTATAGCGCACAAGAGTCCCAACTGCTCCCAGCCGTCTGGAGCCAGTGAGACTATGGCATCCCCAATTGGGGAATATTGTGAGACTGAAGGTATTCGGAAGGGGAAGGAGAAGGAGAAAAGGAAGGTGGGGAAATACCTGGCTATTCAGATTTGGTCACCAAACACGGCTAAAAGCCATTTCAAGCAACGTTTTAATTATGAATGGCGGTCTTTCACCAGGGCGATGCTGAGAGTATCTTCCACACTTTTTTTAAACTATTTATAGCATTTTTATGTTATAATGGATTTAACAAATCCTATTACCTAGCCTGAACCTACCCGTGATACGAGACAGATGGCACTGTATAATTTTCCAATGTCCACAAATAATTATTTCTACAACTCTCCTATTCAAAGATTGCAGAGACCTAGTAATATGTATTGTTCGATTAATGTCTACCGTTACAACACTGTGTCCGAGTTAAAAATCTGTTTAATTGTTTGTTTTTTTATTAGTTTTATTAGTTATTTAATGCGAACCTTTTTATGGTTGTTCTTAAAAAATACCCAATCGGGCGTAATAAATATACCCTTAAATATATTCATCGTTTACAACTGTTGGTGTTTTCCAACGTCCTAATAATATTATTTACCCATTTCGCTGTAACCACCACTTACTCTTACATCGTACCTGCCTCCTTACTTCTTTTATACTAATGTTATTTGTATTATTTACATATTTTAATGAAATATTAATTATGATGGGCTTTTACACATTTCTAACATTATATATGATTTTGTCTACAATACAGAAAGAAAAAAAAGGTTTCAAGATGACAAAAAAAAACATGATACATAGAAGGTGTATAAGTGGAACATATGACATATATACATATGTATAATATTGTACTAAAGTCACTTATATAGAATAGAATAAAAAAATAAAAATTTAGAATCGTTGCCGAAATGCGTCCACAGCCCGCAACAACTTAAATAACTAATTGTGTAAAAATAATTAATGTCTTTTAAAAACTTTTTACGCTTTTTAAGATCATTTTATAGATATTCTCCAGTTCAAAATTTTTTTTAATATTTCAAATAGATACCAACTCTTCCTGTGCCACCAATCTTCTAATAAATGTAACATCAATAGAAAATGAGGATAGAATAGTAACTGTAAAAATCATGTCATCTCTAAGCTTAAATTTTCTAGCAAAATTGTGTTTATCTGAAGCGACCTGCCAGGTAAGTATATTTTTCTGTATCTGTTTTTACACAATTAGATGAAGAATGTGAAGTAATATTTGTACAGCTTTCTTTAGGTGATTTTTCACAAAAACGGCGCCTATGCAAATCATCTAATTATCATTAATTTTATAATTATTTTTGTAAAAGTTTTAATTTGGGAGGCGGGTATGGGTACTGCCGCCCGGAAACCATGCATTGGATTACTAAGAGCCCTGCCATAGGTAACCCCAAGCGGTTAGCTACGTTTGGTGATTTAGCAGGGGTGCCTGAGTTCATGGGATGAGGTTAGTCCAGGTCTTGGTGGTGGATGCATCTGCCCGCCAACTGATTGAGAGTGGCCGGTTGAGGAAGACTCCTTGACCTCTCCAGCCAGACTCTCTTGACCCATTGCTTTGAACTGCAGTGGGAGGGATGGATAAATTCGTCTGTCACTCCTGGACATACTGACCCTAGATTCTTACCCACCCCTCATACCCTTTTCCTTCCCTCCTCTTAAAAATATTCTCCATACAACATTCCTAAAGATACGTAGGACGTGAGGAAGATTATTTTCCTCGGGGCCTCCTCCGTGGAGTTAAAAAAAAGTGCATGATAAAGAAAAAATATAAAAGAAAACAGTTTTTTAGTTGCAGATAATAAAAAAAAAAAAAAATTATTAGTAATCTGATGTACATGATACATAACATACAAGTGCATAATATATATTATATAAGTGAAAAAAAGAACACGTTTTTATATTGTAAATAACGTAAAAATGTATATAATACTTAATAAAAGTGCATAAAACATTACAGTAATAAAAAGAGCACTGGGTTGTCGGATTGTAGATAGATAAATGGATAATAAAAAATAAAATTATAAAAGAGCTCCTATGCGATGTTCCTACACAATTGTAGCTACGTAAAAATAACATTCAGGTATCTTTTAAACATGGGTAAACTTACATTAAATATGTCTGTACTGGAGGTGAATTTGTTTCCAAATGCATGAAGAGCGAGAAATGGGTGCATGTATTTTCTAGTTAGTCCCGTAATTATTGTTGCAGAAGTATACATTTTGCGATGAGGTACTTTGAAGTTGATTAGGTGCAGGAGTTCGCAACAGTCTAATACTGAGTGAATAATTTTAAATAAAAAAGGAAAATCAGGTATTTTTGTCTGTTTTCTATGGTATTCATTTTAAGTATATATAGTAAGAGTATATAGTTTATGTGTTGAATTGGTATGCGTAGTTTGAAGTTAATAAAACGTAAAATTTTGAATATTTCTTGTATTCTAAAAAGCTTCGTACTAACATGAAGAAAAATTTAGGTTTTTTCAGGCACACAACACACTTGTATTGGTTTTGAAGCTCTTCAGTGGTTTTTGCAAAATTTTGTTGAAATGTAGAAGACATTCAAAGTAGTGTTTTGGTAAACTAGCGTACCACTATTTCAACCGTTAACAATATAATAACTGTAGTGTATTAATTCTATAATGATGTATTATTGGTCTGACAGAAGTGGGATTCTCGATACAGTGGACACTGTACAAATATCTGGTAATAGCCTAATCTACGTTCTACACTGTGCACATAATACAGGCTCATTGTTCCTAACCCCATTGATATCCCGTATTTGCAATTAATACGACACAACCACATAAGCCAATTAAATTCATGTATATTATATATACATAGGTGCCGAGGAAGATAGAATTTAGTCGTTCATGTGAGACTACAGATTGGATTCAATATTACAGTGTTTTTGTTTTAATTTACTCTAATTAAGTTTACTATTTACTTTTGTGACCTTAGAAAGCAGAAAGCAAACCTTTTATAGCAGTATTATCCAAACTATGTGTCGGGACCCGGTACCAGGCCACGAAAGAAAAAGGCAGGTAGAATAAAAACGAATACCTGGACGTTTTGATTTTTAAACAATACAAGTAAATAACATTGAATCTTTTCTTGAATAGATTTATTGTTATTTTGTGATGTTTTTAATATATAAAACAATACAAAAATCAACAGGTTTCACAAGCAAAGTTTTCTTTATCAGGATACACAGTATACTAAAAAATAATAATGACAAGTTAGACAAATGATAAATGTACAATATAATAATCTAAAAACAGACAAATTACAAACACAAACAAAAATTAACAATAAGTGATGAAAGTGGGTAAGTAATTAATTAAAAATGCTGAAAATTATTGAAAAATAATTAAATAATTGTAAAATATTAAATAATAAATTTACGTTAGAAATTTAAAAATAAATTATTTTTATTACGAATATAAATAAAATGAAATAAATATCATACCATACAAAATAAAATCGACGGTTCCAACGAACACTGTCGAATGTGTAATTGGCAACTTCACAAAAGAGCTGTAGTATTGCAATAATGTGTTATTAGTTTCGATTTGCCTGAGCTAATGAAACTATGGGATCCACAATCGCGGTATGTTACGAGACTGTAGGGAATAGTACAGGAATTACAATATTAACTAAAGCATTTTTGCAATTTCTACATTTTTTCTTCACGATAATTTCTATGAGTGAATGGAACGATGATATCCCCAGTCGAAGTATTTATTTTTTATTTTTGAATTATTAACGTCTTTCGGCTTGTGCATAGTATAACATAAAGTATCAGAAAAACAACTCGATATTGGCATACACTTCTTGCTTCATTCACTTCCATACATTGTCTCATACATTCTCTTCAAGTATTTGATTCATTTGATCGTGCCATGTCTTATACTGAAATATTTAAGAACTTGTAATTTCGGGAGGCTGATACAAAACAATTGAAGACAGAGTTAAACATTAAATTTTGCCGGGAAACCCTTTTGTATTTTGTAAAACGTAAAACAGAAAGGAAATCGTTTAATGCTTTGATCATAGCAACCAGAAATCGATCGAAGGCTATTAACTGAGAAATTTCAAAACTCAATTCTGTTACTTATATCGAGGTATCGGACGACTTAACAAAATTGTTTTATGGGCCTAGCAATATCCAATTAAAAACGTTTACGAAATTTTTCTTCAAACTTCTTTCCAATTTATTTATGCTTTGTTTGATAGTAACGATTCACCTATTCATCATTTCATTGCTACACATTATATCTATATTCAAATGGTAAACCTATTTTTTTAAATGCATAAAGAATTCATTATTGTCCGCCCGCTGTTTTTTAAAGTATTTGTCTTCGTTTTTTTACCAAATTTATTGCAAACGTATATTTTATTTGTTTTAAAATTGGATTTTACGTCTGACAGCTGAATTCGTGCATTCGGAAAATCGTTGCGGAGCCCTGGAAACCCCTCATAGTTCCATTCCATCTATGTTGAAGGTGGTAAACTTATACATTCCTGATAAATATACTCGTGGGAGATCCCACGCACTATTTTATGCTACTAAAGCGAGAACTCCGGCTTGCCAGAATACGCTAATAAGCAGAGCGAATTAACTGCTCAATGATGTTGTATTGACATTTTCAATGTCACTTACAGACTATCATTTGACCCATGTCACAAAATAGTTGTAAAACTGCTCCTATGACTTTTCATACTTTTCCTATCAACCTTTCACCTCTTTCGTGATTGATACAGATTATTATCTTTAGTGTTGCTTAAATCATTAATATACAAATGTTCACTTACTTGTTATTCCTAATACTTGTCTACGTATATTTTTATCATTTCCCATTTACTGTAATGTATTCTACATCTCTAATCTCTGTAAGATATTTATGTAGAACTGTTTCTATAAAATGGAAACTATGAATAATATATTTATAAATAGTCTACTGGTTCCGGGCAGTTGGAATTCTTGTGCTGTAATCACTTAGAAAAGAGATGAAGACAAAAATGAGAATGACATCTCAGATAGACCACAATAACTATAAAGAGGTATTAGCCAATGTAACCAGATTTTTTTTTAGTTGTTACTAACTTCGAAACAAACACCATAATTCATTTTAATTGGTTTACTTGAGTTGGATCATATCAATGAAAGAATTTTATGTATAAATGTGAATGAAGCAGGAAGTGTGTCGAGACAGAGTGGTGTGGCGCCCCATCCTCTCTACTTGCCCCTTCGGGGAAACAGCGTGATAGTTTATACAGAAATACACTTAACCGACAGGCCACTTCACTTTCGGTCTGCCATCAGAATATGATGTAGAGTGAGATTTGGAGTTCTCTCTTTAAGAGAAAGAGAGATAGAACGAGTATAATGACAACCGCCATTTGGTTCCCGATAAGGAACGACTAGAATCAAATGCTTAACACGTTATATAAGAAATTTTTAGCTTGGAAAGATACGCATATATACACATTGCATGTTATTGCAGTAGCTAATAACCCTTACGTCATTTGGTTCCCGATAAGGAACGACTAGAATCAAAGGCTTAACACGTTATATTAAAAAAAATAGTTTGGAAAGGTATGCACATATGCACATTACATGATATTGCAGTTTGTTATGAAGCAAGTCCCTAACAACTAAGGTTTATAAACCGCCGACCCGGAATTAACCATAAGTAGGCATTAGTTGTCTATGGTGATAAATTCCTAGCCACTCGGTTTGGTAAGGGGAGGGGGTAAAACGACCAGAAGGGAGCTTTGGGAAGACAGAGCAGGCATTCTAGTCTGAGGAGCCGTCCTGTCACCAGCTTTCTGCGACCAAAAACTGGTACCGTTCCAATTTACTTACTTATTTATTTCCTTTTTGCTTTTTGATAAAACTGAAATCATTTAAAATCACTCAAATTCATTCTATCCTTTAATAATCTGAAGGCGTTCACAGAAAGGTTAAAGCTTTTCCTAGAGCCTTTAAATGCAGCTATAAAAATATAGACCTGACTGCCAGGTATTTTTATATAGCAAAAGAGAGTGGTTTTTATTTTGAATTCCCTATTCCTGTTTCTATTTATATGTATTTGTTTTTATTTATGATAACTAAGCGGTAATTTCGAAAATCGTCCATCAACGAACTGACAACACGATTAAAAGACGGATGTATTGTTTTTTTCGTATACATCCATCTACCCTGAGTTGAGCTAGTCGGGGATATTTTATATAGTAGATTTTTTGATGAACTTTATTAAGATTACAATTCAAATATGCTTACGAAACGGATCGAGAGATACTGTTTTGTGACAAGTTGCTATTTACCCTTACTTATCATTGATAATAAATTTGTTAGATGATCAGCAGTGAGAGAAGAGTTAGTATTTTTTTTTAATGTTTATTTTTTTATTGTTTGAATTTAGGAGTGGAAACCAAATTTAAAACAAACAGGAAGTTGTTCCTGAGGACTAATTACAACAAAACTAATAGTTTTAATTTTTGCAAATAGCATCCGATGAAACTCGCCACACAATAAACATTCTGGCTCAGGTTTCCCGGTGACAGAAATAACCTTTATTTCATAAATATCCCAACGGAAAACGTTTATTATTGCTGAAACTTTAAAATGGTGTACAACTGTTACTACACAAAACAGTTTAAACGGGGTGAAAACTAACTTTAATTCAAATTCACACTTCCAAATGGTTGTCACAAATCACACGCTCGTGGAATAGTACAATGTAGCTGCTTGTCTGTCTTTGAAACTCCTTAAAAGTTAATTATTGCTGGCATAACTTATATCGAAACATCATAAATTATGAATTATTTAACTCCGGAATGGATTAATAATAGCCCTGGAACGATTTAAGCGCCGTCAACGCGTGTTAACCGTTAAATACGCGCGAATGGTTACACTGAGATACAGGGGGAAATACTGAGGAAGGTAAATATATTTAAGGGGTTGGTTTCAAAATTAATTTCAATTATGTTACGATCACCGTTCACATAGGAAATGTTGTTCTTCTTATTTGGCCGTTTCCTATCAGGGAGTGTCCATCATCCAGGAATCTTTCCCTGCTAACTGCAACCCTTACAAACTGAACGGAAATGCAGTTATATCAGTCAGAAAGTTTTCGGTGCTGGGTTTTCTCTAATACATTTGGTTGAAAAATCAGTTCTCCTTAAATAAAAGTATTCTTACAATTAATAGGCCTTTGACACGGGTATCTAATATATACTTCAATCATAAATTTTAGTACAGATATAACATTTTGATAGATTTGCCTATCTTAACAAACGGATTGCAATCTTTGGAGCACAGACGTCAGGTGGGAATGTTGTCCTTGTTCTATCGGTATTTTAATAGAAGATGCTCTGAGAAACTAGCGTCATTGCTCCCGTCAGTATGGGTGCATAGTCGGGAAGCACGCCAAACGCGCGCCCAAGATTTGCCACGGTTGACATTTGTCACATGAGAACGGGTCGCTTTTTCGACTCGTTATTGTATTCAATAGCTCAGTTGTGGAATGATCTGTATTTCCTCCCTTCCATAATATGAGTCTCTTCAAGACCCATGTTCTCTCCTTCCTATACTCTAAAAGACCCTCCACACAGCATCCCCAAAGACGATATACGCCTTGAGGGAAATTAATTGTGAAGTTACTGTAAAAATAAGAGTAATTTTCTTCTAGAATAAGCTTCCTATGTGATTAAACATCCTGTAGACGCATTGAAATACGTCGAAACTTTTCATTGCTAGTAAGTAGGAACTCCGCGCAACTATCCGGGAACTTCCTCCCGCTGGGGGAACCCGGTTTCTGTTTCTTTATACGGATATCTCGGGGAAACAAACAACTTAGTATTGGAATTCCTAAGAAACTTGTCACGTATTGGCAGTGTCACATTAGCATGTACATAACATGCCGAGAGGTCAGAGGACCAAGAACTTAGGAATAGTATTCAAGACAGAATTCAGGACCAAGTGGAATGCAACGCTATTTCATTAAATGCTATGTTCCCAACTCCCACTGCATTGCGTTACTAGTTACTGGAGGAGACAGTACAAACATATCCATGAGAGCGTGCAAACTCTACACTCTAGTGTAATACAGTTATAATCCATTTCATTCCACAGAATTGAAGATGAGATTTTAAACCCTTCTTTACATAAACATATTATTTATACCCGGTTCATGCATCTCCTAATCTGTGTTTTTTAGTTTTTACTCTGTCATGGAATCGTGCAGATTCTCGAGGACCATTTCCAGATACTTCTTTGCCAAAATTTCTCACTTATTCCATTTGGTAAATGATAAACTTCAGAAAAGCCTTGCAATGCGTAAACGCGTTTTATTTTATTCATTTAAAAATGCTACAATAACATATAAGATTTTTAATAAATGCTCGCAACTTTTCGGAAAGCACAACACCTTCCGAACAGGCAACAATTGACTGCCTATTGTATGTTTCGAACTAGACCCGTCTCAGCATACTAACCACCTGGCCAATGACCACATTTTTTTTCTTTTCAATATGCGCTGCATATTTTGAATGTACGAGTAAGTACGTAAAAAATAAATAAATAACCTTTAACTGTTAGACCGTTATACCAAAACTTTATTACTGCGAGCCTGTCACAATACGTCAGAAAATTCAACTTCATGCACTTTATAGATCTGCTTAATTCCAGAGACCTGATTCCGAAAAGTAGGATTTTACTGGATAAAGTCATGGGGGAATTCAAAGACGAAGATTTTAGATCAACGACAGTCTTCGTTTTCCATTTTTCCCTCGCTCGTAAGCGCCACGCGGCTTTCTACGCGGTATGACTTCCTCAAGTTTGCATTATTAAATGGACGACGCGTAGAGCGAGGTAGGCGTGCCTAAAATTTACTAAGGAATGTGTAGCAAAACGGATCCTAGCCGTGCTGGCCTTTTATTATTACTGATAACTGTTACTCATGATTATTACTAAAATCAATTATATTTCCCGCTAGATCATTCTCAAGAGATGTTAACCATGTTTGCAATTCGTTTGTTGTCAATTTGAGAAACCACTGCCTCCACAGTGTTTATATATATATAATGGGGTAGGTAATAAAATAAAAAATATTCTCTTTTGCTATGAGAAATGCCTCGCCAGATGGCCTATATTGGTTAGCAATGAATCTACCTTTAGAGCAAATCGCTGTGAATCTCTTTGTGAACGCATTTATAAGTAAATTTACTGGTTAGAAGTTATTTCCAAACGAACTATAAACAAATCAAAACTTGTAACGAAAAAAAAAATATTTCCCACAAGTAGGCATCTCGATGAAATTCAAAAAACCTCAGACGGAGACGAAAACTGCTGAGTTTATAGATTAAGTTTGAATTAAAAACATATTTTCAGAATATCAGTTAAAATAATGATTTGACTCCAAAATAGGAGCGGCCGTGAATTTTTGATTATTGAAATATTAGATATATACTGTGATTCATTAATGGAAATTAATTAGTGTATATACAATTTTAAAGGTCCCCATAAGGACGTCAGTAACTTAAATCTTTATACATTTTGACGTTCCGAGTGTACTAAAAATCTTTGCCAAAAATATTCTCGTTCATCACCTCAAAAAGGACAAAATGGCTATGACTCCCCATAATACCAGAGAAAAGCAAATAGAACAGCTAAATGCACCTAAGTGTGCTATTACTTTTGGACAAAGAAGATCTGATTGTTTTAGCTTTAAAATCAAACAAAGTAATTCAATCAGTAATTGCATTAAGTCAATTATTGATTGAATTTTTTTTAAAATTCTGTAATATGCATGTTTCTTTTTTAAATAAAATAAATTTACCTCAAAATGTCAAAAATATACAGAAATTAATAAAAAATAAAATATGAGTATGTCACATGTATTTCGTTTGCACGACTGTTTGTTTCCTAAATAAAATTAAATAAAAAATAAAAAATCTCCAGAGAAAACATAATTTTTTTAACAAAAGGTTGAGTCAGAAAAGCGACTATTCGTCTTCACAGTTGTTTGATATGAATATTGTTACGAAGCAGGTCCATAACAAGAAAGTTTTACAAGTAACCCCGGTATCATTTAAAGTCAACCAATATTTAATATTGTTGCTAGTTTCTTGTATCTATGGAATAGTTACGTTCGTTGAGGGCGGGGTTTACGAGCCCGGTGGATGGGGTCGGCTCAAGCGGCAAGAAATAAGGGATCTTCAGTTTTGGGCGCTTCTCGCAAACGGTTAGTTCTTCTGGATCTGCCAAATTGGTTGAAAAGTAATTATTACTTTTAACTAATAGTGATTATACGGATTTCATGAACATCCTCCTCGCCAGAAGTCTGTCGAACTATCGCCTGTTGGGTATCGTACCTCTTGTCGTTCAGATTTATTATTTAGTATTTGCCATGACATCATTTTTTTTTTAATTCAGTTGACTTTCGTTCTAACCTTCAATGTGTTGAATGCGTTCACAGATAGATTTGTAGATTTTCCTAGAGCTTAGAGTCATTTCTAAAATACAGGGGTATTTTTATAGCAAAAGATGATTGTTTTATTGAATTTCCTTCCTGCCTTTTACGTATATATATTTATAAATCCCGGAAGCTGTGGTTTCTCAAATTAACCGTAAACGAACTTTCAACACGAAATATCTCCCGAGATTGAGCTAGCCGAGGTTATTGCAATTGTAGTTTGATATTTCACTAATCTTGAATAATATTTGAAAGAAAATCTATAAATTTAATTATAAACCGGATCATATTAATCCGTTACGAAGAATATATACACTTATGTATAAATCTTTAAAAATGTTTTCCAATATCCGCATCAAAATTAGAGGAAATTTCAGAAACGGCGATTTTTACCCAGTAAACGTTTATGACGGAATAAATTTCACATGTTTAAGCACTTTCACGCGAATGCTAAATTACATGTATGAAATAAATCTTATTTTGACAGAAATTTAGAGCATCTCTGAAGTGATCTGGCTGGAATGTGCTTTCTACACGCGTTCTGGGGCGTCCGTAAGACTTGGCGGGTCTATACCCTACTACGTATATGTGTGTACTATACTCATAATACTGTACTGCATGAGAAGGAAGCAGTATACAAGAAATATTATCATCTGATTCAAAATGCCAAAATTTGTTTTATGTATTCAAATATCGCTAGTGTGTACGATCTGGAATTTGTCCTTGCGGTATTGGGGAAGAATTTTTGTGCAATTGATTATTTAGTTTCAATATATTCCTGACGAGGGAAGGGTACTTCCGAAACCGGTCGAGATTACTGTATTAATTTGAAGTAGTTCAAAACAAATTTATGTCAAATACAGAATGCTACAGAAAAAGAACAGCACATACATAATACATGAATGAAGCAATGACAAAATGAGGGAAAAAATATATATTTGAGAGAACATTCAAGTCAAAGCCTCAATATATAGTCCATGATTTTAAACATTATAAATGATAATCTTCTAGATCTAATTTCGTAAATCCCTACAAAAATCATTCAAACTGGTACCAAAAATTTCAAGGCCCTGACTTGATTTAACAAATCTCGACAATCTGGACAGTACCCATAATTAGTAGAGTATTTATTGAGGAAAATCAATTCATTGGTTCTGAGTCTGCGGGATGGAATATTGAACTGAATGTGTTGCGACAAAGAAAGTGAGTCAATAATACAATAAATTGTTTAAAACGTGTAAATCATAATTATGGCAAGCCAGAAAGTAAATGATTTTTACGAATATGTCATATTATTTTATTTAATGCTTGGCACCCAATAATACACGCTTAGCAGATTACTAACTAAAGAAATACTATGAATGATTTATCTGTAAACTCTATACGGGTAATTATGAAAACGTATAAGATTTCAAAAGACAATACTCCTCTAACTGTAATTTTGGGTAAAACATTCAAATTTGATTGCATTGGTTTTCATATTACACATATAATTAGACATTTTATCACAGTTTGAGGGTTTTTGTCTTTTAAAACCGTAAAAATTTTCCGAACTACCCGTATAGAATTTACAGATAAATCTTATTGGCAATTTAATGTGTGTTATCAATGTAAATATACTAACACCACCGGGCGTGAGAAACTATTTATTAATTTATAAATTAATTAAAAATTACTTTGTAATTTATTTGTCTTCAGTTTGATTACATCATTATGTGTTTCTAATGATCGATTTCATCAAAAATCGACCTCAATACAAATCGACAAATCCCAGGTCTTACACACTAGCGAAATTTTAATATTTTTCTGAGGAGGGAAGAGTACTTCCGAAACTGGTCGAGATTATTATATCAAGTCGAAGTATTCAAAGCAAATATATTTTTTATTCATACCTTTTTTATTATTTAAATGCCCAGGGGGCTTTTACATACAAGTACATCATTTTTAAATCACAAAAAAAAATAGAAAACATGCATAGTTAATTTCAGTTGAAATAAGAAAAAAAAAGAAAAACACTGTACCAAAGCTAAAAATACACAGGAATATATAGGAATATCCATAAGTCAATATTAACATTAATAACAAAGAAGTAAATAATTCAAAAAGTTGTAGTTAATAATAATTTATAAACTAGGTAGAAATAATTCGTTCATACTTACTTTGAAATTTGCCAAGGTTAAATTATTGTCAAATACATCCATATCATTTAAGTATTTGTTACCAAGATTGTGAAAGTGTTGAATTGGGGAATACAAAATAGATTGAAACGGGATATACATATGTAAAATGTTAATATTTGTCTTGTAGTTTGTTTACGTATGTATAGGTTGATTGAATCCAATTCAGAGCAATCGAGCTTACAATTTAATCATTTTGGTAAAAAGATTAGGTCTTTAATTTTCCGTCTGTTTTCTAAAGTTGGAATATTCAAATTCATTAACGATGAGTAATTTAAATTTAAAATGTATGAACCATAAACAATTTTCTTTGAATTCTTAATTTTGTAAAATATGCGTTTATATTAGAAACAATATTAGTTTATTGAAACCACCTTTTTGTTTGTAAAGAATATTGATCCCTGTGGATTTTATCTCAAAATTTTGTATTCACATTTTGATACACATTCTTCATATTAACAATAAAAAATCTGTCTTACAGCACCTTCTTAAATATGTTCCATTTCACCCCTCCCTCAATCTCTATCTCCTTCTACCACTTTTTAATATTCCCTAGTCATCCCCCATCCCCACTTCGCTACCTAATGTATGTATGTCCAATTTTGTCATAGTATTATTGTTTATTAATTTACAAAAACATATTTATTGTACAGGCATATTTATTTGGGATCGGAAGAGTTTAACCCTTCTTAGCGAATCTTCAAAGTGAGCATGTGCTGCACTGGACCAATTTAAAGATGCCCCGTAGCAGAGTTAAACCATGTCGGTCCAAATAAATGGAAAAAATACGTTTAATCAAAAAATTATAATGCGAAGAGCAGTATAAAAAAATCTGCATGAATAGGAATAATAAGTGCTCCGTTGGAGTATAAACGAACGCTCACCTGTTAGAAATATAATCCAAATAGTAAGTGGACTATAAAAACATATCTCATGTTGATAATGTTACGTACAATAATAACGAGAATAACAATGTTATGGTGTTTGTTTTCTTAATACCGAAAAAGCTTTTAAGAAAATAATCACTTTTGAAACTTGTCGAGACACGTGGCAAACACAGCCTCCCGTAATGGAATTGAATTGAGAAAACATATGGTAGATACCGCCGAAGGGATACTTCTTCTTTATTCCTTGGTAGGCACGAACAAAATTTTAAGAAGGTCGTATTTCGCTCTTATATGTTTTTTTCGAATTGAAATCAAGGTGTTTTCACTCCTCTTAACTGCCGATGAGAGGCATAATTAATAATTTTTTAACATGTTTCATATGTGCAATACGCCCAGCTTCTGAGAGGCTAACTTTACTCTGTCTTCGATGGAGCCTCCATACCTGAGCTGGTCACTTAAGGTTACACCAAGCATATCAATGGAGGGCTTGTTTGGAAGATTGCGTCTATTAAAGGAGACCAGATTGTCATTTCATTTATTATTGGCATTTATTATGTTTGATTTAAGTATTTGTATATTAAATTATTAAAAATGTATATTTTATATCGCTTTGATGTTATATTCTAGGATGAATAAACCGTTATTTATTGTTGTTTTTATTTGTTTTTTTACAGTAACTCCACGCAGGAGACTCTGAGGAAAATAATTTTCCTTAGTGCCTATATCATATTTGGAGCCCATGGATGCCGTGTGGGGGGTCTTTTTAGGGATAGGATGTAAAGGAAGTTTTGGAAAGGAAACAAGTATGTGGGGCGGGTATGATTCTGGAAAATATTGTGTCCAGGAGTGATGGATCTATTAAACCATCCCTCTCATTGTGGTGCAAGGCGATGGCTAAAGAGGGAAAGGGGTCTCTGTAGGTCGGGTGGGCAGAGATGCAACCGCTACCAAGACCTGGAAAAACCTAACGCCATGAACCCGAGCATCCTTGCTAAGGTCACCAAGCGTGGCGAACTACTTGCGGTGACCTATGGCAGATGTGTTGGTTATTATTTATTTATTATTCCTTGATCGGCGGTACCCATATCCACCTCCCAAATTGGTCGCTCCAGTTGCCGGGGCAGAGTCGCTTGAAGGCGTCTTGTCGAAGTGATGGATTGTGGTCCTGATTACGATAAAGGGAAATTAATTAAAAAAATTCAGCGGATATTAATTTATTTTTTATTTATTTTTTACAGGTGAAAATATAATAAAAACAGTAATTATTGAATGGAACACTAGTATATATTGATTAACTTGGCGGGTTTGCGATAAGCCGACGTAGCTCAACGGTAGAGCATCTGACCGGACATTAGAAGGGTGCGGGTTCGAGTCCTGCCGGCGACATTTATCTTTGCTCGGAAGGTTTTTTCAATTTGGATGAGTGTTTTAGGATTAATAATTATTGTTTATAAAAATAATAATTGTTACCCTTTGCGCTATGCACAAAAATCTTGTCTTAAGTTTTTAAGAACTTTATTTTATCAATTAATGGATATTAATTTAATTATTAAGAAATGTTTTGTTTAAACTACTATTTAATATATAACATCAACACGTTTCTTAAGCAAATTTTCCCTCGTCAGAATATACAGTATACTGAGAAATAATGACAAGAATAGATAAATAATAAGTGCACAAAAATAATAACGTAAAAAGAGACAAATATAAATATATAAGTGATGAAACTAGGTTACTATCAATTAAAAATGTAAAAATAATTTAAAAATCCTAATTTTTAAACTGTCGTTACCTGGTGGAATTCCATTTTAATATTATTTTTTTATTAAAAAACCTTTGTAACATCCACTAGTTTATTTTATGACCGGTTTCACCCTATCACGGGCGTCTTTAGACTGGCATAATTAAAACTGAATCTATGGTAAATATAGCATCTATGTCAAGAGTGCGTCCCTTTTCTTTATAATATTGTACATTTACTAATTGAAATTTGTTTTATTGCTGACGGAAGAGCTGTAAAATATATTTATATTTACTTTTGGGTTGGTTTATTATCTTCTGGGAGACGGATTACATTATGTTGGTTTACTAAATCCATGGGTTTTCATATATATTTTTTAAATAATGTCTATCGTGTCTGCTTTTCTTTAAACAGATGGTTATTTTTGGTAATGTTTTTCCCCGTGATTTCCGTCTTGTTTGCTGAACGAGTTTTATGGGAGTTTTTGTCCTATAAAGTACGGGTAACCAGGTACATTTTAATGGGTCTTCAAAATGTTTTATTATGTAATTTCTTCAAACGATTGGTATTCACTTTGTGACGTCATTATTAATAAATTAATTAAAAAAATATACTTAGTATTCATTACTTTTTAAATATACATTGATATCTACATGTTTCGAAAATGATGCTTTCACCATAAAATAAATTAATTAAAATATATGTAAGTATATATTTTAATTAATTTATTTTATTATATTTTTGTAGGTACCAGGGTAATATCCTTTATAGATATCTGCCTTACATATCTGCGACAAATTTCCAGTTACATTTTACTCTGGTATTTTATTTGTTGTATACATGGAACCACACATTTAAATAAAAGCTGACACAATAGACATTACATAAAATAAACAATAGATTCAAATAACAAACACAATATAATTCGTCTTTCAGAAGGCAAAAATCAACCCGAAAGTAGTTATACATATAAATATGTAAATTTAAAGCCCCTCGGTCGGCAATAAAAATAAATTTCAAGTTATAAATGAACAATACTAGAAAGCAATGGGACTCACTCCTGACGTAGATGCTATATATACCATAGATTAAGTTTTAATTGTGCCAGTCAGAAGATGCTCGTGATAGGGTGAAACTGGTCCGATCGAAAATAAAAAGTTGACGAAAGTTACAAAGGTTCTTAATAAAGTAAAAAAAATTATATTAATAAATTTATATTAATTTATTTTTTATTATAAACGAAAACAAGAGTGATTATTTAATTATGGGTAATTATGGATAATATCAGTCAGCCTGTTGTGCTTTTTTGTATTAAAAAAAAAACATTTGTCAGCTATCGTTAAAAATATAGAACCACAATCAATTTTCTGTCCCCAGTGTTATAAAAGCTGAACTGAGCATATGTTTTCCACCTTGATTTTACGCCGCAACGTTATTTGCTGTAATATTTTGGATAAGAGGAGAAAAGTTGTTTTTTTCCCAGATTGCCACATTTACTTTGTATCCATTCAATGCATATGAAAATTGTACTGACAACCACTTTCCACCTGTCATCCCGTACAAATTCTTCGGAAACGACAGAGAAATACGTTATAAGATATATTGTATGGTGTGAAATACCTTTCTCTTTTTTTTTCAAAGATTTCTCAGAACCACTTGTAGATTGACAACAGGCCTAGAATGAGCTCAATGTAAATTTATGCAAAATTATAATAATAATATTTATTTGAAACACACATTATTTTACAGAAATATTTAAGGCTTTGACTGTCCAACTAGGAACAAATCCCGTTTTGGGACAGTCAAATTGATAAGTTTAGTTCATATTAATATACATATATATGAGAAAATACGAGTATAAAAGAACCCATAAAGTAAATTTAAGAAAAAAAAAAAGTGTTTTTTTTTTTAAAAGTATGTTGCATTTTTTTTTTTTTAATTTGTTGTACTGTATTGTAGAGTAATAATGAATTACATATGAGATATAAAAGGTTAAAGTATGATATGCATTTTTTTTAAATTTAGTGTAGAGTGTTAATGAATTACGTATGAGATGTAAAAGTTTAAGTATAAGGTATAGAATATTACGGATAGAAAAGGAATGGAGGAAAGCCCCGCGATGGAAGCCAGTGCTGCGGATAGAAAAGGAATGCCCCACGTTGGGCGCCAGTATTACGGATAGAAAAGAAATGGAGGAAAGCCCCGCGATGGAAGCCAGTGCTGCGGATAGAAAAGGAATGCACCACGATGGGCGCAGGTGATAAGACGGGGATGCTGAAAGGAGGGTTGTGGGCAAATGAGAGGCGGAGTAAGAATAACAGTGTGACTCACCCGGAGATCGTATTCTAGGCGGGTTCCGGCGTCGTCGGGACATTAGCTCAGTATCTGTATAGCAAGGAGATTTCCTCTCTCTCAGGGTCATATGAGTCGACCGTGGCCTTATAATTGAAGGAGAGGCATTTCTATTCCACTTTAAATGACGAGATGGCATACTTTCAGTTCAGAATTTATTGTAACAAGGACATGGTCATACAAGTTATATGCAGGGTTTGCCAAGAAGGTGGCTCCTACTCTGTTCTAGACTTAGACTATTCCTCTCCCTGAATGAATTCTAACCGGGCAAGTTAATGAGGGAAGACACACAAGTACAGCACATAAAATGATAGAAGGTGTTGGCAGCTTACTTGAGCATAATCATTCAGCGTTGCCATAACTGTGGGGTTGACTGCGTGGTCAGCGTACAATGAGCACAGGTGTTGAATATCCTTACACTGAGTTTAATAGTTAAAAACAAGTCACCATTTTAGATGTTTTACAAGGTAATATTGGAACTGCTAGGGGCCTCAAACCCTCATGCAGTTGATGTTTCCAATGGTGGACTCGAATGATGCAATAAGTGAACCGAGCCGCGAGCTCTAACGGAGCACGCTGGTGATAGCTCGGAGATCGGGACGCGAGTGAGTGACGAACGACGGAGTCGCTTCGCGAGCTACGCTGTTCCATGCGGCCAGTAATGATCTGTTCCGCTAGCCCTCATTGGTTGATTATTGTGACTTTTGCTGGGTCGTTGTGTTATTGGCTGCCATGTGACGGGCTGTTGTGTTAATAGCTGCCAAGCTATTGTTAACGAGAAGCTAAAACTATTCTGGGATCTTCCATTTGTTACGTAACAAGAAGTATAAAAGTTTAAAGTATGATATGGTAATTATAAAAATTCTTTTCAAATATATTTAAAAAATCAATTAATTATATAATATGATGTCAATCCACAAAGTGATTGCTTCTAATGAAAATAATAAATTACTGATTTTCGTCATACTAAAATTATTATTGGCAACCACTGACGTCAGGATTAATAGGCTTACCCTGGATACCATTGGTTGGAGGCAGAGGTCATTTGACACCCGTTTTGACACCAACCTAGCTCACTGCCATTCATGTTTATTATAAAGCAAATTATAAAAAAAATATAAAAAGGGTCAAACTAAATACCCCATAACGAAATGTTCGGTTTTTCTAAACAAGTGGAACGCTAAACTTGCCACTTGCCCCCCTAATTTAAGTTTCTTCTCCTCGCACTTTAGGGCATCTCTATGTATTATTTGATCTGTGTTGGCAACTAATAAAGTTGGGGTACGAACATCGGATCAACAACTAATGGATTTTTATGAAAAAATGGTGGGGGGATATCCCAAAAAGACATCACATAACTTTTTGAAGTGCGTCAGATGATCAGAAAATATTATTTCCAATTATCAAAACATTTTAACTTTTCAGTTTAAATTTTACTATCATGACTTTCTTAAGATTTGAGTTTAGTTTCGCTCTGAATTGTAATAGCCTCAGTGAATGCTCGCCGAAACAAAGCCAGTTTGTTAGAATTCATCACTCTACTCTGGAATCTATTTGAGTTGAAAGCCTTTACTGCAAGGCACATACTGCAGTAGAATAAGGTGAACGAAGTTTTCACCAGAGTATTACATGCATCTTTATGTTGTTACTGCTGTACGAATTCTTCAATTGGATTTATTATGTAAGAAGATTACATGAAATAGCTTCTGACTTCTGAATTTCCCCAGAGCTTCCCTACTGACAGATTTTATTAAACCCAAAGAACATTATGTGTTCAACTGTCAACAAAAATAGGTGAACAAATATGTTTTAGGTATGTTCAAAATCCCGAATATTAAAAACAAAGTTCCATGACATTTCGGCACAGCGATATTTGGTACACTTTTTAAAAGTGATATAAAGTCATTAAGAGGAACAGCTGTGCGGACTGTTTCATACAAAACTGAATTTTGAAACTATAGCCAAAACTCTAACCCAAACCAAATCATCCTTTTTTTATCAATAAGTATAGCAAATATCTAGTACGGATTAGAAGTTTTTTTTTAAAATTTGATTTAAATTTTTAAATATCAGCTAATAAAAAATCGATTTTTCACGATTTTAGAAACAAATTAGTCATTATTTTGGGGGTGGTGATAAAAAATTTAAATTACCCCCTATGCTATGAAAATGTAATTAAATATAAAATAAAAAGTGTTAAAATCACCATTATGATCGACTAAAATTCATAATTTCTTCGAGCGATTGGTATTCTCTTGGCGTTATTATTGTTAAATGAATTCAGAAACATACTTTTGTATTCACCACTTTATTAATATACACATATCGACATGTTTCGAAAGAGATGCTTTCTTCATCAGGAATATATAAACACTTTATTATTACATATTTGTAAAATGCATTAACTTTGTGGCTCGCCATAATTTACAATAAAAAACACAAATTTGTTGTAGACCACTTTTATTTTATTAACACTCTACCTTTATAATTTATTATATATTAGATATATGTGCATATTAATAAAGTGGTGAATACAAAAGTATATTACTTATTTAATTTATTTTGACTAAAATTTAAATTAAAGAATTCTAATTTACTTTGCAACACAAATTTTTCGTACATAATTTAAAATATTGAAGAGATTTTTTTTTTTTTTAAAGATATTTTATTTTATGCAACCATATTTACAGAGCAAATATGACAAAAAAAAAGAATTACCATTAACCCGCAAATAATTGCCGAAGCTGCCTCTAAAATCATGAAAAAATGATTTCTTTAATCGGTCAATTTTGTTTATTTAAATAAAATACTTATAATCCGTACTAGATATTTACTATACCTCTAATTTAAAAAAAAGACTATCCATTTTGACCTTAAATCCAAAATTAAGTATTGTATAAAACATGGCGCGAAGCAGTTCCTCTTAAAAATATTTAAAAAAAAATTAATAACTTGTTGTAGCTTATAAACCTCATTATTAATTGTTTTTGTCTTTAATTCGTAGACTTCCATTAAATATATATATATTTTTTAATTTACTTAAATCAAATAAAATAATGTTATTATTAAATTAAAAATACTTGCCGTACTTAATAATAAGATTATTAAATTTCATTTGCATTAAATTAAAAAAATTAAAATATAAATATATATATATATATATATATATATCATATCATATATATAGACCTCACGGTAATATATTTTTAATCGTTGAAGATAAAATTAACAACTCTCAAAATGAAATATGAAACCGAAAAGACATACAAAAGAAAAAGATGTCGGTAACAATCGGGACTCGAATCCGGGACCTCATGGTCTATCTGGGACCTTGCGCTCTAATCCACTGGAAGCTACCCCAATACGTCCTGTCATTTTCATCGATATCGTACATCGATTTTTTTTTAGTGGCAGCCAATGACATCTTTAAGGGGGGTTACTGGGTAGTAGGTGACTCCTAAGTATGTATATCTTTTGGCCAAACCTGTAAAAAAAGAAAAATTTATAAATATCTATTAGATAAAGTGACAATAAGGAACTCCAGTCAACTTTTTTTATCAACAATGGCGTTCAAACTTAAATTCGATTATATTTCGTAGTTAGTTTTCGTGGTTGAAATAATTTTCAAAGTTTCATAACTATGGCTGGTCGGTTTTGATCAGTTTTGAGATTAAAATGTCAAATTTCAAAACAAGGATTAGTTTTAACGTACATAATTTTATATTCTATTCATAATAAACCACAACTAAACGTAAATAATAAAATGATGTACCTTTTTAGAAACTTCAACTAAAAGAATAATAATAGTATTGAGCATTAACATCACCATAATATTCGTATTGATAATTGGTTGGATCATGAATACTCTAAATTATTTCATGAATATATTTAACATATTTGATCATATTTAACAACAATTATAGAGTTTAAGGTCACCGAAATTAACTTAAAATTTTTCAAAAACTAAAAATAATACATATTTAAAATACAAAACAAAATCGAAAAATATTTTTTTCACACTAATCTAAAAACAGAATGCGCACGCGACGTCAGATGTTCCAAATGCAGTGGTATTAACGTAACACGATGTTTTGACGAGCTGATTTTTTATTCACTTTTAAAGAACGATTTGTAAATTCTACGTATATATATTATTTATAATGAAAGTTGTATATTCAGAATCGGCGTTTGCTGATCTATATGAATATATATTTAGAAGTCATTATATTTTTCACTGGAGTTCCTTATTGCACAATGTGTAGATGTTTTGTACAACTATGTAAGTGATTCATACGGTCTACAATATAGTACGCGTTTGTGTCTAGCGAGTGAAGTTTTCTTCTTCAATGGGGAACAAAAGAGATGCGCATCATATTGTCTACGTTTAACGTAGTACAGCTTAGGATTATCATTTTGTTTTCCTAGGCAAAGCAGTCCGGTGTTCACATCCCCTACTTAATACAGGTAATGCAAACACTTTGACAGGCGGTTATATGTTGGTGAGTTAAGTCATAATATCTAAATAGTAAAATCATTACTAGGAGCGACATGTATTATCTTTTAACGTTTGAGGTTATCTGTCTTAGATGTGTTCGGCGGTATGTAGTGTATTGTGATACTTACCAATACTCACCAGAGCGCTTACGTTAATGATTGTCGCGGAGATATTAAATGAAAGAAGGTTCACTATTTGTTTGATTTATTTCTCACGCGTACAAAGATCAGAAGGAATATTTAAAGACTAGAAGTGATGCATTATGCAAATCTACAAGTTACTAGTAAGTTCGACAACACGACCGGATCAGCAGGGAGCAGAAAAGTGAATAATTCTCCTGTTCTGTGGATAACAGAAAGTCGGCCGGTTGTCATTTGAATGAAGGGTTACCATAAGAAAAAAATAAACTTTGTGGCTAATAAATTGCTTGCATATTACATACCTTCCGCCCAGTTTCTTAAACGACTTAAAATTACATAATCTTAAAGTATGGATGTAATACTAATACATATTCTTACAATTATCTTTGATGTAGATCAATAAGTATATACTCCAACTTGCTTATTGTTGATTAATATAAATCAAAGATAATTGTGTTGCATTTGCCTATTGTAAATAAACTAAAAATAATTACATTCGACATTTTGTCTTTAAGACTTATTTTAAATATATAACATCACTTTAAAAGTCATCTTAAATCGTATTAATAGTATAAATAATAAATACTTAAGCTACCTCCTAAATAAACATTTTGCTTTAGCAAATAAAGGAGTCAAGTGACTTACGATTAAATACAAGTCGTTATTTCAGACAACTTAAGCTTGATTAAAATCTACATATATATATATGGTAAGTATAATACAGGATTTTTTATATTATTCAACAAAGTGATTTCCCTATCACTGGAATAAAAAGAAAATTATTATTAAACTTAAGCTTAAAATCTAAATGTTTTTAATTTATGCTTATCACAAAAATATAAAGTTGTGTTCATGAAATTTGAGTCTTATTTTGAGTGTTTATTTCTAACTTATCGTTATTGTGGTTGTATAGTATTATCATTTTTCATGAACGAACAAGAGTATATTTTGTACGATTGCTTACCTATGCTTCGGTAAGATGATGAATATATCAGTAAACAATAATTTTAGTAATAACCTTTTAACATGTGTTATGTTGATTATATGGTCAGCATAACACATGTTATCATGTTCTTTAGGTAACAGATATTTTTATGCTATTATATTTATATATGATACATTTTCTATATTTAGTGTAAGATATTGTGTAATGTTTAAATTACTATAGCTAGTTGAATGGTTTGTTTACTTTACCATTTCGTTTTCTTACAACTAGTTACATGGTGAACATGTTTTTAAAGATGAAAAACTTTTCAACCTTACAACGGTTCATCTCGTCGATGACCGAGATGCATTTCTTTCTACATAGTGTTTCTGCGCTATGTTTTGAAAATAAAAATTGTATAACAACAGTACTAGAGTTCAAAATTTATACAAAAATTGTAGACTTTAGTATCAGTAACTTTAAAAAAATATACATGGTTAGCTATGTCTTGAATATGTGCTTTAGGCATTATTTTTTAAATTTCTTTTAACCTCTTTGAGTTTAATATGGGTTTTGTAGAAAGAAAATAATTAATTTAATTTGCCAATTTAATTGCATTACGACAGGTATCTGTCGGGAAAATGTACTCTGCGACCAGATCTAGTTCGTTTGATTTCTGGGAGTGGTTCCTGGACAGATGCGTAAGCTGGCACGTTGTCTTCTACAGGTATGAAAGCAGGTTTCAGTCGGTCTATGGGGACACGTTTAGGCTTTCCTTTTATGCTGATGACGAATGTCTTCTCATCGCGTTCTTCTACCTTGTAGGGGCCTTCATAAGGGTTTTGAAGGGGTTTTCTTCCACCGTCTGTTCTGAGAAAGACGTGGGTAGTTTCTTTATGTACAAAGCACTTTCTTGATCCATGAGCGCTGGCAGGTGTTGGCTTAATATTTTCGAATTTTCTCTGCAAGCGACCGACGTATGTATCAGGATCTTCTCTAGGCGTTTCGGTGAAGAAATCGCTAGGTAGTCTCAATGTTCTACCGTACGTGAGTTCAGCAGGGGAACATTTTAGGTCTTCACGAACTGTGGATCTCAATCCGAGTACAATTAGTGGGAGATTTTCCAACCAGTTCGGCTCGCCACTTGCCATAAGAGAGGCTTTCAGAGTACGATGCCATCTCTCTATTAAGCCATTGGCCTGTGGGTGGTAAGCGGTGGTTCTTGTATGTTTGATACCAAATTTATCTGTTAGCTTCTTAAATAAGAAGCTCTCGAACTGACGTCCCTGGTCTGTAGTAATTGTCTCCGGGGTACCGTGACGAGTTATCCAGTGGTTCATCAATGCGGTTGCTACTGTTTCAGCAGACATGTCCTTTAATGGTACAGCTTCAGGCCAGCGGGTGAATCTGTCGATCATCGTCAACAGGTATTGATAACCGTTGCATGCTGTAAGAGGGCCAACTAAATCAATATGAAGATTGCGGAAGCGGTCTTCTGGTAAAACGTATGTCGATAGTGGAGCTGCTGTATGTTGTGTGACTTTCGCTTTCTGGCAAGGGATACATTGTTTGACGAAGTTTTTTATATCTTTCGCCATGTTGGGCCAAACAAACCTCAACTTTATTGTCTTCGTTGTCCCTTGAATGCCTGGGTGACAGACATTGTGAACACTTTTAATTACCTCTGTTCGCATGGAAGCTGGAACAAAAGGTCTGACATGGCCAGTTGATATGTCACACCATAGTGGTCTGTCAGTGCCGGGTATCACCATTTGACGCAGGGAGAGGCCGGTGTCATCTTTTGCCTTAATACATTCGTCGTTTTGACACTGCGCTTCTGCCATCTTCCCATAGTCAATTGTAGTAGGACAGTTTATCTCTTCAATGCGAGATAGGGTGTCAGCTACTATATTTTGGAGTCCGGAGATATGCCTAATATCAGTTGAAAACTGTGCAATGTAATCCAACTGTCTTTCTTGACGTGGAGAGCTAGAGGCTCGTTTCTTGCTAAAGGCAAAGGTGATTGGCTTGTGGTCCGTGTACAATATAAAATTACGTCCTTCAACGTTGTTGCGAAAGTACTTCACGGCTTCATATACACCTGTTAGTTCGCGGTCGAATGTACTGTAATTCCGCTGAGCTGGGGTGAATTTTTTAGAAAAAAAATCCAAGTGGTTCCCATGTGTCGCCGTTGGACTGTTGTAAAGACGCTCCAATTGCTGTGTCACTAGCGTCTACCATTATAGCGATCTTCGCATCGGACTTCGGGTGAGCTAGCAGCGCGGCGTTAGCTAGGTGATTTTTACAGTCTTTGAAAGCCTTCGTTAATTCGACGTTCCATGTAAGTGTTCTCTTATCGTTTTTCTTGTATCCAGCGATGCAATCAAACAACTTAGCTTGAGTTTCGATAGCTTTAGGTAGGAATTTTCGGTAGTAGTTTAACATACCTAAAAAGCGACGTAGACCTTTCGCAGTTTTAGGTAGCGGAAATTCTGTTATAGCTTTAACTTTTTCTTTGATGGGAGTCATGCCCGTTTGATCAATAGTATGCCCCAGAAAGTTCACAGTAGTTTCACCAAATTTACATTTTTGAATGTTAATAACTAGTCCGTTGTCAGCTAGACGTTTTAACAATGTGTTTAAATGCCTCTGGTGTTCTTCTTCATTTGCTGAAGCGATCAATATGTCATCCAGGTACACAAAGCAAAAATCTAGATCTCTGGTGATAGCGTGCATAAAACGCTGGAAACTTTGTGCCGCGTTGGATAAACCAAATTGCATAGACGTAAATTCATATAATCCAAACGGTGTGATGATGGCCGTTTTTGGGATATCATCTGGTTCTACGGGTATCTGGTGGTACGCCCGCGCCAAGTCTATAGTTGAAAAAATCTTTGCCTTAGATAGTTTGTGGGCAAAGTCGTGGAGCTGGGGAATTGGATATTTGTCCGGTATTGTTTTCGCGTTTAGGCGTCTATAGTCCCCACAAGGGCGCCATTCTCCATTGGGTTTCTTCACCATGTGCAATGGACTGGCCCAGTTGCTCTTGGAAGGTCTGCATATACCTTGTTCGATTAAAAATTTAAATTCACGTTTGGCTGCTTCTAGTAGTGCCAACCTGCGTGCACGTTCAGTCACAGGAGGGCCTCTGGTTTCGATAAAATGAGTCACCGTATGTTTCTTGGTTTCGGTAGTATTCATGTTCGGGCGCGTCAGACTTGGATACTTGTTAAGAATATCCCGGTACTTCGAAGTATTTGAAATCGTTGAGATTCCCGTGGATATTCCTTTGTACGTCGTGCCGTTGATGTATAATCCGGTGGACTGGTCTGATATTACAGCCTTTTTTAGATTAACTGTAAGATTGAAGTTGTGCAGGAAATCGGCTCCGAGTATAGCTCTTGATACATCTGCAACTATAAATCTCCACTTCATGGTTCTGCGTAGGCCAAGGTTCAAATCCAGAATTTTTGTGCCGTAGGTTTTGATTTTAGTACCGTTTGCGCTGTACAAAGTAGTTGGGCAGTTATCAGAAGTGACAAACTTCCTGTTCTGGATGAAATGTCTAGGAATGACGGATACATCAGCGCCGGTGTCTACAAGAAATTTTTGACGCGTTTCACAGTCAAATATAAAGAGACGACAAGTGTTTGTAGGAATCTCACATGTCCCTACTGTGGGATTCTTCCGTCGTTTCCGTGTGCATTTTTTGGGAAAGGAGCACGGTTCGCAGCATCTGTATGCTTTTTCTCCAAATTTATTATGCCAACGGCAATATCCATTGGTATTTCTGTTCGGAGATCTCCCCTGTGATTCTGATCTTGATCGTCTAGGTGGATTTTGTCTTGATGGGGTTTGATAATGATGATTTTGAAAATTCTGCCTACCCCGTCTGTGGAAATCAGGTTGTGGATTGACCTGCGATGCCTTCAGTTGCTTCAATTCCTGGGTGAGCTGCAGTACTTGTTTTTGAAGGTCCAGCAGTACCGAGTTGTCTTCCTGTCGTGAGGATCCTGGTCTTTCGTTTCTTTCGACTGCAGCACATTCGTTCAAATTATAGACGTCGACTATTTTATCTGCCGCAGAAGCAAGTTGATTGAGGTCGTTGTCTGGCAGCGCGGATAGGATCGCTTGGATATGTTGTGGAAGTCGCTGCAGCCATAATGTTTTTACGATTGCACTCTTTGCTAAAGACGGTCCAGCCAACTCCATCATATGTCGGAGTAGACCTGTTGGTTTCCTGTCTTCTAACTGGATGCCAGTGAGGAGTCGAGTAAGGTGTTTTTCTTCCGAGTCCTGTAGTCGTTCGATGAGTGCCGTTTTGATACGTACGTATTTTTCTTGTACAGGAGGATTTGTTACGATGTCACTAACGCACTGTAGGGTATCTTGGTCGAGTGCAGCAATTATGATGTTGTATTTAGTAAAATCTTCCTTTATCCTTGAATTAACGAACTGAGCCTCCGCCTGAGCGAACCAAAGAGTGATGTTGGACCGCCAACAGGGTGGTAAACGTACAGAAACCTGCTGAACGTCTGACGTCGGTGCATTGTGTTCTTCCATCGTGAACTTGCCGTAGTCCTTTTTTGGAATTATGATGAGATTTTCTGTTCCTGGTTCTTCGTTAGATCTCTCTTCGTGAGTGGTCATTACATAGTTCCCATGCAATATGCAGTAAATGTGGCAATAAAATATGACTAATATGACAAGAAAATATGTAAATTTGTCAAGGTTAGGATGTATGTTAGAATGATTGCATTTTAGAATCCGTAATCCATATATCAATTTAAAAATTTAAAATCTCCAAAGGTTGTAAAAAAATGTAAAACGGTTAAAATCTTTTCATAGAATATAATAAAAAGTTTGAAAGAAACTAATGTTCAAACAAATGGATTCTAATATTATTTGAAATTTTGAAAGTTGGAACAAAATAATTGTAACATTATTTGCGTTGCATTGTATGCTTTTACGGAACACATTTGAATTTGTAACACTTTTGAAACAAAATAAATTGTAACATTACTTGTATTCACTTGTATGCGTTTACGGAACACATTTGGGATTGTAACATTTTTGGTAAATAATTCACTAAAAAATGAAAACTTGATTTTCACTGTGAAGTTAGTAATTAAAAATTTTACTTTTTTAACATTTACGTGTTAGAAGGTAATCATCTCGTCTCAGCTGTGGGATCGGGTCAGATTCGTCTTTTCCTGAATGTTTTGGGTCAGATCCGACGATAATTCCGCCGCTCGAATCGACGATTTTTCTTTTTGTATATCGCTGGAATAGATTGTAACAAAGAGATTAGTTTTTATTGAAATCATGAATTGAGGAAAAATATTAATTGTGTCACTATTTTCATTAATACATGAAATTTTAGGCATTGTAAAGATATGTTTTTATTCTTAGCGCTTGTAAGCTGTTAGAGCTGATGATAGAGAGAGTTTAAGTTTATTCCTTTAGGAATGTGACAAATAATATGATAAAACCAATTCTGAGTAATAATAAATTCTTATTTTTCAATACAAATCTAGGCATATTTGCGGATTGCAAGGTTAATCATG
The DNA here is from genome assembly GCA_022606495.2 of Halesus radiatus. Taxonomy (NCBI): domain Eukaryota; kingdom Metazoa; phylum Arthropoda; class Insecta; order Trichoptera; family Limnephilidae; genus Halesus; species Halesus radiatus. The sequence goes on along the minus strand of JAHDVE020001929.1, from coordinate 618 downwards.
GATTACTTTATTATTCGACATCATAGCATTTACCAATTGCACGTGATTATTTCACGAGGTATATTATTAAAATTACTGAGGTTTTTAAAAAATTCTAAATATTGTTATGCACTGTTATTTATTAATTAGGAAAAATGTACTTACAAGGGGAAGTGACCTCAGGATCCACCTTTCTACTCCTGCCGACCGGCCGTTATGAATTATTCCGCGTGTTCACCAATCGCGTGTATCACGTCGGGGTCACCAATTTAACGTTTGAGGTTATCTGTCTTAGATGTGTTCGGCGGTGTGTAGTGTACTATGATACTTACCAATACTCACCAGAACGCTTACGTTAATGATTGTCGCGGAGATATTAAATGAAAGAAAGGTTCACTATTTGTTTGATTTATTTCTCACGCGTACAAAAATTAGAAGGAATATTTAAAAGACTAGAAGTGATGCATTATGCAAATCTACAAGTTACTAGTAAGTTCGACAACACGACCGGATCAGCAGGAAGCAGAAAAGTGAATAATTCTCCTGTTCTGTGGATAACAGAAAGTCGGCCGATTGTCATTTGAATGAAGGGTTACCATAAGAAAAAAATAAACTTTGTGGCTAATAAATTGCTTGCAT
>JAHDVE020001928.1:0-13858 GCA_022606495.2 Halesus radiatus | reverse complement strand
AAAAACGTTATTAATTAGATATTTTTGAAAAATTAAATTTATTGGATAAAAAAAAAATCAATGAATGTTTCTTTGTTAAGAGATAGGAAATCGCTGTCAAATCAATTATGACACCCAAACGACAAGCACGAATTCACAACTTCATAACTCTATTAAAAAAAAGAACTAAAAAAAACACGAGCAAGGTCGGGTAACACATCAGCTAGTATATTAAGAAAGAATTCATAAAAATCTCCGTAAATGCCCGGTAAAAGAACAAAGCATTCATTCATAAACCTGAAATCTTTTTGAGGGTTAAAAAATCCTTCAATTCGATACGTCAAAACGAACGCACGCCTGATTTGAAATAAAAACAAAAAAACAAAATAACTGTCGCTTGTTGACATAAAACAAACAGCTCGAGCAAACCAGTTTAAAAAAAAAGAATTTACCACTTTAATTTTAATACTTTCTCGGCTGCGGTTGAATTAAAAAAAATGAAAACATTAAAGATTTTTAGCATTCACGGCCTTCTGAGAAACTTCATATTTATTTATTTCTTTATTTGCGGTCAATGATCATTTACAAATATCATTAAAAAATATAATATACATATCAGTACATATGTACACAAATCATTATTCTAGGAATACATTAAACACAATGATTATACAGGAAAAAATACAGATAAGTCATAATATGCTTCAATATATTGGTTTTGACTTGACCCAGGGACAAATTAAAGTAGTCAATTACTTCACAGAACTCATTACCATGGACTAGGAGTCTATTTACAGTAGAAAACATTTGATAGTTTGTTTTTGTAACAGCGGTGTGAAATAGGAAGTACTTCCTAGTGGTTCTAGTAGATGTATGAAAACTTATAAGTTTAAGTAGATTAGGACAACAAATAAAGACGTTTATGACCCAGTTTATAGATAATACATTATAAAAATATATTTTGGATTATTTCCAAAGACAGCGACTGATTATCGTAATATGGTGACCAAACAGGGGAACTACATTTCTAGACGACTCCGCACAAATGCACAGCATAATATGATGGTGACTAAATTTTTTAAATCATTATTTATAAAACATAAACGAATATCGTCATGAACTTTTCTGCTTATGCAATATATCATATTACCCACATAAACACATACATATATCAATGAAACAACCCGCAGAGAATACGCCAACACATAAAGTCAAACAAAGGGTTTCAGCTTAGATAAATCGCCAAACTATATATAATTTGGGAGGCGTTTGAGGGTGCCGCCGCCCCGGCACCTCTGCCGTAGGTCACCTCAAGTGGTTCGCTACGGTAGGTAACTTAGCAGGGGTGCCCGGGTTCGTGGGGTGAGGTTGTCTAGATTTCTGCACACTAACTGCGTGGCGGGCCGGATTGGGAAAACCCTTGACTTCTCCAGCCAGAATCTCTCGCCTATCGTCTTGCACTACAGTGGGAGGGATGGATTAATACGTCCGTCACTCCTGGACACACTGCCCCTAAATTCATATGTTACCCGGTCCTTCCAGAACTTACTTCCCTTAAAAAGACCCTCCACACAGCATCCCCCCTTATTGTGCGGAGTTAATGTAAATTTATTTTTTTACCTGTAAACGGAATTAAAAAAATAAATAAATAATAAACATACCAATAACCCCGTCCTTGTAAACTAACCTAACGTTAGACTGTTTACAAAAGTCAGTGGTGTGCAACCAATATCCTAGTTACTTATTCCTTTCAGGCAACAAGCCGTTTTTTTTATTTAATTCTACCAACTTATAATTCCTTGTACCCCCAAATAAGGTACCGAACTAACAGTTGGTACAGTGTGGATACAAAATTTCTAAAGGTTACGAATAATCTGACAATATTTAAAAATCTCCTACTACCGCCACAGTAAGCGGAAGATGTTACTCGTGTCGTGGTGGAGGACTTAGCCTGCCGGGGAATTGAACTTACGACGCCTGAGTGAGACCCAGACGCGATGCCAACTCAGCCACTGGCCGGTTTTCAATATATTACAGTCAGTCAACTATGGAAAGGTACCGAAAGCGAAATAACACATTTAAAAAATATATTAATTATGACTATATTAGTAACGATATCATCCGAATCACCCTGTGATTGTGTTCATTTCATAATCCAAATAAACTATCACAACCTTCTTTAAAGTTTAACATCTTAAAGCCTTATATGTAATTCTAGTAAACGATTGTTTAATTCTGTCGGCACTTTGTGAACACCCTTTACGTGGGCGAGGCTTAATGCAGACTTAACTTTACGCGCCGCAGGCGGTATTCACAGTGACTTACTAATGCACTTCGTTAGTATCACGAAAGTTATTTTCTTTATGAAAAAAACACAAAACACAGTTGTTATTTTATCCAACACTTTCGTTCCGAAGGGGGGTAATAATTTACCCCAAACCAGTTTGTTACGATATTGTTTATAATTTAAGCGTTCCCAGAAAAAACTATCCAATATTCGATTTGCATAAAAAAAATTGTCCCGTCACTATTATTAAGATACTTGCTGATGTGTACCCGGCCTTGCTCGGGATTTTGTTTTTTTGGAATGAAGTTATAAAGGTCTGTATTAATGCTTGTCGTTTTATTGTCATAATTAATGTGACAGCGATAGTAAATATCTCTAAACAAAGAAACATTTATTTGAATATTTCATTTCATTCCACAAATTGATTTTTTCATATATTTATTATTAAGCGGGTACCTACTTATGTTTTCCATTTGAAAAATATTCTATCCTAACAAATCTTCTTCTTTTGAATATGTAATCTGTGGCTAACCAGAGTGGTACATCTATGGGTCTAAGACCTAAATAAAACACGGCGGGTTCAATGTTTTTCAAACTAATTTTAAAACGTTATAGAAACAGTTTTACATATTGGATTTCATTCAAACCACTCTCTAAACCTTCCCGGCACTAATAAAAACAAACTGTGCTATTTTTAGCGAAACAGGTCGAGAGATTTTTCAGAAAATCGAAGACAGACGAACAAACATTCATTTGTCTATATATAGAGAATTGGGTTAAGATATCTCTACTGCTTTTTGAAATATTGAACTGTGTATTTTCCAGGTAGTTCGCATTTTGCTCGTAAATTCGAATTTTTTAATTTATCTTTTAAATCTCAATTTCGTAAAAAAACAATCGAAATAATCTGGCAACGCTCGTCCGGAGAGTCGAGAGGAACGTACGCCGATTGGCCGCTTCAAGAATTTTTCAAATTGGTAATTATGGATTCCACTTCTACGAATTTATTGTTCATTGCTCACATCACACAAAAAACAGTTACGTATACGACAACTGCACTTAACTTTATGTGTTTATTAACAACTAGGTGCTAAGAATGCTAAGAAAGTTTGTTATGACGGGAACTAGTGGGATGGGCAATATACACCAAACAATAAAGAAAAATGTTCAAGTAAAATAATAAATAAAATAAAATAAAATTCAACACCTCGCAACAAGTTGAAATTAAAGCCTCGCTTACACGGAGCAATTTCGTTGCTGCCATTTGAACAGTAGCGACGTCATCGCTTCATATATAAACGACCATAAACGGTCCTCCGAACGGAGGAACTCCTGCAGCACCTCTGCACATAGTTTTTAGCATATTTTTCCCAATCCCATCATTTTAATAAAACATCCAAAACGATAAGCTAAAAAATCCTTAAACTACATTAAAACAAGATATTCTGAATTGAAATCAAACGAAAGACCAAATACTAAAATCGCTTCGTGTGACAAGGTATTTGCTGCGAGTAACTCAATCAGCAGTTTTTAAACATTTAGAACATGTCTATTTTGCACCTCTACCATAGGTCACCTCAATTGGTTCGCTACAGAAGATGACTTAGCAGGGGGTACCAAGATTCATGGGGTGAGATTTGTCTAGGTCTTGTTGGCGGATGCGTCTGCTCATCAACTGCTTGGCCGGCCGGATTGTGAGAGGCCGGTTGAGGAGGATCCATTGACCTCTCCGGCCGGACACTCGACCCATCGACGTACACCGTAGTGGAAGGGATGGATTAATACGTTCGTAACTCCTGGACACACTGACCCATAGATTCCTACCCAAACCTTTTTCTTTCCAAGAACTTCGTCTCCTCTCTTATTTAAAATGACCCTCCGCACAGCATTCCCAAAGATAACAGAGGCCCCGAGAGAAATTATTTTCCTTGGGGCCTGATGTATGGAGTTAATGTTTATAAAAAAAATCTTTTTCTGTTTCATATTTCATTCGAGATTTGTTAATATTATCTTCGATAATTAAACATTACGATGAGGTTTATAAGCTTCAATAAATTTAATAATATTAATCAACACATAACTTATCTTACTATCTGTTCCTAGAAAAATCTAGTCACTGAGAGAAAGAGTAAGTTCATATTTCAGTTCCAATGAATCTAATCGCCACAGTGGCTGACCCCGATAGATAAAATAACAAAGACTTCTGAACAAAGACGTAATGATATAATTAGTGAGTCAAGCTTCCTGGTAATACCACAATGAAAGCCAGAAACTGAGCCGGTGGAACAATTCAAGCTATATATAATGGTAGCTTGAGCATTGCATCATCGCAAAGAGAGATTATTTTCAAATGAACGCTGGGAAGTGATAAGCCAGTCGGCGTTCCACAAGGATAAGTTTTAGGACCATTATTATATTTTTGTTTTGTATTCAAGCGTTTGTCAGGTGAATAAGAAAGATTTGGTTGCATAAACCAACCTGCCACTTCTTCTTCTTCGCTCCGAGTATTTTGGAATTCAAATAATACTAGAAAGCGATAAGCTAATCGGCGTTACGGAAGGATAAGTTTCAAGTACAGTATTTGATTTTTTGTTCGTATGTAAGTGATTTTTAGATAAACGCGAAGAATTTGTAAGTAAGCCGTATTTTTTTTTAAATCACATTTATTTAAAATAACATTTTCTCGGATCAAAACTGTTAAACCGGGAAAATTAAAATTGATTTTTTGATTTCACTGACGTTAGATTAGAAAGAGGCAAAGGTCACGTGACACCCATTTTGGCACCAGCCTAGTTTACAGCCATCCACGTTTCTTTCGCGTGATTTTGACCGCGGTAAGCAAAATCCAAAACATTCATGAAAAGGGTCAAACTAAGTACTCTAACAAAACATTCGCTTTTTGCACACAAGCCGAGCCGTTTTATTTATTTACTGTTATACTTAAATTGGCGACACGCTTGGCTTTTTTTAGAATAAAGTTAAGAATTTGAAAATTTTTGCTTATCTTTTGGCTGTCATAATCGATTTGACAGCGAAAGTAATTATCTCTAAACAAATCAACATTCATTTGTAAATTTTATTTTATTCCAAAAATTCAAATTTTCATTATTTATTATTAAGTAGGTATCTAGTGGTGTCTTCCATTTTGAAAATATTCTACCCAAACAAACATTCGTTTTTTGAATACGTAATCTATGGCTAAACGTTGTGGTATATCTATGGGCTAACCTCAATACAAAGTTTTTCATAGTAATTTTTGAAACGTTATAGCAACAGTTTCACATATTGGATTTCATTCAAACTACTCTCTAATAAGAACAAACCGTGCAAGTTTCAGCGAACCTTTTGACGGAATTCTTATAAATACGTTAAAATTTGTTTTTATTATATTTTTTTTGCGTTTAGTTAATTAACGATATTCGTCAAAAACGAACGTGCCTTGATGATCCCAGGTTGTTTTTCATGACGATCGTGAGTTCCGCGGTACGCCCGCAAAAAGCAGATTTTCGGGACCTCGAGATCGCACCCGGTCAAGGAACCCTCGGACTGCCGGTAACGACGAAGACGTGGACAAAAAGTGGACCACAGCTTCCTGACCAAAAGACAAGTAATGAAGCTATTTTTATTGGAAACGAAACCTTCAGACGTCATGGAGAAACAATAAATACATAATGTCAATGAACTCAGTTTTGAGAGATTTACAGTTATTTTACAGGTAGATATTTCCAGAAAAGAAAATATTCTCGCCGTGAATTAGCTTTTTTTAAATTTATTATTTTTTGTCATGTACGAGTGTATACTTGAGGCTTCTGACTCACATAATGTTGTCATTTTTGCAACATTTGTTTTTAAATTAGACTGTTTGATATTTTTTTAAATGTAGTACTTTATTTAAGAATTGAATTAAAAATATTTTCCAATTTACATAATCAAACAAATTTCATTAATCTTATCATGGCATTGACGGCCTCCATGGTCGAGGGGTAAGGCTCTCGACTACGAATCCGAATTCAAATCCCGGCGTGCGCAAGTAAATTTTATTTAATTAATTTGTGCTGTTTCATAATGAATTAATGAAAAAAAAGTATATTTGCGCACGTTCCAGAGTGGAAGATACTCTCAGTATCGCCCCAGTGAAAGACCAAGATTCAGAATTGAAACGTTGCTTGAAATGGCTTTTAGCCGTGTTTGGTGACCAGATCTGAATATCCAGGTATTTCCCCACCTTCCTCTCCCCCTTCTACTTCCCCTCTCCCTCCAGCCTCACAACATTCCCCAATTGGGGATGCCAAAGCCTCATTGGCTCCAGACGGTTGGGAGCAGTTGAGACTGTTGTGCGGTATTCATGTAAAAAAAATGGTATAGAACTTAGTTGAACCTATTAAATTCTGAACTTCTGATTCGGTTTGAGGTCATCAATATTGTCAATATATTTATATTTAATGCACTTCGTTACATTAAAGTTTAAAAAAAATTATAAGAACATATTCATAATTTCTTCAAAAGATTGGTATTCACTTTGTGGCATCATAATTAATAAATTAATGAAGAATTACTTTGTAATCACCACTTTTTTAATGTATACATATCCACATGTTTCGGAAAGCGAAACTTACCCCATCAGGAAATACAGAATACCGGATGTCCCGATGAGCGGAAGGTAATTTTTAATTCTTTTATTAATATTATTCAATAATTGTAGAAAATAATATTAACATAACCTAAATGAAACATGAAAACGAAAAAAAAACAACAGAAAATAAAAAGATTTCAGTCGCATCTGGGACTCGAACCCAGGACCTCTACCTATCCGGGGCAACCGCTTAACCAACTTGGCTAATGAGACCAGTTTAATTTATGTCATCTTCATCGATATGATATCTCAAATTCAAGATTTGTAAATATTATTAAAAAAAAACAGATTGTCGCGTAAGTTGTGATTGTAGCGTTACAGAGTTTTTCGTAAACAACGACATTATACTATTAATTAAGCACAAATGTTTTAACGAATTGCCGAATTGTTTCTTGTTGCAAACCAAATATTAGTTAAACACGGTGTCAAGCGTTACAAACAGATGGTTATAAAATCGGCCCTAAATTATCCAAATTTAATATCCTAACCTCAAAATATACCTAGCTCTGGCCATTAGATGAAAACATTAGCTAGAATTCATGCAAGAATCGCTGGGAAAACTAAATGCTTACTCTGACCAACATCTTATATCTAATGATCAACCTGATGAAAAAAAACTTGTCTCGCTCATATGCGTTTTCTTGATAAATTTCACTCTATGTTATTATTTTAATTAAAAAATTACCCTCTTTCTTTTCAACAGACGGATTTCTATCATTGGAACATAATGTAGAAGGCAGTTGGGAATGCTTGACGGACTGAGCAAACTAGGTTATCTTTGAGATGCAAACACGGAGAATAAAATATCTTTAATTTATTTTTTCTAACTTATTGAAGTTTGTAAACCTCATTGTAATATTTTAATCATTGAAGAAGATAATATTAACACATCCCAAATGTACCACGAAACCGAAAAAACAAGAGAAATTAAAAAGATTTCAGTCGCATCTGGGACTCGAACCCAGGACCTCTACCGATCCGGGGTAACCGCTTAACCAACTTAGCTAATGAGACCAGTACAATTTACGCCATTTACACCGATATCATAGTTCATGTTCAAGATTTGTTAATATTATCCTCCATTTTTATAAATCCCATATTATTGGCTGCTATCCTTATGATGATTGCAAAGTTTCATCCAGAACTCAATTGTTATCTGGATAGAGTGTCGGATATATCTACCCGATTTTTATTTATATGAGACATCTATTGACTTATTTTACAAGGCTGGAAAGAAATATTCAATTTATTTTTTATAACTTATTTTAGTTTGTAAACCTCATTGTAATATTCAATCATCGAAGAAGATAATATTAACACATTCCAAATGAACCACGAAACCGAAAAAACAAAAGAAATTAAAAACAAGATTTAAATTTAAAAAAATTAAAAACATTGAACATGAAATATGATATCGGTGTAAATGGCGTAAATTGAACTGGTCTCATTAGCCAAGTTGGTTAAGCGGTTGCCCCGGATAGGCAGAGGTCCTGGGTTCGAGTCCCAGATGCGACTGAAATCTTTTTAATTTCTGTTGTTTTTTCGGTTTCGTGGTTCATTTGGGATGTGTTAATATTATCTTCTTCAATGATTAAAATATCTTTAGTTTATAATTTATTGTTGTAGTAAGAACTTGAGCTTTAAATCAACAATAACAAATTATTACATTTCATATTCCGTGTAAACACTTACCAAAAAATAATTCATTTTAATTTCTTCAAAGTAGTCATTTTGTGGCGTCATTCATTATTAATAAAGTAATAAGAACAAGTTTGTTTAGACCACATTTTTTAATGTATAAATATCAACATGTTCCGAAAGCAAAGCTTTCCTCATCAGGATAAAGTGTATATTAAAAATAAAGACAAACGATAAAATAGAAAATAATAATATAGGAATAGACAAATTACGAACATAAACAAAAATTAACAATAAGTGATGAAAGTATGTAAGTAATTAATTAAAAATGTAAAAATTTAGAAATTTAATAAATAGTATTATTATTAATATAAATAAAATCAAGAAAATAACAAGGCATAAAAAATAAAATAATAATAAGTTTTTATTAATAATATTCTAGATATAGTTAATCTTGTGAAAAAAAAAGAAATTAAGAGATACCTATTTTTTTTTTAATATTCGATTAGTTATAATTAATATTTAATTGAGTATTAACAAGTTTTCTAATTTAAAAAAAATATCAAATATATCTAATTGTAAACCAGTTGCATTTGTATGTAATTTTTTTTAAACCTTTATTTATGCCAAAGAATAATTTGTTTCCAAAACATGGTTGGCAAAATCAGAATAATTATTATTACTTAAACACCTTAGGTGCTCTTTAATTCTAGTATTAAATTTTCTTGAAGTTTTTCCTTGCACAAAAAAAAAAAAGATATTTATTTTTTATAAAGAGTGGAGTGAAAAAGTGATATTTATGTATTAAAAGAAGAAGCAAGGAGATGTAAGAAGAAACTAAAATAGTCAAGAAATATAGGAGTCAAGACAAAGTAAGAATAGGCAAGAAAAGGCGAGAAGCTGTGAGCAAGAAGTAGCTAGAAGCAAAAGGAAGCGGGAAGCGAGAAATGAAAACCAACGCTCAATCACATCCCTTCCCAAATTTCAATATTGGCTTATTTGGTTGCCATGCATACATTGCATACGGGTCGATTAAACTCCAACCTCCTTCCCATCCACAGACCATGTGTTCCAAGTCCTAACAAATTAGTGCCCCCTGGTGTACCGGTCGCAACGGGACAGGAGTGCTCCTGGCTGGCGTGGTACATTCGTATCGTGTATTTGAAAGCATCACGCGCTTAAAGTGTTTTTTTTTTCTGTCTAAAATATATAAATTATGTGTGGATGCTATCACGTTTCGTTTACCCTTAACGATAAAGAAATGGGAGCGCAATTTAAGGTACAAATAATGACTAAAAAGTTTGTTTTAGAACGTTGTATTTAATGTACACAGATAAAAGTTTTATTGTATTGATGTAAACTTACACCTTTTTTAATCTAATCTAATTATCTCCTATCAAATAAATTCAAGAATAAGTTTCAAACTTTCAAACAATCCGACGCTTTGTTCAAACATAATTCGCACATTTGTAATTATTTGCACACTGATAAGAAGAAAGGCGAGACCTAAAAGGTAAATAAAGGAATGAAAGATAATTTAATGCGAAATGGTAAACGGGTGTTTGTTTTAGTAAGAATTTTAAGCTATTGTTAGCTTTAGCAGAAGAGTCCTACATTTCAAAGACAGGGCTGTGAAATTGGCTCGAAAGAAATCCAATGTCACCTTATAATTTTAGACCATAGACAAATATTTTTATATTTTTACTTGACATGTTTTTATTACATTATAATGTATATTGTCATATCCACGTTAGGATTTAATATTTGGATGATTTGTGTAGCGCCGTTTTTATGAAAAATCATCCCAAGGGCGCTGTATAAACATTTTTTTCCAATGCTCTTCTAACTATGGTCAATCTATTATTACTGCTTATGGCTAACAAATTGCATTCACCAGTTCATCGATTTGTAACACAAAACTATATGTATAATGCATTTGACCAATGAACGCAATGCCGCGTTAAAACATACATGTTATTCATTTTATGTACAGGTAATATTATACAGGACCATACTTACCTGGCAGGTGACTTGAGATAAACACGGCTCGTTAGCGAAACTTATATACGGTTTTGCACGCAGAGGACATAATAATTGAAAACATATAAATATTATTTAATTATGGTATTTATTATAATAATTATATATGTTCTGGCTCATTTCAAGAAAAGGACAGGGGAAATCTTTAAACAGTTTGACGTTCCAAGTGTACAAAAAATCTTTATCAAAAATATTCTGGTTCACCATCTCAAAAACGACAGAAAGGCAAACACCCCATACAATCGTAATACCAGAGCAAAGCTGAGACAAGCAAAATGTACCAAGTGAAATACTACCTTTGGACAAAGAAGCTCTGAAATACTAACTGTAAAGTTATACAATAAACTCTCACCTAGTATCAAACAAATTAAATCAATTAATAACATCAAGTCCAACAAAACATGGCTTGAGGAATTGTCAGAGAAAGAACTGACTAGTATTTTAAAAACATCGTCATAGAAGTTACTGAAAACACCCTACCCAAACCTTGAAGTTGAAATATATAAGTCGCTGAAAACCCTCTATCCAAAACCTAGTTTGCATTAGCACAGAATTATCAATTCCTACAGATATTGATGTTGTCCACTCCTAGCAGCTGCATTTGCCTCCTGAGGTGACAGTCTTCTGTTAATAGTTCTATACTATTAAATGTTTTTGTGTTTAATTCGTAGAACTCCATATATTTATTTTTAATTTCTTGTAAATCAAATTTAATAATGTTATTATTAAGTTTTACAAGTATTTTCAGTTTTCTAGTTCTACACTAGCCCACTTAGTCAGTTTTTCTCCATATTGAGCATTTGAGGCTAACCTTCGGTATGCCAAAATGCAAAAACAAAACTCGGGTTGCAATAGGGGGTTGCCATTATAATGCCATTTTTTTACATTATTTTATAAATTTTATTTCAAATTCTTCGCATGGCTTAAACAATAAATAAATATTATATATTAAATTTCATGATGTACTGACGTACCGCGTACAAGAATATTTGCTACCACCTGGCGGCCCGGCGGCCGATTACCTTACCCCCTCAAGCAGCTTTGCTAATAGCGCGAGCGAGTGAGATGGGGCGATTCACCCCCCACTGTTCGAGTAGAATGGTGGAAACGATTAGCCGCGGGCATGGTTCCAGCGCACAAGAAATATTGTTTGTGGCAAGGAATGATAACCAGAAATTCAAATAAACACCAAAAATTGGTTAATCTAGTACTCAAGATAATTATTTTAATCGTGGATCATGTGTTTATAGGTTTTGACTACTTCTCTTAGTAACGGAAAGGTATTTATGTAACTTTATGCATTTTCTCCTAGTTCTCATCAACGCGTCTTCCAAGATATCCTGAAAGCCATTTTTCCGATGTAAGTATTGCATTTCACCTCATGCAAATAAATGCATCAGAACATTTATGAGAATCCAAGCCCGATGTACATTGCATACATCATTCATGTCACTTCGGTGCGATCATCTGATATCTGATAACCCTATATGCAGAAGCCGACATAGCGATATTTGCAATTTGTTTATTTTTATTCATTGTGCATGCTTGTCACGTTTTAGCAACAACTACGCAGGTTCACTTGTAACAATGCTTTTATTCTTATCTCGCTCTCTTTGCATGTGTTTATTAGTTGAAAGAGAGGGATGCCAATCGACAAATTTGAAGTTGCAAATTTATAATCGAAAGTGACAATCTGTCATCTAATCTAACGATTTAAATTTTAAACTCCTTGAATACCAATTTGATTGTGAAGATCCCACGAATATGTGGTTCTTTGAAACGCACGTCTAAAACACTATAAACTTTTTTTTGTAACGTTAACGTTGCCAAAATTCAGTGTAGTTTTTTTAATACTAACGAATCATTGTCCAATTACAAAAAAATACATAATATAAAATGAGAAAAACAAGAGCTACAGAAAACGAACAGTATATTATACATAAAACATGAATGAAGCAATGACAAAAATATACATTTGATAGAACGTTCAAGTCAAAGCCTGAAAAAGGAAGCATATTGTCATTTAGAATAGTACCATTACAAGGCACTGGCTTGAGTTAAGAAGTCTCGCCATTATTGACAGTGGAGAACGGTACCCATAATTAATAGAGATTGAGGAAAAGCAATCTCCGATTGAACCCACTGAGATAGGCCACGAACCACCACCGGTCAGAGGAGATGACAGTTCTTCCGAAACAAACTAAGAATAATAAATAATTCAAGAGCTGGGACTAACAGTTGAAGATTAAATGTTTTAATTGGACTGGAGCAAAACAGAAATGATCCAGGACCCGCTGGCTTCCTTATAAGGGACAATGGGCAAGCAACCGGTTGGCTTGGTACATATTTGGAAAGGAACTAGTATGAACGGCGTAAGCCTTTATAAGCATTTGTTAATGTTACTTTTTCCTTCTTACCGCTGGTTATTTCTGGTCTCCTGACAGATTTTTCTGAATAAATTTTAGATATTATGGTCTTAATGTTACTTACTTGTTTAGCATAACTATTATTGACGTGAAAACAGTTTAAAATCAATGCCGGATGTCGAAAAACAATCGCGCCCAAATGAGCGACGATTTATGTGTAAATTAAAACGGCAACAACTCGGTTATAAATTGACATAGCGCCGCCATTTTTGTTTCATTTTAAAGAAGAAGGATGAAAGCTTCTACATTCGTGGCGGTCGGACGTCGCGAATTGCGCACTCGAAAAGTGAACCCGCGATTTTCGACTATCGAGATTCGATACGTGTTCATAAACGGGATCATATCTCAGATACCGATTATCTGATCCAAGTGAATTAATTGTTGTTTTGAAGATGAGTATAATAATAAATGGATGATTTCTATAGCGCCGTTTTCGTGAGAAAATAACCTCAAGGTAGAAAATCACCTGTAGTATATATATATACTACAATATATATGATTAGCGTCCCTGAGGTGATTTTCTCACGAGAACGGCGCTATAGAAATCATTTTGAGCTTATTAAACTCATTTTGAGTTCCAAGCAGTGGCGCCTCGTGACGTTTGAGTGAGCTAGAGCGCTAAAATTGAAAAATACGACGTTATTGATGTTGCTGAAGCTGAAAATGATTTTTAATTTTTTTTTCACTGCACTGCACTTTCGAGAGCACTGCGCTACCTACCATCTAAATCTCCATACAAAAAAATTGAAATTTTGAAAAAAAATTAAAAATCATTTTCAGCTTCAGCAACATCAATAACGTCGTATTTTTCAATCTTAGCACTCCAGCTCACTCAAAAGTCACGAGCCGCCACTG
>JAHDVE020001927.1:0-27716 GCA_022606495.2 Halesus radiatus | reverse complement strand
GAGTCCTGTCGGCGACATTTAGTTTATCAATTTATAAATATTTTTCTATTTAAAAACATTATTTTTATCGTATTGCGTCATAATACTATCATTATTTTGAATTTATAAATAATAACTCTCCGACGTCCCTCTCCCCGTTAAACAAAGCGTATATTACTTACCTACCCACTCAAGTACACGACTTTTTCTACTAATTTATATAATAATGTATTAAAAATAACGGTAATTTTTTCTCTTTTGTTCCATCCCGGGTAATTAGTATACACATGTTGTTTATATTTATCAGTAAGTCATCTTTTTTAATCACTGAAAAAGATAATATTAACATAACCTAAATGTAACATGAAAACGCAAAAAAACGGAAAATACAAAGATATCAGTCGCATCTGGGACTCGAACCCAGGACCTCTGTCTTTCCGAGACAACCGCTTTACCAACTTAGCTAATGAGACCAGTTCAATTTGTGTGATATTTATCGATATCATATTCCAAATTCAAGACTTTGTCAATATAATCCTCCATTTTTTAAACCCATATTATTGGCAGCTATCTTTGTGATGATTACAAAGTTCTTCACGAACACAATTGCAACCTAGGTAGTATCAGATAAATATCCGATTTTTTTTATTACGAGACATATGGGACATCTACCATAATGGTTATCGAAGTCGTAAGTGTTATCAATATCTATTATATAAAGAAGAATGTCCCGGGTGGGCGGTGTGTGTTTGTTTTGTATACAAATCTACAGTTTTAATCCGAGCTTGATGAAATTTTACACACTTGACCGTCGCAATAAGAGGAAGGTTGCTGTTTACATGAGATTTCGAAAAACCACTCCATCCCCCTTTCCCACCCCTTATAGCGGAATTTTAGTACTTCTTGATGAAATTTTTCACACTAGACGTTCAAAATAAGAGAAAAAATATTGGGTAGGTAGGAGTATCCACACCCAGTCAATATGTATTATTATATATGCAATCAGTGGAAGGGGTAGGGGTAGGGGTAGGGGTAGGGGTAGGGGTGACAAATCACAACCTTAAAACTTTACTCCAAACCATTCATAATCGTAGTCGTAATCTCTATCGTATCAAATTGTTACTAAAACAGTAATCGTAATCTCTATCGTATCCAAATTGTTACTAAAACAGTAATCGTAATCTCTATCGTATCTAATTGTAATCAAAATCATAATCGTGGTCTCCATCCTACCGAATTCCATCAAAATCTCAATCGTGATCTCTATCATACCTAATTGATACTAAAATAGTAATCATGATTTCTATCGTATCTAATTCTAATCAAAATCGTAATCGTGATCTCTGTCTTATACAATTGTTATCAAAATCCTAATCGTGAATTCAATTGTAATCGTAAACTGCAACAAGTAGAAGGAGTAGACCACTTGGCCACCGAGGTCGTCACTGACAAATATTTCAACTGGGATAGGTCAGATGGGAATTAAACCTCAACTATATTTTATGAGAGTAGAAAAAATTCTTAACGTTTATGGCTTTAAAAATGTTAATTACAACTGTGTTAACCTCCCGGGCTCAAGCGCTTAAAAACTTAATTAAGAGATGCGGTTCAAACTCAACGTTATTATTTTGGTGCCAGAATTTGTAGCCGAAACTCTTTACAATTTTTTTTAAAATACTAGCTGATGTGTACCCGGCCTTGCTCGTTATTTTTTTTAACTTTTTAATAAAGTTATGATGTTGCGAATTCTCGCTTGACGTTTGGGTGCCATTATTGATTTGACAGCGATCTACTATCTCTAAACAAAGAAACGTTCGTACTTACTTGTGTTTTCTATTACGTAAATGTTTTACCCAAACAATCCTTCTTCTTTTGAATATGTAATCTGTGGCTAACCGGAGTGGTATATCTACGGGGTGACCTCAATACAATATGGCGGGTTTTTGGTTTTTCATACTAATTTTATAGCAACAGTTTTAAATATTGGATTTCGTTCAACCTACTCTCTAAACCTTCCCGGCACTAATAAAAAAATACTGTGCTAATTTCAGCGAAACCGGTCTAGCAATTTTAGAGAAAATCGAGGACATACAGAGAAAGATTCATTTTTATATATAGAGATATAGAGATTTTTTCATGCGAGGAACCGAGATACATGCGAGAATGATATACTCGTATACGAGTATATAATTGAAAATTTCGTCAGGTTGCATTATTTTATTTAGTTCTGTATTGTCTTTGGAAAAAAACGCTTGTGGAAGAAAATAATTTCATCTAAATATTACTAGACATGAACTAAATCAATGTATGAATTTTTTTCTGCCTTGATTTCTTGAAATCGGCTTCTAGTAGCTGAACTTTTTTTGCTGTGATATTTGAGGGTAAATTTTAAATCTCGAAAAGAATCCACTTATTATGAAGAGGATGATTTCATATCGTCGAGGTATACATTTTTCAATAGAGTAGCAAAAATGTGACTCTCTTCTGATGTGAGAAATTATTAATCCTTTTCTGTATTTTAATACTTGATATGAATAATACTAATAATATTATTAGTGTATTTCTGCTCCCACCACCACTTTAAATAAAAAAAATACTACCTATCAAATTTCTTTATTTTACTAATGGCGAAAAGGCATAAGAAAACAACCCTTGCCCATTATTACAGGGGGGGTAATTGAGTTTAATTCCAAGGCCAGAAATGAGGTGCGGCATAATGTCTGGTAAATCATTACCCATGCTTCGAAAATTTCGGTAAAAAACATAGATTATCTATGAAAAGAAAACTCGGGGTGCCAAATTGCGGCTTCTATCGTTTTATTTGATCCAATCTTCGTCGAAAGCCAAACAATGGCGTCTAACAACCCGGATGTGATTTTATGCCGACCCCATCCCCTTCCCTTTTCGCTAAGGTTTTGGTCACGTGTCTCCCAGAGGTAATACCACTATTTATTGACCTTCAAATAACGCAATTAGCCTCCCCCTGCTGCAATATACGCCCCTAGGAAATACTGCTCCTAAATCACCACCCGAAAAACGCAGCGGTGGAAATGTTATTTCAAGAGCCCCATTGTTGGAGGTGAATGCCGGGGGATGGCTGTGATTTGAGTATTAAACTTAATTTTATTTACTATTGCGCCCTGCGGCAGATGAGATAGGCACGTGCGCGTGCGCATTCAGCTTTGGAATTACTAATAATGTTGTTAAAAAAGTACTGGAATAATATTCGAAACGTGCTTTCGAGTGTGCGATCCAAGTTACTGTCAGATCAAACGCCGAGGTAAAATAAGTTTTTTTTAAATGAAGACAGAAACATTTCAAGAATTTATTGTAACATTGAAAAAATAATAGTGACGATGAAATAAATAAAAAAAAGTTTTATATATATATATATATATCTATATATGTTTTTTATATGAATACCGCCCAAGAGTCCCAACTGCTCCCAACCGTCGGGAGCCAGTGAGACTATTGCATTCTCAATTGGGGAATGTTGTGAGGCAGAAGGTATTGTGGAGGCGAAGGAGAAGGGGAAGAGGAAGGTGGGGAAATACCTGGCTATTCAGATCTGGTCACCAAACTGGCTAAAAGCCATTTCAAGCAACGTTTCAATTGTGAATGGTGGTCTTTCACCAGGGCGATACTGAGAGTATCTTGCACTCTGGAACGTGCGCAAATACACTATTATTTTTACATCAATTAATTGTGAAACAACACAAATTAATTAAATAAAATTTACTTGCGCACGCCGGGATTTGAACCCGCGACCTTCGGATTCGTAGTCAAGAGCCTTACCCCTCGACCATGGAGGCCGTCATGGAGGATATGAGTATTTATTTCAATTCGCTTAAATCGAAGAGTGATTAAAATAATCGGATCAAATCAAATGGGAACCCACGTAAATTCATGGGTTTGACGACCCTGTGGCTACGAATCCGGCCTGCGAAAGTAAATTTAATTCGATTAATTTGTGCTATTTCACAATTAATTCATTAAAAAAAAATATAGCATATTAGCGGGACGTTCCAGATGAGGTGATTTTCTCACGAAAACGGCGCTATAGAAGTAATCCAATTATTATTATTATTATTACAGTATCGGCCCGGCGAAAGACCACCATTCAGAATAGAAACGTTTTTTTAAATGGCTTTAGCCGTGACTAGATCTGAAGTTATAGCCAGGTATTTTCCCATCTTCCTATTTCTCATCTCCTTCCCATCCCCACTAATTTCAACCTCAATACATACCCCAATTTTCCCAAAATCTCAGATGGTTGGGAGCAGTTGGAACTCTAGTGCGGTACTTAATTAAAAAAAGATACTCTTACGTTCCCTATACTCGTATAACGCTCAGAATAATTTTATGTTTAAATTCTTTGCAAGCGATTCGGTTATCATAGATAACTATAGACACTTGGTTATTTATCAATTCTCAATCTCGCGAAACAAACTTTATTGTTCTTACAATGAAAGGGCTATTTTATGATCAATTCAACCCAAGTTGATGTATAGGTCTAATAATATATCGCAACAAAGTAAGGAAGAAAAGAGTTAAATGATATTAGGTACAAAAACAAAAACCATGAATTTATTCTATAGTCTATGTGTGTAATGCACAACTACTCATATCAAGCAATATTTGATCGTTCTGGATCTAAGAATATCCAGTAAATATTTATTTGTTTATTTTTATTTATTTTATTATTTGAACACCCGGAGGGCTTTTACATATAAGTACATCATTTTTAAATAATATGAAAATATAAAAATAGAAAACATGGGCAAAAGTTAATTACAGTTGAAATAAGAAAAAAAAATTATTGCACCAAAGCTAAAAATATATAGGAATATAAAGGAACAGAAAAAATAATAATACGATATCCACAAAGTCAATATTAACATTAATAACAAATAAGTAAATAATGTAAAAAGTCGTAGTTAACAATAATTTATAAACTGGGTAGAAATAATTCGTTCATACTTTTTTTGAAATTTGCCAAGCTTAGACTATTATCAAATACATCCATATCCTTTAAGTATCAGTTACTAAGACGGTGTAAGCGTTGAATTGGGGAATGCAAACTGCAGTTGGAACGGGATATACATATGTAAAATGTTAATGTCTGTCTTGTAGTTCGTTTAGGTACGTACAGGTTGATTAAATGCAGGAGTTCAGAACAATCGAATAACCGTCTGTTTTCTAAAGTTGGAATATTTAAAATATTCATTAACGATGAGTATTTTATGTGCTCATAAATATCGTATGGTTCTATGATGCGATTTACGCAAATGAAAATTTAAGATTTATCTCACAAATCAGGTTTCCACACGCCACTGCTCTTAAAGCCCCCTATAAGACACCCCTACAATATCTCACAGCCTAAACCCGCCCCTGGCAACGGCCGAAGTGCATATTGCAGCGGCCTGAATGTCAGCCCAAACCTCTATAACTTTATTACGAGCATTAATAATGGCGGGACTGTGAGGGATGAACCTGACTTATTGAAGGAATTTAATAATAAAAGTTGTGGGAATTTTTAGACGTTGCATCTAAAGACTTTTTTTACTCATTTCGTCTTCTGCCACTATGCATCCAATTTGTGATGGCAGGACAGTAAAGTTTATGAATCTATTCGAAAGTTTTTACGTTGTTCATTCCTGTACCCTTTTTACCAAGAAGAAATTGCTTTCATAACAAGGAGATAATTATCATAACATAAAAGAAATTGGTCACATTTTGTGTAAGTGCGTTTGATTAAAAAGCAAAAATACAGTAATCACATTAAAAAAAATATTACATTAGGACGTAAGTAAATGAAGAGTCGACATATGGTTCTGGCTTTTGCTAGTTGTTTTCTTATTTTCTCTTGTTATTTAAATATTAAAGTACTCTGATGAAGAAACGGTTGCATCGAAACTACTATACTTATTTGGTAAAAGGTGATGGATACCAAAATTTTATACTTCATTTAAAAATAAATTCTCTTTAATGAAATATTTTTTCACGTGATGCATATTATGTACTTTTTCTTAGGAAGTTTACTTGTTTTGGATGTTATCTCTTTTGGAACACATGTGACTTAGGGGATTGCTCATACCGGAATATTATTCTTTGTCTGATATTTCATAATCATTATTACCATGTTATTAAATATTAAGGTAAATTGATCTGGTAAAATCTGCAGACAAGCTGTCGTGTGACAGATTTTTAGTAATAATTGTGTTTGTGTTTAATTCGTAGAACTCAATTTAACTTAATAAAATAATGAATACAATAATTTTGATATTAAGTTCTGCAATTATTTTAGTTTTTATTTTATTATTTATTATCATTGTGACAGCTATTACAGCGTTCAATGCCATTCAAACTCTGGTTAGGACACGTTGAGACGCCTTATAGTTACCCCTATCGAATTTCAATATCTATGGTGCCAAAAATGATTTATTACCGGTGAAAAAATAAACAACATCGTAGGATTACCTCTTTATTAAATTCCTTATAAACACCATGCTGGTGTATTATTATTTTTGAAAAAAAAATAATCCCTACAGTTATAATGTAAGGTTCTTTAATCTTTTCAGTCAACCTCAGAATACCCAGGTTGTCGATAGATCGCAGACTGCAGGTCCAATTTTATCTGCTAAAGGAAAACAGTCGGGTTACCTAAATATTAATACCATAGAGGTGTTCGTCTCACACGAGCATGATAGTGGTTACTTATAGACATAAAAAAAACTGTAATTTGGCAAAAATTTTCAGGTCGATCGATAAAACTTTATCGACACGTTTTGGTAATTATTTATATTGGGAAGCACAGCCAATAAAGCATTGTTCGCAGACGGACTTATCAAAAATTGGATGGGAAATAGAACGTACTTAAGGGTCTGTAATATAATTTAAGAGTTTCTTGAGATCATTAAAAATCATTTTTAATATATGGTTAAAAATACTTAAGGATTATCAATGAATGGTGGGTAGCGATTTAATTTGTTTTAATATTAAATGTTATTGTTTTTGTATGAAATGTATGTTTATTAGTATTTGTTTTAAAAGAGTTCATAATAATGGAATATTTGCAAGTTTTATTTACTCCAAGTGTCGCCCTGGTGAAAGGCCACCATTCAGAATCAAGATGTTGATTGAAATGGCTTTAGCTGTGATCGGTGATAACCGGATCTGAACAGCCAGCGACTTCCCACCATAGACTCTTCTCCGGTGACCGGATAAAGTTCGATTCACATCTACCAGCGCCGAGGAGTGTAGTCATTTGTTGCTTACATTATCTATGAACACATTCACCCACGGCGTAATGTGAATACTTCGTTCTGTGCCGTGCCTGCCACTGTACGTGTCTGCACTGCACGGTGCTGGTAGATATGAATAGACCTTTAATCAACACACGTATCAATCATAACGCTCTTCGAAAGTGATATAAAGTCTAATCATTGAAGAAGATAATATTAACATAACCTAAATGAAACATGAAACCGAAAAAAACAACATAAAATAAAAATATATCAGTCGCATCTGGGATTCGAACCCCGGACCTCTGTCTTTCCGGGACAACCGCTCTTTACCAACTTAGCTAATGAGACCAGTTTAATTTATGTCATCTTCATCGATATCAGATCTCAAATTCAAGACTTTGTCAATATCATCTTCTATTTTTTAATCCCATATTATTGGCATTAAATATGGGTCATAATATTACAATGAGGTTTTTAAAACTTCAATTAAATAATAAAAAAATAAAAATTGACATATGTCATCTTCATCGATATCATATCTCAAATTCAAGACAAAAAAGAAACTGGTCTGAAAACTTAATCTAACCGGAATTTTATATTATATATATATATATTTTTAATAACAATGATTAATTAGGTCAGGTGAGAATACCCCAACGATTTAATTGGTGATGCCATGATCCTACTGGCGGGAAATTTTTGGAACCTTTGAACTCCAGTCCATTTTCAATGTTGACCTTCTGACTAAAATACCAAATTACTTTTAAAAAGTTAGTTTTCATATCTAAATTAATTCTAAAATGCATATTTTTTTAAGCCCATCAAATGGTCGGAATTCGAGCGGTAGGTGGCGTAGGAGTGCGTGACGTCACTCAAGCGGCATGCGGTAACACAAAATGAATTTAGGAGCGAACAACCGCGTGACGCCGTTCCAATGACACCAACGGAACATGGCGTTTTTATTACATGTTTTTTTATTCACTTTCAAGAACAATTGTTGAGTTCTACGTATAATTACATACAATAAAAATTATTTACCTCTTTAGTTGGTTCAAAAGATGTGTAATTATTTTGTGGCGTCATTATTAATATAATTAATAATAAGAACTTTGTTTAAACCACTGTTTTTAATATATAAATATGTACACGTTTCTGAAGCGAAGCTTCCTTCATCAGGATAAACAATATACTATATCATAGTATATTGATATAAATTAATATATATATTAGTGGTGGGCGAAGCGGCTCGGTTTAGTGAGCCGGATCACTAAATCAGCTCTTTGTAGTGTATCGGTTCGGTGATCCGGCTCGTTTGAACGACGGTTCGCGTCCCCCCGCACCATGCCCTCTCCCTCGCTCCCTTGGCCCTCCTAAAGACGTCCTTAAAACGCTCTTACACGATACTTTTTTCGTCTAGTTTTCATGTGGATTGACTTTACAGAGAGCTGATTTAGTGATCCGGCTCACTAAACCGAGCCGCTTCGTCCGCCACTAATATATATATAGTTTATGGTTATAAATTAATATATTGTTTATCCTGATGAGGGAAGGTATGCTTCTGAAATATGTAGATATTTATATATTAAAACTGTTATGTAAACAAAGGTCTACTTATAAATTTTATTATATATTCAGAATCGGCGTTGGTTGATATTATGGTCAGATATTTTTTAAGTCGTGCTGTTTTTTACTGAAGTTCTTTATTGTATTATGTCGATCTCAATAGTCATCCCATTTCTCACTATTCGCTAAAAGCCTCAGATGATGACTTAATTCCAACTATTCGTTTATTATATCAAACAAATCAAACAGTTATCGTCGATCTCTCGTGAGCAAAATTCGTCTAGTCAAACCAATTTGCTCTAAAATACTTCGATTGGAATCTACCTTCCCCACCCATTGGAATTATAACGTGCTGGGGAGGGCGGTTTGTATTATATTATATAGGGGTAGAGGGGAGGGTTAGAGCAAATAAACGTCACGAGGATTTAGAATTTGCAAGGAATGAGAAAGGGATTCATTTTATTTTGTTTGATGTGTCCATCGTTGTAGTGACCGATACAATATGTGGAAATTAGATGATAATTTCGATGTATGATAACATCGAAAATGATTCTTATCTCTCATATATAGCATTTATTCAAACATTCACACACTAAACATTTAAACTTTATCATGCGAACTTTAACATTTTAACTATTATCTCTCCTTCCAAAATCCTGTTTAAATGTAACAACACCAGGACTGAGCATTAACACTCGCTTGTACCTAGATTACATGAAGTTAGTAATAGATACGCCGATGCAGCGGATTTATTTAATTGCACAGAAGGTTAGTACAAGAAGGCTGTACTGTCATATCTTTTCAATCAATATTAATTTAAGCTAAGTTTGTTATATGTTTTATATGTACGCATATCTTTTACTTTTATATCCTTCATGAACTTTTATTCTTTATATACTCTCTGATGTACTACGACCTAATGCCACATTTAATAGTTACCTTTTTAAATTATTTGTGCTATATTCTTATGCTTGTAGTTAACAATAGACAAGTGGAATGTAGTTACAAAGGATATTTATTTAAAAAAAAAATCGTATTAAAATGGAATTCCACCAACAATTGATAGTTTATAAATAAGAAATAACATTAAAATTATTAAAACACGAAGAGCGTTATTAGCTTGTTCCGAGTAAAGTCAACACAATTGTTTTTCGGCCGATAAATGCTATTCTAAACTATAAAGCAGAAAATCTTTCGAACAGTGAGCTTTGGAATCATGAAATTTGTAAAGCTTTCTATCTAGAATGTCTTTTCATCATGGGCTATGTAGGTTTGATCAAGATCAATTTCACCATAGAAAAATAAAATATAATTTTTTTTCCATTTCTTTTTTAAAGTTGTTCAACACGAACAAAGATTGATTAAACTCGAATATATTAAAGTCTGGTAGTAACTAACTACTAGTAATGTTTTAAACATGAATTAAATTATAAACAAGTTGAGAAAATAATGTAATAAATTGCCAGAAATAAGATGTTTGTTCGCACCCCTTAAAGCGACCCTATTTCTTGGGTTATTAATGAATTCGGACGCATAACTTCTTATTATGTCATCGGGTGGTAAATAAACACCGAGTTAAGAATATATTTACTGTGTTTTATGGGCGAGGGCGTAGCGCAATACCGTGTTTATGGTTTCATATCGCATTTTGTTTAAGTGTCCTGTTGATCTTTCGCTTGATAAACGCACGCCATGACTTTGGCCGTATGTTAAGAATGGGGTCCGCGATATTAAATTTGGCAAAGGCCCGCCAACAGAGAATTAGATTACAATCAATGAAACATTCAACTTCTAGAAAGACCACTTAATTTTTTTATCTCTTCGATATTGAGTTTTATATTAGTGATATCATTTAGTGGAATCATTTATCGATCTCTGTGTTTCCTCCCTCCTACAACTTGATTCTCTACAAGACCCAGATTCACTCCATCTTTCATTTTATACCGCATCCCCAAAGAAGACATATTTTAGCGGTGGATAATCTCAGTATCGTCCTGATGAAAAATCACCATTTAGATTTGAAACTTTGCTTGAAATGACTTTTGCCGTGTTTATTGACCAGATCTGATTAACCAAGCATTTCCCAATCTTCCTCTTCCCCCATCTCCTTCCTTTCCCTACTCCCCTCAGTGACATAATATACCCAACATGCCATAGTCCCATTAGCTCTGGACAGTTGGGGCTCTTGTGGGTGTTCACATAAAAAATGTTTTTTAACGATAAGCCAAGTATTGGTATAAATACAAAATATGTGGTCACATAGGGGGGGAGCTTAAAGAGGATCTCTGACTATTAGATACTGGAGGGAGACAGCAGGTTATTTCCTAGAAATAGTTAAAAAGTCTCCAAACATGGATAAAGGCAGAAAATTTACAAAAAATGAGTGTTCCTATTTCCTAGAAAATGAGACCTGATCTAACCAGGGGCGGCTCGTGACTTTTTAATGTACTAGAGTGCAAATATTGAAATGAAAACAAGAATATCGATGTTGTAGACAAACATTTTTTTTTAGTTATTAAAAAAAAAAAAAGAATATTTTTTTGTTTAGGGGTTCCATTTAGTCAATTGAACCTCTTAGCTTAAAAATCTATGTACAAAAAATAAATAATAACAATCATTTTCAGCTACAAACCCATCAATAATGGAGTTTTTTTTTAAATTTTAGCATAGTACACCAAAATGTCATGGGCCGCTCATTGATCTAACATATTCTAAGATCTGTTTTTCGAAAATCAAGCAATGCTAGTATGTTTCAAAGGTTGTTTTCTGTTATATTTGGATCAATAGTTTACTTATCGGTTTGTTTACCACGTATTAAACTTTTAACAACTTAAAAAAAAGCTTTTTGAAAATAAATTGTAACCTTTAAATTCCACGGAACTGAAAACCTTGTAATCCTACCCCACAAATTAGAAAATATCGAGCAAATAATTGCACGTTAATTATCATAAAACATTATTTTTATAATTTATTGTTTAATCGTAGGGTGGCAGATTTGCAAACATGCAATAATAAAATTGAACGATTTCGAATAAAAATCAGCAAATATGTGTTTTTGATATCATGGAAAACGCCACTATGTAACGTCGAATTTGAGACCAAAAACCTTTGTGTTATGTCGTTCGACGACCTCCCAGGTCGAGAGATTGAGGTCTTCGACTACGAATCCAAATTGATACGTTATTTCCCAATTTTTTATGATTATTTATTTTAACTAATTTTAATATATATATTCTATTATTATACATATTTAGATTGTGTAGCGTTAAGTGAAAATGATGTGTACTGTAAATTTTGTTTATAATGTTATAGTGTTTCGTACTCACTAGGAGAACTTGTGCTGAGGTGTTCACTTGTCATTGTTATAGTGTTGTATGTCTATTTTTGTGAATACATTACATATGTAATTAAGAAAAAATCAATTGTGTTACTTTTTTATTTCTATTAAGTTGCATTACAAGTAATTTACAATATATATTTCATAGTAGTGAATACCTCTGAAAAGAAGAGTTCTTGTGTCTGATAAGGGTGCTACAATACGTAATTTGGTAGTTACTTAATATTTAATTTGCTTCTATTTATAAAATGTTTTGTATGAAATATTTAAGTATGTAACTTTTTTTTTAAGAGTTTAATCTTATTTATTTGTACTGATTGGTCCTTAATACATCGCATTTCAATGGGAGGTTATTTTAGTTTGTATATATGTATATAAATTCATACACTGGGATATAGAAGAAGGAGTAGCGACCTTTTTAAAAATCTCAAATTCGGAGCTCGACCGCGAACTCCCGAGGCTTGTCGACATAGGTGTACCTATTGTGAGTTTAACTTAAGAACAACCTGCTACAGTTCCAAATTTGGTTCCTACTGCGCATACCCACCCCCTCGCATGCGTCCCATCTCCCGCGCACGGCTGCGACGGCCATGTAACTCCGCCCATACACGCGTTTCTGAGATATTAACCCGTTCGTACCGTGGATGTTCAGTCAAATTATCATAATATTATCAATTTCGGATTAATTCCCTAACTGTTTTAATGAACCTGATGCCACATAAAATGCAATATGTATATTTTAATATTATAACCATAATTATTTAAATGTATAAAATGAGTTAAATTTGTGTTTGTAGGTAGATAATACAGAATTAAAAGGGAAAGGGGCAGGACATGCGCGCTCACAGGTCGTTCTAATGATGGACAGGGTTTACACTATACACCAGGCATAAGGACCTTTTTCAATGTCACCTTTAACAAACAAATTATGAAGCAAACTCGCCAATTCCTTGCGTAAATATTTTATCAAACGAATATACAAGTGTTATCGACATTTTTAACGACAAATTCAATATTTAAAATTCACCTTAACATTTTTTTCGTGTTAAAATATTGTTTCTGATAGCTTTATGCTACTTTTTGATCTAATTTCTAAACCATTGTAATAATAATTATATAAATTAATATATAAATAATTATATAAATTAATATATAAATAATTATATAAATTAATAGATAAATAATTATATAAATTAATATATAAATAATTATATTAATTAATATATAAATAATTATATAAATTAATATATAAATAATTATATAAATTAATTATTATTGTATTAAACCATTGTTTTACTATTAACACTTGTATGCAAGTAAATATTTGTTTGCAATCAGTTTTTATTGTTAACACTTGATTGAAAAATGAACAACATCATTTAATCTAAAAGTCCCATGGGCATATAAAATAGTAGATAAATAATATATATGAAATTATGTTAAAGAATATGTAATGTTTCGAAGAAAAAAAAGAGGTAAAAATATAATTTGAATGTAAATCGAATTGCGCAAAAAATCTGTACCTTTTGTTTTGATACATATCTTTTTCAACCTGAAATTTGGTAAACAGGGATACATTGAGCTACCGAATTAGAATAGTTCAGTTCTGAGGTTATAAAAATAAAATAAATCCGTTATTTATTCTAGATCGATTTAACGATTTTTCGTTCTTACCCACGTTTGAGAGAAATTTGTTTTCATGCATTATATAATACGCTGAATAAGATTTACATTATTTTTACGCTTGAAAATTCAAACTTAAAAGAGTAAGCCATGCGCGATATGATTTCAAATTTAATGAACAAATGCGGCGCTCATTCTCTTTCTAAAATCTTTGCTTAAAAGCATTGTTGGGGTAATTAATAATTTTCTCCACAAAAACGCTTCATGATTAAAGTTTATTTTAGAAAATTATGATTAAATAAACAAAAAATACGTTACATATAACCAAACATTAAATTTGGCTCGCTTAGTATTAAATAATTAACATCTGTTGGGTAAACAGGTGAAGTTGTTCATACACACGTCACAGATCCTTTCCATAATGAATTTGATTGCAACTATTGTGGGATATGAATAATTCTCAATTTTAACAGCTTATATCTAGCTCATGTTTACAATGTATATTATGGAGTGGCTAGAGTTACAAAATGGCTTAAGGCTTTTAAAATATCCAAATAAAATAATTGCTTACATGAAAGTTGTTATTCATGGTATTAAATGGGAATCTATTGTTATTCATAGTATTAAATGGGAATCTATGACTTCTACGGATCGCATATTCTATTGATGTTTACCGTTACGACACGAAGTTCAAACTAAAAAAATATTTATTCGAATGTGTTCAATAGATATATGAAGTTTATTAATGTGCATCTTTCTAAGATTTTTTTTATTTATATTATATTCTGTAAAACGACTAAAAATAAATGAAGATAATTTTTAGCACCGCTTAAAACAATTATTACTACCGATGTGATCAATACGACCTACGCATTATTATTTTTTTTTTCTAGTCTTAGATGAAAAAATTAAAAAAAGTAGCGGCCAATATAAAAGAAGAGGAAAATGTTTTGAAATTTATGAAGGAAGTGACGAAATACGTAAAGCGAAATTTTTAAAGTTTGATTTGTAATTCTTAATTGTATGTAGATATTATGTACACATTGGAATACATGTAACCGATGTATATGTGTTCTATTTTAAGTCAAATAAAAAAAAATAATAATATAAAAAAAAACAGTTCCACAAATAACTATCATTCCGGTTAGACGACACTTTTTAGCAAAAAAATATTTCTCAGAAATGTTCACAGGTAACGACGAACTAGGTAAATTAGTCATGATGCATTCTACATTTGGAAAAATGCAACCCCAAACTTAAACCTCAGAATGTGAGCATCAGTATTAAATATATGAGGGTACTTATCGAGGTATGCACATTATTTTGGCACGATTGTTTTTGCTAAATTATTTACTACTGATGCTCACACCCTGAACCTTTCAGAGCAGTTTTCCAAGACCTTGTTCGTTGTTACCTGTGATTATTTGTTTTTTTTGTTGTTGCTGAAAAGTACCATTTATTAGTCAGTCAACATGTTGGAATGTTTATCTTTTTAATTTTGTCCCTCGCCTTGCATGGGTCTGCAACACTATGCAACGGTATAGATAGGTATCAAGATTTAATACAAAAACAGTACTCGCATAGATGAATTGCTCACATGTAGCATGTTTCAAACATGCAGAAAATAAAATTATTGCATCTAATAAAAAGAATAAACTGAAAAACTGCGAATAAATTTAAAAACTTTTTGAAAATTTTAATTTAATTAACGTGTGTATTTGTTGTCCCTTTCTCGCTAGAGACAATACGTATGGGGAAAACAAGATAAAGGTTGTCTTTTCTTCAAAAAAGTGTACGTAATTTTTACGATACTGGAAATATTTATGTAAATAGAATAAGAGTGCCATATTAAAAAAAAAAAAAAAAACAGAGTCACAGAATCGTCTGCTATAGCAAGCAAAGCTACAAATTTATTGATTTATATGTAAATTCTATACGGATATAAAAATGTCTATTTTCAGTGAAAAAAGTTCTTAATCCTTAGGCATTTAAGTTCTATTTGAAATGCTTTCTGGAACTTTAGGTAAAACGTTCAAAAATGCCTTACCTAACCTAACCTAACCTACCTTACCGGAAATTATTGAATTTTATTACAGTCTTAAAATTATTTCAGTAAGAGCAATTCTGTGGTACAAAATTATATTTCAGTATCTAATACAAATACCCTATAAATAAAACAAATAAAATAGATCACACTTACAATACTCGTCTCAATTTTAATGAAGGGTTAATGGTTCCTAAGCATACAAACAAATATGAACAAAGAACTTTAGATTATATGATTCCTAACTGTTTAAATATGTTACCCGTTTAAATAAAATAAAAAATGCATTAAAACTAAACAGTTAATAAATATATTGAAAGCTGAAAGAAACTATGTGTATTAGGTAATTAATTAGGAAATATTATTTTATCTACGATTTATGTGGTCGTTCATGTTTTTATTTTATTATTTCTTTTTTTTTGTAGAAATATTTTTGCGTAAGATTCTTGAGAAAAATTTATGCTTTAAGTTTGTTACATATGTTTTATTTTATATAGATATATATTTTTTTATAACCTTAATTGTAAATTTAGGCAAATTTTTTGAATAAAATGCTCCCGTTAGGCAAACTACAAGAAAGTAGTTTATCGAAATTTTTTGCTTTATATTTTTTATAAAATTAATTAAAAAAAATGAAAACAAAAAATTCTCCCTCAATTCTGAACAAAACTCACTTATTTTACACTTATTACCCGTTTTATCAGTTCGACCTCTTTAAATGAACTTTACACTAGTGGTGGGCGAAGCGGCTCGGTGTAGTGAGCCGGATCACCAAATCAGCATTTTGTAGTGTACCGGTTCGGTGATCCGGCTCGATTGAACGACGATTCGCGTCCCCCCACACCATGCCCTCACGCTCGCTCCCTTGGCCATCCTAAAGACGTCCTTAAGACGCTCTTACACGATACTTTTTTCGTCCAGTTTTCATGTAGATTGTCTTTACAGAGAGCTGATTTAGTGATCCGGCTCACTAAACCGAGGCGCTTCGCCCACCACACTTTACACGCGTAATCTATCTGGCGAACATAATAACTTATCCAACTTCTCCGTACATAATTTACTCACATAATTTACTTACATAATCCACTTCCTCACTCTCCATCGCTTCCTGACATGTTACTTTGTAGGTTAATTTGAAATATTGTATAATACTCGATATGAATAAAAATACTAATAAACATAATGTTGGTTGCATATACGGTTAAGTATAAATAAGATAAGATTTAATTAAAATTCATTATACTCACAGTTAGTCCCCTAAATAAAAATAAATCGATTTCTCCATATAAAAACGTCCTTACGAAATTTCAAAGCGCAGAAGCAGGCATGAATTAAAGGATTCATCTTGTATCCTGTAAAAATTTTCAATATATTAAAAAGTTTCTTATTTCAACTTTAATTAGATTTTTTTTTGCCGAAATGTAGCGGGGGTTAATGAGATCATATATGCATATATATATATATATATATTAAAAATTAATGTTTGTCTGTCTGTCTCTCTTCAATTTTCTCGAAAAATACTAGTCCGATTTCGCTGAAAATAGCACAGTTTAATCTTATCAGTGATGGGAAGGTTTAGAGAGTAGTTTGAATGAAATTTACTACATAAAACTGTTGCTCTAACGTTTTAAAATTAGTGTGAAAAACATTGAAACTTCCATGTTGTATTGAGATTAGCCCATAGATATATCACTCGGGTTAGCCACAGATTACATATTCAAAAGAAGAAGGTTTGTTTGGGTAGAATATTTTCAAAATGGAAAAAACCGGTAGGTACTTAAGAACTTTATCATTTAGATATATATAGAAAAAATGTTTTTTTTTCCAATGAAATAGTTTTAAAAAATATTTCTTTGTTTAGATATAGTAAAAATCGACACAAGGCGTTACTGTCGCTGTCAAAACAATTATGGTACCCAAATGACACGCATGAATTCACAACTTAATAACTTTATTAAAAAAAAAAAATTTTAAAAACTCCCAAGCAAGGTCGAGTACACATCAGCTAGTATTGTATAAATACAAGCAAACAATAAAAGCTGACAAAAAATAATTTGCCGAGGATAAAAAAGAAAACACATAACAACAATCAAAATAAATGCGATATCATAAGTATAATATGATAATTTATAGATTAAAATATTTTTTAATTTCTTCAAATGATTGATAACTTTGTGGCATCATTATTAATTATATAATTGAAAATACACTTTGTATATACCACTTTACTTAAAATATATAAATATTTCACATATTTATATATTTTAAGTAAAGTGGTACATACAAAGTGTATTTTCAATATATAATAAATTTTTGATTAAATTATATAATTGAAAATACACTTTCTATATACCACTTTACTTAAAATATATAAATATTTCAAATATTTATATATTTTAAGTAAAGTGGTACATACAAAGTGTATTTTCAATTATATAATAAATTATTTTTGATTAAAGTGTTCGTAATATTTACGACACTGGAAATAATTTTTTGTAAATATAATAAGACTACCATATTAAAAAAAAAATCGTTTGCTACAGCAAGTAATCCTACAATTTATTAATCAATTAATTTGCTATTGATTTATATGTAAATTCTATACGGGTCGTTAGGAAAATGTCTATTTTCAGTGGAAAAAGTTCTTAAACTATAGTCATTTAAGTTCTATTTGAAATGCTTTCTGGAACTTCAGGTAAAACGTTCAAAAATTCCTTCTCTGGTTTTAAACTGCGCGTATAAGAAAAAAATTGTGTACGTTTATTATAGAATTTAAAAAAAAAACACAATTTCTTCAAAAGATTGGTATCCATTTTGTGGCGTAATTATTAACGAATGAATTAAGAATTTCTTTGTAATCACCACCTTATTAATATATACATATAAACATATTTCGAAAGCGATGCTTTCCTCATCAGGAATATACAGAATACTAAAAGATAATAATGTCAAGTACAGACGATTGATAATTAATAATAATAATAATATAGAAAATAAAACAACAACTTTGTTTATAACCACGAGAATTTTATTTTATTAGGACCGACCGGTTTCGCTTAACACAAGCATCATCAGGGTACAAAATTAATCTGATGACGCTTGTGTTAAGCGAAATCGGTCGGTACTAATAAAATTAAATAAAATTCTCGTGGTTATCAACGTTATTGTTTTATTTTCATTGATTATGTCTAACTACAAAGTGACTGCTTTCCATCAAAATAATAATAGTGATAATAATTATTATTATTCTGAATTGTTCAATCATATTTTGGAAACCAATAATTCTTTCGATATACTCGTAAATAAAGGTTTAAAAAAATTTCATACAAATACAATTAGACAAATTTCAGATTTTAGAAATCAGAAAAAGTTTTAATATTCAATTAGATTTAATTAATAATCAAATATTTTTTTAAAATAGCTGTCTCATGAATTTATTTTTATATTAATATTATTTAAATAAAAGACACTTTTTTAAACTCTATTCCTATATTTCTTTTTGACCGTGACTGGTTTCAGCCTGTGACGGTTATCTTATTTAATCATTATAATGGAATTCCACTATGTAAACAGTTGTAAAAATAGTCTATACTTGACATTATTATTTTTTTAGTATTACTCCTGATGAAGAAAGAATCGCTTTCGAAACATGTAGATATCATATTAATAAAGTGGTGTATAAAAAGTATATTATTTAATTAATTTATTAATTATATTTGTATGGCGACATTTTTGTGAAGAATCATCACAAGGGTGCTGTACTTTTTTTTCAAATCTTCTACCTTATCACTAACTATAATAGGCAATCTGTTATTACCACTAATGGTTCACAATTGATCAAGAAACATAGTTTCCACACTCACAAAAGTTTATAATAAAAACGTGGTTGATTCGTCCAAAATCTGAACATTTTCGCAAAATGTACAAAATGTTGGCATTAAAATAGGTATAATTTAATTTACTGAGTGCTTTCTTTGTGCAACATCGATTGTGGTATTATTTGCCAAAATTGAAGGCCTTGCCGCGTCACAAAGGTTTTGGGTTGAAAGCAGACCAGCGCCGACGGATGGAATATTAATGTCATTTTAATCAGAGAATAAAGGAGAGTGCTGTATTCGGACCCTTTGGGAAAATACATCCAGGGCGAAATGCACCAGGTGAAAATAATGAAAAACTGTTTTCACAGTTTTTTTTTCGATGGAAATTTATACCCGCTAAGCTACTGCAAAGTGCATGTAGCTTGTCAGCAGGAGTTTAGATAAAAAATTATATATAATACAATAAAAAATAAAAATAATCAAACAAATAGCTGCGCAATAATAGAAAAAAAAAATAATGGTATGTACAAACATGTTGTGATCAATGTACACAAGTTGACAAAAGATATTTAAAAAATTAAAAAATAACAGTTTTGTTGTAGTGAAATACAGACTCAAATTACACAATATCAATTACATAATATTATAAAAATATCGAGATATCAGCAAGTATCAAACTGATTGAAAGATACAATAGAGTAGTACAGTTGTGTTACAGCGAGAATAGACTCTTAATATGATAACTGAAATAATTTTAAAGATATCCCCAGATATCAACGAGATGATTAATTAAGGCCAATCGAATATGTTTGTATTATAAAAGTGTACAATATTGTGCAATAGAAGTGGATACAGTAAAATTATAGAATAAAGAAGAACACAAAAAAAATTCGACGTATGAGTATTGCGTGGTCCAAAACTCTGTCAGTTCGGTCTTTAAATTTCTAATTAAAAATATATATATTTTATCATCATTTCATTTCGACCAAATGGAACGGCAATATGGCAATACGGGTGGGTATGAGAGACAGATCATTGTATTTAATAATAATAATAATAATAGTTGGATGACTTGTATAGCGCCGTTTTTGCGAAAAATCACCTCAAAGGCGCTGTATTTGCTGCATATTTATTGGCTCTCTTAGGCTAGAACCTACTAATTCAAAGATACACCGGTTTTCACATAAATCTACGTGTAAGGCACACAGAATATAAAACACCTGTCAACCACAACTACCCAGATAGATACTATAGCATTAATAAATCAAAAAATGTATGCGAAGATAGGAAAAATAGGTATTTAAATCTTGAAAAGTTTAACGCATTACCTGAAGACTTAAAAAAAGCGATCCCTGCTTCGAAAATAACAACAAAAGTCACGATGTTCTACCTCCGTAGAATATGAAAACAAATATCAATTAAGTATATGCATACCTACCTGCGTACCGTAAGTTACGCAATGTTAGAAAAAATAACATAATTATAATATCGAAATATAATACGTATCATGTAAATGTTAAATATTTCGAAACAAACCCTACTGATAATATTTTCATATACACACCGTAATCAAATAAATATGCAAAAATGAGAGATTTCTTACAAACAAACTTAATGTACTCAGTTTTGTAAAATACAATTGTAAAAAATAACCTGAATAAAAGTATTTAAAATGTCTATTCCGCATTCTATGAGTAATGCATTGAGAAATATAGAGTGACTCAATTGAGATGTTCCAGTAAAAGTGTTACCAGATTTTTTTAGTAGGCACAGAAGAGATAACCTGATAGAATTGCGCTGTGATATTATTTTGCGGTGATATTATTTTACAAAATGACGACTTTGAAATGGAGTATATAGTACTTACACGATAACAAATAGTCTTACTTGGCATTCAACGTGAGTACTGATTTTATTTTTAACTTGTGGAACGCGCTTTTATTTAATATTGTTCTTTTTTAACTCATTATGTTAGATAAATGACTTGACTGATCTCTGCGTGAGGGACAATCTTACTTAGAGGAAACTCCCGCTCAGGTCGGCCAAGTCTGATGCGTCGAACGGGCTGGTTGAACCCTTTCGTACGAATGCTGCTAAATAATTTGGGGACAGAGCTTTCAATGTACTGGGTTCACATTCTTGGAATGACCTTCCATTCGTCGTCGGCTCATAAAGAAGAGTGATACGTAACTCAATCTTATCAATATAACTCTATAATATTATCCTTTTTTTTAGTACCCAATTTTAAACGCATTTTTCCTCATAGCGCCAACTACCTATCAAACACATAAACATAATTGCTTACTGTATTAATATTTGTTTTTCTCATCTCTTCATAAGTACTTAACTATTATACTATACTCAAATTATCTGGTATATGTAAACGATTACTCTACACTTTTTTATCTCTTTGAACTTACAACACAAACGTAAACACAATTGTTTTTTTTATTTACTATTCTTCACATCTATTTCTAATTAATTATTCTACTTTTTTTTAAATTATATTATATTACTATACTATGTCAATACTAGCTTATTTCCCTTCTATTTTTGTATAATGACATTTGATATTAACTAAATTTGTCAATTTGACTGTCCTAAAACGGGATTTGTTCCTAGTTGGGCAGTCAAAGCTTTCTTACATTTTCTTGTTAAATAATGCGAAATTTCAAATAAATAAATATTTTTTAGGCTGGGATATTAAAGGATTTTATATGTGACTGCCCCAGGGTTCTAATAATTTTCCATTCTTCAAACAATCGACATTGTTAAATTGGTGTAATACGATATGTTTTTTAGTAAGATTTTTTCAGGTTAAGAACGTCTAGTAATAATATTTATTTTAATAGAATCTTGTTAAACAGTGTTGCTAAGGCAAAAGACAGACTTATAATGGAGTTGGTTAGTAAGGCTGTTATCTCCCTTTGAAAACTATATTGATAGTGCTAAATTTATGACAAATTTGTAAAAAAACATTAGCACTACTTGGATTTGTATTCACTCCTACCTACATCGCTGAGACGGAGCTCACCAAAGCGGAATGAAAACCAATTCATGTAAACTCTTTTATTTTCACTTCTAAAAAAATCTTTTAGGAAATACGCCGGCCTGACGTTGAAATGTTAGCGGTCAACTTGAAAAATGGACTGACAACAGTCGAAAACATTGCTAACATAAACAGTAAAAAAAGCAAGAATTGAAAAATTTTCTAACCTGCTTAAGAAGAACGGCTGCGCTGATTGCTTCATACATAACTAAATTTTGGATTTGAGGCCAAAATACCCATCCAAACTGAATGACATATTTTTTTAAATTAAAGGTTTAGTAAATATCCAGTATGCATGAGAAGAATTTTATTTATTTTTGTTTTAAATTATGAAGTATACCTGTATGACATGAAAAAAAATCATTTTTCATAATTTTAGAGGCAACTTAGAAAATTATTTGTGGGCTTACTGTATGTTTTTATAAAATTATTATATTTGCTATATAAATATAATTTTGTAAATAAAAATTAAAAACAAAACATAAAAAAAAACTTTTTTCGGGTCGATATTTTAAATTATGTACGATAAATTCGTGTTCCAACGTAAATTGGTCGTTTTTAATTTAATTTATAGTCCACCATAATGTTTATTTTAATTTTTTTTCAAATTTTTATTTTACATTTTATCATATTTTCACAGCAGATAGATGGGGTAAATTTTTTTTATTAATCGCCGTTAGCCCCCAAATAATTGTCAAAAGTGCATCTAAAATCGTATATTTCACAATGCAAAACAAAAATAAATAAAAACACTTCTCATAAGTACTAGATATTTACTAAACCTTTAAATAAAAAGATATATCATTCAGTTTGGGTGGATATTTTGGTCTCAAATCCAAAATTAAGTTTTGCATGAAACAGGCCGACAGCCGTTCCTCTTAACAACATTACCCCATTTAGTCGACGGCGCACTCCTACTTAATTTACTCCTAGTACGTCGTGTGGTTCAATTTATAAGGAATTGACCAATTTAGCAGGCATGTCCCAAATATGTAACGTTTTTTGGCATACTAGACATACACCCAGACATGCTAGAAAAAAATTTGAACATAATTTTGAAAAGCCATCTAGAACACTCTTCTCCATGAGAATCAGCCATTAGACACGTGTCATTGAATTTAACCTCTCGTACGATGTAAACCAAATATAATAGGAAGCTTCTATTAGAATCTATATATTAATTTTATTTAAACCTACGCACATTTACATAATATTACATCAAACATGCTAAAATATTGGTTGACGGATTCCAACAATAACCTTCAAACGGTTAACAAAAAAGGTCGCGCGTAGCCTAATCGACCAGCAGAAAATTTTGCCAATTTAAAAAAAATATATATATATAAAACGTTTTATACAAATTCGTTAACGCAACATATATCGTATATTTTTTTTATCAATAATTATCGTACCTGGTATCAATAAAAAAAACAGTATTTTCTCCAAAGAATCATTATCATCATCTGAATTTTAGCACTCGTGGCAGATATTCCTTGTGCGTGCGCCGATTGCCTCCTTTTCTTAGACCAAAATTCAAGAAAATCGTGAGCTAGGTGCGTATTGTCGATTAGGCGCTCTTCGTACGACTTAACTTTG
Organism: Halesus radiatus; assembly: GCA_022606495.2. NCBI lineage: Eukaryota > Metazoa > Arthropoda > Insecta > Trichoptera > Limnephilidae > Halesus > Halesus radiatus. The sequence continues at coordinate 3,460 of JAHDVE020001927.1, read as the reverse complement.
AATCCTACCTACAGTGCGGGAGTAGGTGTGAAGATGTAACATGTATTCATTCATATGTTACATCTCTATTTGAGGTTGCCCCTCAAAGCAGATAAATATGATGCAAGTTACACGCCCGTAACAGGAGGAAAAGGAACGTGCGCGGTTGTTTCGACGCCGCACAAGCCCCTGAAGGTTAATAAAGATAGAATAAATATATTTTCAAAACGGTAAAGAAAACGTTATTGATGATTATTACGATTATCGCAGTGCGTTAATAGAAAAGTTTATTAAAAAATGGTATTAAAAAAAATTGTGTTTTTTATTTTTCTATGATTTTATTTATACCCTTTTCTCATTTCTCTCTACCGTTGTTATTTTCAATGAACTTCAGATACCTATTACGTAAAACATTTGTACAAAATCTGAAAATTTACAAGTTCGATATTAGATTGGTAAACATTTTCAATATTGTAGTACTACAGAAATAACACGAGAAAAGTTTCGAAATTCGTACGAGGTATTTCTCATTCAATCAACATAATTTAATATTTACTAAGTACATATGCACCTTGTCACAGAGTGGTAGATACTCCGTGAAAGACCACCAATCAGAATAGAAACGTTGCTTGAAATAGATTTTGCCGTATTCATTCTAGGATAGAACTTCCTAATCTTTCATACTCCCCACTTTTCTCCTCTCGCTAATTTATTAATTCACACAACATACTGTATTTGTATCTGTTTGTACATAATTAGATAAATAAGAGGAAGTAATATTTGTACAGCGCCCCTGAGGTGATTTTTCACAAAAACGGCGTGATACAAATCATCCAATTATTATTATTATTTTTATTATTATACCCCAAAGTGGTGATGCCATAGTCCCATTGGCTCAAGATAGATGGGACTGTTCTGGGATATACATACTAAAATATATACTAATATTAATAAAAAAATAATAATAATAGGCAGTTTCCGTATTTCGAAAAAGGCCGTAGGAGAACCGCCCTCCCATCTTCACACCCTATATAGAAAGACAAATGCTTTATCTATCGACCGTCCAGTCTTAAACATAAGCCTTATAATTAGCAAGCAAGGCGTAGCACATATATTTATAAAACGCCTATCATTGAATTTCAAATTTCTAAGCTGATGTGAGCTTCTGCTAATTACATCTGTAAGTGTGGAAAAAGTGGGCGTTATTTCCAAAAGTTTTGTGTAAACACGCGTACTTTTATCTAGGCTAACTCCCTATATTTATTTTCACGACATATTACCGGGAAGAACAAACAGAACAATGAAAAATGAAAAAAGCAATCGCCCTGTAATAAAGGTTTAACCAAATGATAAAAAAAAAATAGATACCAAATTTATCCTACTGAGAATCCAAGGAAGAAATAGTAGAAAACACGGTAAAGGAAGTATCTGCACCTCAATAGCTTCTCAACCTGTACAGTTCTATGAATTGATGAAACTAATAAATAAATATATTTAATTTCTACAAATAGCCAGACTTAAGTACGAGTATTTAAAAGTCAAAGACAAAGGCGTTTTCCAGCAATAATTAAGTTTCATGTATTTTACCAAGTATTTCCTATCACCATAGTCGTCATTTATCTTGCCCAAGTACGGGCGATTGAAGCCGGAGGAATTTTTATACTGCCTGAAAACTATCCTCGCTGAAATTTTCAGTACAGACACGTTTGAAAACATCTGCAACTAGAGTCAGGGGTGTTGAAATGCGCAATGCCTGTGGAACAAGGCAGAAGTTCTCAAACAATCTAAGAAAACTAACGATCTCTGAGAAAAAAAAAGATAAACTAACTAACTAACTAGATTTCACGCCGTTTTACTGTCGGATAGGCAGATTGGAAAGACCTCCACACAAATCTGTCTTGGCACACATTCCTTGCTTCATATATGTATATTGGTATATCGTCTCATACAAACTTTTTAGTTGTTCTGATTCTTAATATGTTCCGACTAAAGTATTTGTTTCTACTTAACCGTCCCGTGTGTTCCTCAAGCATCCACAATTATTTCTAGCTATAAAGTTAAATAAGTCACGTTTTATTTTGTTGTTTGGTAAATGAGGCATTCTCAAAGAACCCTTTTTATTAATAGGATCTCAAAAACATCTAAAGAAAATTTAAAATTTGTGTAACGCAAGTGTTTTACGATAGTAAACGAAATTACGATTGACATTGTTACGAAAAGGCGTTTAAATAATTGATGTCTACTGCAGAAGTTTGAATTTGAGACTGGCGATTGCAATAATGCTTAGAGGATAAGATGTTTTTGCGTGGAGCAATGGTTATAATGAAATATTAATTTAATACTTTTCTAATGAGTAAGAATTTAGTTCATTACTACGGGCCATTGGCCTATGGCAACTCCAATCTGGGTATGGTTGGGGCTGGAGGAAGGGGAGGGGCGAAGGGAGTGCGTGTTTATTCAGATCTGGCCATTAAACAATGCTATAGTCATTTCAAGCAACGTTCCGATTCTGAATAAAGTTTTTCACCAGGGCGATACTGAGGGTATCTACCACCCTGAAAAATACCGCAAATGTCCTATAAAATTATTAATAATGTTATATTCTATTTAAAGTAACATGTATGAAAATATCTGAAAAAACCTCTGCGTCTATGCAGAAACGTGCGACCCGTTTGAGAGATTCGCCCATCGAAAAACGATTTGCAATATTTGGAGCACAGACGTCAGGTGAGAATGCTGTACGTGTTCTATCGGTATTGCTCTGAGGAACTAGCGTCATTTATCACTTCGGCACTTGTGCATTTTCGGGAAAAACACCAAACGCGCGACCAAAATTTGTTCACGGTGAAAAGATCTGCCGGCCTTTGTGTTTCCTCCCTCCTACAACATAGTTCTCTTCAAGACCTAGGTTCACGCTTTCCTATCCTCCACACACCATCCCCAAATATGAAATAGAGAGAAACTATTTCCCTATAGCGTGGAGCGTATCTGTACATTTTATTTATTTATTTATTTGTTCACGCCGGGAGTCCAAATCGTGACTTGGATCTGTGGTCAAGGATATCCGCGGAAATAGTCAAAATATGATAAAACGTTTAGGTATTATTTTGCGGTATATTATTATTAAACAATAAATTATTTATTAATTGATAAACTAAAGTTTTTAAGACAAGATTTTTGTGCATAGCGCAAAGGGTAACAATTATTTTTATAAACAACAGCCGTTACAAGCCTCCCTCATACTAATAAAGTTGGTTGTTTACAGGTGAAATATAATAAAAAACCGTAATTATTGAATGAAACACTAGTATATATTGATTAACTTGGCGGGTTTGCGATAAGCCGACGTAGCTCAATGGTAGAGCATCTGACCGATATTAGAAGGGTGTGGGTTCGAGTCCTGCCGGCGACATTTATCTTTGCTCGGAAGGTTTTTTCAATTTGGATGAGTGTTTCAGGCTAATAATAATTGTTTATAAAA
>JAHDVE020001926.1:0-45648 GCA_022606495.2 Halesus radiatus | reverse complement strand
TTGATTGAAATCCAATCCAGATGACGTGACTAAATAATAATCTGAATTTTTTTTTTAAATTTTGTTTTATTTGGGAAAACATATAATTATTGTATACACATTTTAACATATTGATTAATTAGTTGGCTGCAGTAACCAATTAAGTTTCCGCATTATGAAAAAGTATTGAAGATCTAATGTTTTTCTCACAAAAATAAATCTTTGTAGAATGAGGAGTTCCTCATAGTTTCAATACAGAACAGATTTAGGGTAGGTTAGTCATTGATATGAGCTAATACGTTCTGACGTGCAATTTTAATATAATAATTAATAACTTGGGTAAACCACTCCAGACCGTTAATATATTCTCTTAGCATGAACCAGTTTCTAATTCCTTCGAATACTTCGCTAGCCACTCCGTTGTGTTTTAGAAAATCTAAATCGACTGGGGGGAGTTCTATTCTTTCCGGATTAAATACAATGACGGAAGCCTGGGAACAATACATAAACGCTATTAGTGGTTTGTAAAAACATTTTGGTGAATAAAAATTAAGACATGTACATATTTCGATGAGCCGCACCAACTGTTTGAAGATCCGTCAATAACAAGGTTGATAAAATAGTGACGGCTTCACTGGATATGGATAGGACAAGTAGCGAGAATTGAAATAAGCTGACCATCGAAGATTTCATATTTAATAAACTTGAACGAAGGGTGTTGAGACTACTGGGAGGCCTAAGCTTGGGTGGCTACGACAATATACCGGCAGTAGTGGGTGAGTTTATTGATAGGGTTGTAGCGTCGATCAAGTGGGTTTGAACAGGATACAAATCTTCAAGGCGCGGTATGCTATTCAAACGTTACTTTTACATTACAGATGAAATATATCTTTACATCGAAACGATCAACAAACACCGAATCAAAAATACATGCGTTTTAAAAAGAAATTATAAATCGTGTCAAAGCACAAAATAATACAATGCTCCAGACGAGTTCTGACATCATCGGAACCCATTGCAGGGAGAATTACAACTAATTTGAATGCTTTTAATATTTATCAGAATAAAATAGTTGGTAAAAAAGTATAATTAAAACTGTTTCATTATTTGGCGAAACTACTGTAACGCATAATACAAAAAAATGAAAAAGCAGATTTTGTTGTATTTCAATAAATTGATAATTTCTTCTTCAATAAATGCAACTTCACTTTGTGGAATCGTTTGACAATAAATAATTTATTTCATACACCTAAGACGAAATCTATGCTTTGAAACAATTAATAGTTGAATATCATTTGTCAGTAAAAAAGTAGTTCCTCATTGGTGACGTCCTAAGGGGACTCCTATGGTCCTAGCGTAGATCGGGAACCTTATGACGATTAACTACAACCCCAGTGTACCGGACCTTTTAGATTTGATAAATAATTTTTCACGATCGATTTATTTGTTGTATTAATAATCATATACAATTATACTGACATAGAATTGACGTTTGTTAATCGTTCTATAAGTACCATACATATATTTTTAACAGTCAATAGGTTTTGGATTTCCTTATAATAGCAAAAATAGAAAAAGCGTAAATAATGTATTACTTCCAAATCGCACATGAATTTTTGCAGGATTTCCGTGGCACTCCGGAAATGTAGTTTGAAAGAAGTTCTCTTCCGTATCTGCTCTTTGTTAATATAGTCTAAACAATAAGCGTAGACCTTCATACATAGGCTGGCATCGAGGATAAATTTTTTAAAGTTTTTCTGTGGTCATAAAAAAATACATATTAATCATTAATTACATTAATTGCTGGTTTTACACACACTTCTAAAATAATGATTAGCATTAGTGTTGCAAAGCTCGCACCCTTCTTCACTATGATTTTGAATAAAATCGTTTTTAAAATGTTTGTATGATATCTTTGTATCGAATACCGAAAACCGAAAAGAATTAAAAATATTATTGAAATTTCATAACAATGCACCTGAATATCAGTACGTACCCATTTACACCCTGTTCTAAATTTGAATGAAGCTATGTTCGCTACCACTTCTATGTGGAAAGAACATATTTAAAAATCAAAATTATATATTTCACACAGAAACTGTCATAGCGAAAAGAGTTGCTGTCAATTTTTTAAAAAGGCGTAAATGGTGGTTATTTACATATTTATTTTGGGTAGTTTAATGATTTAAGGAAAGAACTCACCAGAAAATTTCTTATATAATTATTTAGGTACGTAAAAGAAAGATAACTATAATCCACTGTTAAAACATTGCAACGTGGATTTTAGAAATATCAAACAACTATAATTGATCTTCGAGAGGAGGGTGATTTTTGTTCTTTTTTAAAACTGACTACTTTGCGAAAAAAAATTTGAAAAAATCAACCGATGTATGGCAACACTTCGGATTGCCGTTAGCATTTAAACAATGAAAATATGTAGGTATACCAATTAAAGATAAACAAATATACAACTAAAAAATTAAAATTACATCAAACATTTCAAAAGATGTATTTTTCCAGGCAATATGAATCAAGCTACTAAGGAGAAGTAAATAATCCGTGATGTTTTAGGCCATTAGGTAGGAAAATAATAATGTTATCACATTTAACACAAGCATCGAAAAAATATTATTACCAAAGTAGAGACTAGATAACTTTCAGGCAAATTTTCTGTTATTTTTTTTGGGATCGAAACACGGCCTGGCAGCCAATCAAAGTCGTTAGTCGTCCAAAATTCATCAAACTTGTGATAAAACACTTTGTATGTTGCATAAACCTGTAATAAGGGAAATATTAAAGGAACAATCATATATTCGAGAACTATATACATACGAGTAAAGAAATACACTTAAAAGAAAGATAATATTATTACCATTTCTGCTTCGTGAACCATTTCTGCTTGGAACCTTGGGATAAGTTGAATCCTTTGGATCCGAGTAAGGAATATACTTACAAGAAAGTTAATATTATTACCATTTCTGCTTCGTGAACCATTTCTGCTTGGAACCTTGGGATAAGTTGAATCCTTTGGATCCGAGTAAGGAATATACTTACAAGAATGTTAATATTATTACCATTTCAAGCTTCGTGAACCATTTCTGCTTCTTGGAACCTTGGGATAAGTTGAATCTTTGATCCGAGTAAGGAATATACTTACAAGAAAGTTAATATTATTACCATTTCTGCTTTTCGTGAACTATTTCTGCTTGAACCTTAGACAAGTTGAATCCTTTGGATCCGAGTAAGGAATATACTTACAAGAAAGTTACTATTATTACCATTTCTGCTTCGTGAACCATTTCTGCTTGGAACCTTTGGGATAAGTTGAATCCTCGAATCCGAGTAAGGAATATACTTACAAGAAAGATAATATTATTACTATTTCCGCTTCGTGAACCATTTCTGCTTGAACCTTGGGGATAAGTTGAACTTTGGATCCGAGTAAGGAATATACTTACAAGAAAGCTAATATTATTACCATTTCTGCTTCGTGAACCATTTCTGCTTGGAACCTTGGGATAAGTTGAATCCTTTGGATCCGAGTAAGGAATATACTTACAAGAAAGATAATATTATTACCATTTCTGCTTCGTGAACCATTTCAGCTTGTAACCTTGGGATAAGTTGAATCGTTTGGATCTGAGTAAGGAATATACTTACAAGAAAGATAATATTATTACCATTTCAGCTTCATGAATCTTTTCAACATTTCGATTTCTCTAAATCCTTGGGGATGGGGTCATTTTTCGCATCGCAGTCGTTCTCCAAATATAGCGGATAGATCAAGGACTTGAGAGTTCGGTTAATCATGAGAGGAATCTTAAGGCTAGACACAAACTGTACTAGTTATTATATAGATAGGAATCAGGAGTATTGCTTCGTGAATCAGGATCCTTGGACAACAGTGATCTGTGATTGTAGGGCAGGTGAAAAGAATTCATTATTTAAAGTTATGTCCACTTCACTAGCACATGGGTACATTTTAAATTCGAGTGGTGATAGATAATACAGTTAAAACGTTATGCAGTCATGCACTGTTTACTTGTTTAGGGATCCGTCAAGTCGCCTCTGTACAGCGAATTCAGTTTATGTCATGTTGTCTCTCCATCCACGACTTTCTGCAGATGCTTTCCTCCAACGGATAGTGTCGTATTTGGAAGTCATTCCAATGACATCATGAACGAATTCCGAAAACTACATCACCCGATCCTTGATATTAAGCAGTTTTATTTCGATACCACTGTATTTATTTAATAATTAATGAAGTTTCCATGCTGCCGAATTGAGTTTTCGGGATGTTTACAGGAGTCATAATTCACACCATGGTAGCGAATGAAAAGTGGACTATAGAAAATGATTCGGATGGGATGGCTTTGGCATTCGCTCACGATGCCAACAGAATATCATCCAAATGAGAAACTAGATAGGACTAAAATATCTAATATCCTAAGACTTCCACACTTTCTAATTAATTCAGTATAGCATATTTGTAAAAAGCGTTTACTCTCTGGCTTGTTATAATTATAATATGAATACATACATTTGTTTTAAACCACTTCAATTTAATATAATGATCGACAATTTTCGGAAGTACCTCTTATTCGTCAAGACCATATTAACACTAACCTAATACTAAAGTATTATTAAACTAATTGACCGTAAATAATAATGGCAAAAAATTACATAATTTAGAAGCGCTTGAAATTAGAAAATCCCTAAATATTAATTCCAGGATATTGAATAACCAAGAAAATTTATCGTATAAGTTCTATTTTAGATACTTTCCCAGTGAACCGCACGGTTCCTTCTGAAACCCCCCTAATTACCCCTTCCACTCCAACACCTACATATTCATGTATGTCTGTCATTATTTTGTGTATTAGGTTAGTCTTAATATAGTCCTGACGAAGAAAGGATACTTCCGAAACCGGTCCATCATTACATTGAATTGAAGTGGTTCAAAATAAATAAATGTGTTTATATCGTAATTCAATATAGTTTTGTTTTGTAACACAATATAGTTATTTTCGTTTGAAACTAGGTATCTAAGAACAAAAATAAAAAAAATTACTTACATAAAATTCCAAGGTTTGGTTAATATGATTGGGGGCTAGGGAGGCTTGCCCGGAGAGATGTCTGAGCAGTTTTAATGTGGTTGGATCGTTAGGAATATCCTGCATATCAATAAAATTCACCACTTATAGACATTTAAAATGTACAGCACAAGCTACATATTTGGAAAAGGAAATATGTATGAGACGTTAATAGTCGCTATACCGGGGGGCCCTTGCGTTGATTTTCCCACTAAAACGACGCTATATCAGTAATACAACCATTATTATTAATATAATTACGCAATGTATGGCGGATTTTTTAATGTAAACTCAGTATTTGGTGAGCTTCTCATTTCAGAATAAAAAGTTTTCCATGCTTTATTGCTAGAAAGTGAGTTTTCTTATTTCTCGCAAATGTATCTTATATATTTGATGACCTCCGTGGTTGAGTGGTTACGATCCTCGGCTACGAATCCGAAGGTCGCGGGTTTAAATCCCGGCCTGCGCAAGTAGCGCATGTGATTTATTTGTGTTATTCATTTGAAATAACATATAGTATATTTTCGAGACGTTCCTGAGTGGTAGTATTTTCAATATCGCCCTGGTGAAAGACCACCATTCAGAATCGAAACGTTGCTTGAAATGGCTTTATCCATGTTTGGTGGCCAGGTCTGAATAGCCAGGTACTTCCCCACCTTCCTCTTTCCCATCTCATTCCCCTCCCCACTACCTTCAGAGTCACATTATACACCAATTAGGGAAGCAAAAAAAAAAAAATTAATATTTAAAAAAATACATATGATGATGGACATAATATGAATATTTCATCGAAATGTCACTAAAGAGGCTTTAATTAACGTTTGATCCACCATTCTATCGCCAGAGTGAAATAACGCTGCATTCACAACTGATGGTAAAAAGGAGAACTCTTCACTGTCGGTAATAAAAAGGTGACTATATTAACGCTCGGCGGGCCGAACGTTGCTCCACTTTGAATAATTTATAATACTTTAAAGCAGTGCACCAATACAACCAGAAAATCAAAACATAATGATTCATAAGTGCCTCCATACATCAATCTGTATTAGTTTTTCATCATATTTGCACGGGTCGATATACCACGGGCTATCTTCGTCATATTCGAATTGTTTATAGCCTGAACGGGTTGAGTTGATCACTTGATCGCGACAGCCTATACCGCTAAAGGGGTTAGACAGATCCAAGTCACATGACTGCAATGATTCCTCGCGTAGATCTGTAAAAATAATTTGTACCTCAATTAAGTTTTTCAACTTTGAGCCTGAGAAATATGACCCAGTCCCAGTGAGCCTGTCGCATGCATTAATATTGCGAATAGTCTTCTCTACTGAGTGCAAGAAAAACTTTTCTTTTTATAATAAATTAAACAAAACACGTTTTTAGCTAGTGACATCGCTAATGAAAATGAACAATGTATACGTATGATGCTTTAAAAATTGTTAAGAAACATTTATTTATTTTTACAATCATGATAAATTAGTACATTTAATTGAAAAAGGAATAAAATGTACTCCATACAGGTATAAAATATTTCAGGAAAGAAAACACAAAAATTTATCAAAATATTTATATATTTAAACGAAATTACTTATTTAAATTTTTTAATTTGATTTATCTCATTTCAATAATTAACAGTTCCTCCATTTTATAAAAAAAAATGTTTCGATTTAGAAGGTGTTTAAAGGGTATTTATTTCCTATAATTGTTACGGCTTTGAAAATATGACTAAAAAATCCTCTCCGAACCGAGTGATGTTAGCCAAAAATTGATTCTGCAAGTATTTTAGCTTTGTTATTATTGATAGACATGTTTCGGAGTATAAGGAAGTTTGATAATGACTTTAAATGCCAAAACAGCTGTAATAATCTTAACAAAATTAAAATACCTGGAAAACTTAATAATTACATTATTAAACGTGATCTATTTATACGATTTACATATTTAAAATATGTATTGTCTGTATATGCCACAACTCGTGGATGTGCCAGTTTAGCCAAATATAATATTATAATTAATAATGACGCAACAAAATAATTAGAAATCTTTCAAGAAAAAAAAATTATTAATTAGGTACTTTCAAAAACATTATAGATACCAATCTCCACAGAGTCTTCGTCTGCTTCTTCTGAACTGTACGCGAGAGACAATTGCGCTAGCAAAACTGACACATCAAAAACAATCATATTAGAAATTTTATTAATATATTAACGTATCTACGCTTTGGTGTAAGTCTCAAACAGTTTACGTGGTCTAACTGCAGTATTTTGTTTCCCGGAGGTTTTTAAAGGAAAATTGCAATGCTTTTTTATTATTATAGGAGGGGACACCGGGGTGGGGTGATGCAGCTGAATAAAACTTAATAACTAAATCTTACAATCATTTTTAAATACCCAATATTAAATTCACTTTTACCAAGAAACACGAATCCTACCTCGGACTTCTCATATTCAACATCTTTCTAATAGAAACCTGTGAACATATAACACAAAACAACCTAAAATGGTTATGTAATAACTCAACACATGACTAATAAACATAAAAAGGAATTGCATCACCATATTACTTACAAACTTTCCTTAATCTGATTGTTATTTTTTAATTATATTTGTAAACATTTTTTAAATTTATACGTTTTTACTATTCACTTTTAAATAATCCCGTTTTTTTTATTTATTTTTTAATTTTTAATTTTGTAGTTTCGCATATACACTTTTTAAATTTTGTATATAAAATTTTACTTTATACATGTTTTACGCATTTCTCTCGTAATCCTTTATTCATGTATCTATACGAGTTTATTTATTTTTTATTGTTACCCGTCTCAGAACAGACATCGTCTAGTGAGACGGGTAAAGTAAATATAAATATACTTTTCGCGCCCAACATTTGCACACGGTTGACACATTTGTCACATGAGAACAGATCGCTTCTATGACTCTTTCCTGTGTTTCCTCCATTCTATAACATGGGTCTCTGCAAGACCCAAGTTCACTCCTTCCTATCCCCTAAAAGACCCTCCACGAAGCTTATAATCCTCATTGTAATATGTGTTTAATCATTGAAGATAATATTAACAACTCTCAAAATGAAACATGAAACCGAAAAGACACAGAAAAAAAAAAAAAAACGGTAGCAACTGGGACTCGAACCTATGACCTCAAGGTCTATCCAGGACCTTGCGTTGTAATCCACTAAGCTACAGCTACCCCAATCTGTCCCGTCATTTTTATCGGTTTCACACTTTGATTTCTTAGAACCGTACATATCATCTTCAATTAATTCCCATATATTTTTGATTAGAAGATTCTACCGGAATTTATTTTTAATCTTTGGGTATTGTTTTGAATATACCTATCCGACTTTTTCTAATATCTTCTTTCTATTTTGTATGGTGTGTGTGGAAGTCTTTATTGTAATGAAGGTTGTCTTTAAATTAAGATGGTAGTAAATTGTTAAAAATTTATCTTAATTAAAAAATTAAAACATAATATTCATAAAATATCACAATTCTTTGAACATTTTGTGAATTGATTTATATTTATTACGCTTCAAAATTTGTCTCAATGAACATTTCTCTATTCTGGATTATTTTGAGTTTTTTTAAGATACCTACCATTAAGCTTCAATTGAAGACTTCTTCTGTTACTTTTTCCAATACACGAAATTTACCCGAATCTCGTTTGGCGAATAAAAACGTTGTTTATTAGGGAAAACTTATATATTTTTTTATAAACGCTTATTTCTACGCGTTGTATGAAATACTTTGAAGAGGTCTTCGAAAGCAATCCGAGTGATAGAGATTCCAGTGGCGAGTCAGGTATGAATGACGATGGAGTGAATGTTCTCAAAATTAGCATGGATGAAATTAAAAGATCAATTAGATGTATGAAGAATGGTAAGGCTGTTGGTTTCGATAATATTGCTGCTGAATACTTTAAAGGAAATAGCCGTATAATTCTCACATGGTTATGCAAACTTTTTAACCAGTGTCTAGAGGAGGGTTACACCCCATTAGATTGGAGAAGGGCTGTGATCATGCCTCTATACAAAGGTAAAGGGTCACGCATGGAATGTGGAAATCACAGGGCTATTAGCCTGCTAAGTTCAGTTGGTAAGCTGTATGGTAGGATATTGATTGAAGGGTACAAATGAAAACAAAGGATAAAATATGGGATGTGCAAGGCGCATTTATGAGTGGAAGGGGGTGCATGGATCAGATTTTCTCGTTGCGTATGCTCACAGAGAAGTTTCTGGCAAAAAAACAGAAACTTTTCTGTGCTTTTGTAGATCTACAAAAAGCATACGACAGAGTTGACAGAAAAAAGTTATGGAAGGTGTTGTCTAAGTATGGTGTGAATACAAATCTTATACAGGCAATCGCATCGCTGTACGAAGGAAGCGTTGCATGTGTTAGGGCAAACGGTGATTTTACAGGGTGGTTTGACATCACAAAGGTGTTAAGCAAGGCTGCGTAATGTCACCGTGGTTATTCAATCTATACATGGATAATTGTATGCAAGAATTGAAAGAGGTGGGCCTGGGCGCGAAAATGAGTAGTCTGCAAGTATGTTGTCTGTTGTATGCTGATGATGCGGTGCTGATTGCTAACAGTATGGAAGATCTACAGTCCCTCGTATCTAGGATGAACGAAGTATGTATGAAGAATGAGCTAATGATGAATGTAAGTAAGTCTAAAGTCATGGTCAAGAGAGAGTACGAAAACAGTATGCAATATAGTTGTGAATGATGAATACTTGGAGCAGGTGATGAGTTTGTGTATTTGGGAAGTATGTTTACGAGAGATGGAAAGACTGATAGGGATATTGAAAGAAGGGTGAATGCAGGAAACTCCATTAACGGAGGACTGAACGCGGTTGGCGCAAACAAAAAGTTGTCCATGGAAGCGAAGCTAGCAGTCCAATGGAGTGCTTATACCAACCTTGATGTATGGCAGTGAGGCATGGAACTGGCAGAGGAAGGATGAAATAGGATCATGGAGTAATGTTAGGTAAAACCATGTATGATCGAGTGAAAATGTTGAGATTCGTAAAGAATGCAAGGCTGATGTAAGCGTAGTGAGAAAGATTAAGAAAGGGACGCTTAGATGGTTTGGGCGTGTAGAGCGAATGAACGAAGAAAGGAGTGTAAGGAGAATATATGACGCGAATGTGAATGGAAAAAGAGGCCAGGGACGCCCGAGGAAGACATGGCACGATCAAGTGAATCAAATACTCGAGTCGGGCCATGTCAGAAATCGGAATAACAGAAGAGAATGTATGAGGCGTTGTATGAATGTGAATGAAGCAAGAAGTGTATGCCAAGATCGAGTTGTTTGGCGGTCCATCCTCTCTGCCTACCCCTGCGGGGAAACGGCGTGATGGTTAGTTAGTTAGTTAGTTAGTTGTTTATTACTAATAATATAATATCTAGCCAAATCTCTAATATCGATACCCTTAAAGCTGGCGTCAAAAATATTAGCAGCACCTTCTACTACATGCTGCCTTCAAGAGTCCTCTCTCTAAAATGTTAATCTCAACGGTATCCCTAGAAATGTTCTCGGTGGAAATCTCAGGTGTTGCTCGGTGAAGTTAACTAGCGAAACATTGGAAGAACTGTACCCAAAGCATGAAAGATGCATAAATAATGTATTCGATTCGTATATAACACCATGATAATTAATTTCCTGTTATGATTCAAGGTTTTTGTTATGATGAAAGTCAAACTAATGCTATTTTAAATGCGAGTCAAATGCATTTTAATTGCTTGATTTGTTAATGTTATTACCTCAGAAGAGTCCCAAATGTTCCCAATCGTCTAGAGCCAGTGGGACTATAGCATCCCCAATTGGGAAATGTTGTGAGGCTCAAGGTGGGCAGTGAGGGGATGGGAAGAGGAAGGAGAGGAAATATCTGGCTGATTCTGAATGGTAGTCTTTAACAGGACGATACTGAGAATATCTTCTGCTCTAAAAATAATAACTAATAACTCTAGTAACTATATTAGGTTATACGGATCCGAACTCGTACAAGTTCACTTGGAGCAGGCTGCTTCGGACCGCGATATTATAAAGTGTCGTGTTAAGAGGAACGGCTGCGCGGCTTGTTTCATACGAAACTTAATTTTGGATTTGAGGACAAAATACTCACCCAAACCTAATGATCTTTTTTGTCGTCAAAAAGTATAGTAAAAATCTAGTACAGATGAGAAGTTATTTTTTTTATTTTTGTTTTACATTATGAAATATAGGCCATTAAAGGAATTGATTTTTCGTGATTTTAGAGGCACATTTAGCAATTATTTGAGGGCAAACGGTAATTAAAAAAAAAGTTTTGACCCGTCTATTTTAAAAGTGTAATGAAATATAAAATATATTATATCTACATATTAAAATAAGAATTATGGTGGACTTTAAATTAAATTAATAACGACCGATTTACGCTGGAACACAAATTTTCCGTACTTAATTTAAAATATCGAACCAAAAGAGGTTTTTTTTAAATGTTTTACTTTTGTATTTTTATTTACGTAATCATATTTATATAACAAACAAGAAAATTAAAAAATAAACCCGTAAATAATTTTCTAAGTTGCCTCTAAAATTATGAAAATTGATTTTTTTAATAGCATATACTTTAAAATTTAAAACAAAAATAAAAATACTTCTTATCTGTAATAGATATTTACTAAACCTTTAATTTAAAAAAACATACCATCAGTCTGGATGGGTATTTCGGCTATGCAAAATTAAGTAGATATGAAACAAGCAGCGCAGCCGTTCTTGTTAACCCACTAATCTATGAACAGTTGCCTTACCGCCCATTCATATATTCCGCGCCCAATACAAATGAAAACGACCAGTGTTAACATGATTGGCTGCGCAACAAACGTTTTTCAATCATTTCGTTTAAAGTACGCGTTGTGGAAACAGCATAACAATACAAATACTGCACTGCCACGTGTGCGTTACGAATTCAGTACATATGGAACTTTCTGTCATAAGAAAGAGTTTATACAAAATATACTAGTGGTGCTAGAGCAGTAGACATGCAAGCCTTGGACATTTACTAGCTAAATTTAAAATATTTTCGATAATTTCAATTACACAACCGTCAGTATTCAAAACGTAGTGTCTTCTATTCTAGAGGAAGTTAGTATATTTGCGGATTTCGCGAGTGACTTATAAATCATAAATAGATTAAATACCGTTTCTTCGGATTTGTGAATATTTAGGTAAAACGCGGCGAATAAGGAATATGTTTTTTTTTTCTTTTTATTTTATTTAATTTGCTTATTATCAATCTTTTTTAATAACCGGTTGAAATATTGATATCCACATTGGGATCTCCCTCGCTGAGGATTCATTATAAGTATTATTAAAATTCAATTATTTGAACTTTGCCACTGAGGAAACAATATATATATTAATGCTCTATAATAATTATTGCACTCTAACTGCTTAATCCGCTACTCGCCGATAGATGAAAGTATATACATATGTTTTCTTTTAACAAAAAATAACATGTCAGACACAACTTAGGGGGAGAGGGACGTCGGAGAGTTATTATTTATTAATTCAAAATAATGATAGTATTATTAGGCAATACGATAAACATAATGTTTGTAAATAGAAAAATACTTATCAAAAATTTTATAAATTTACATTGATTAGCATTTATCAAAATCTAATCAGAAATATCACTTTTCTGTCCCATTATATGTTTTACAAATTATTTAAAATACGAATATGATTTTTAAAGTGGAGAAAAGTATGTTTAATATTTTGTCGTTGCGTTTTTGTAAATAAACGTAACCAAAAATTTGTAATCCGCATTACAAAAAAAAAACATTTTTATACACATCAGACATTTATATTTAAGTTTTTGTTGTACGTCAACGATCTCGTCGAATGTGCACCAATTAACTGATACGATTATGACGGCACCATTCACTGCGGTTATCTTTATGACAAGCCCCCTTCCACTTTCGACGTCCGTTACAATTCGGGAAGTTTTGAGACAAAAAGTTGACCATCACCTCGTGCTCTGACAAAGTTCGTGCCTGGGGTAGTGCCAAACTGACGGCCTGTTCTGGTTCTTTTTAAGAAAAAAATTCTTATCATTTTCCTTAGGCTTAACTTTTTGCTTAACTGTGGAATTCCGGAGAGCCATAATAAATAATCCAAATTTAAAAAAAAAAATTTTATATGAATACCGCACAAGAGTTCCAACTGCTCACAACCGTCTGGAGCCAGTGAGACTATTGCATTCCCAATTAGGGAATGTTGTGAGGCAGAAGGTATTGGGGAGGGGAAGGAGAAGGGGAAGATGAAGGTAGGGAAATAGGGAAATACCTGGCTATTCAGATCTGGTCACGAAACACGGCTAAAAGCCATTTCAAGCAACGTTTCAATTCTGAATGGTGGTCTTTCACCAGGGCGATACTGAGAGTATCTTCCACTCTGGAACGTCCGCAAATACACTATTATTTTAAATGAATTAATTGTGAAACAACACAAATTAATTAAATAAAATTTGCTTGCGCACGCCGAGATTTGAACCCGCGACCTTCGGATTCGTAGTCGAGAGCCTTACCCCTCGACCATGGAGGCCGTCAAAAATAAATTGTTAAGGGAATATTTGAAAACACAAATGATGAAATATCTTCAGGTGACACAAGGTTTAGAACCAAAACTTTTAAAAACAATTATATTATATTATAGTTTATTTTCATAAACTTTTATTTTATTTTTAAATACCAAAAATACGCATTTTTACGAATAATTACGTTTTGTACCTACCTCATTAGATAGTATTGACCATTCTATTCTGTCACTACTTCTAAAAGTAACATTTGGCGCCGTGGTATATATATCTACGGTTGGTTGTATATCTATGCCACCGCCTGCCGTTGTACGTTGTTTGTTTACCGTGACGTAAATTTCAACATGTATATAATGCTTAATAATGTTTACTAACCAATAATTAATTTTTATTTATTAATTTTAATTTTAATTTATTTATTTATTAACGCCCCAAAGGGCTTTTACATATTTTAACATTAAAATGATTATGTGTACAGAAAGGAGAAAAAAGTTTACAAAAAAATAACATGATAAATAATTGGTATATAACATAAGTGTAACATATTTATAATATATATGTATGTATAATAATGCAATAGTGCATGACACAGAGAAGTTATAAAGGGAAAGATTTTTAATTTATAGATACTACTCTTTTTTTTAAATAATACTACTAATAGCCTGATCTAAATGATATATAATACACAAGTGTATAATATATAATATGAGTGCATGAGATTGTGAAAAAAAGCAATTTGTTTTTATATTTCGGAAGATGTAAAAATGTATGAAATTGTATAATACATAATATAGTATATGATACATAGAAAGAAAAAAGAGGAACGCGTTTTTAGATTGTAGATTAGTACAAAGATAATATATATAAGAAATGAATAATTAAACAATAGCTCTTATGCGATGCTATTATAATTGTTGCAACATAAAAATAACGTTTTGGTATCTTTTAAACATGGGTAAACTTATATTAAATATATCGATAGCAGAGGTGAATTTATTTCCAAGTATATGTAGACGAGAAATGGATGCATACATTTGGTAGTTAGTCCCAGAATTATTGTTACAGAATAACATATTTTGACGAGTTTGTCGATGAGGTACTTTGAAGTTGATTAATTGCAGGAGTTCACAACAGTCTAATAAGGAATAAATAATTTTAAATAAAAAAGTTAAGTCTGTTATTTTTCTTCTGTTTTCTAGAGCATGTATTTTGAGTGTATTTAGCAAGAATGTGTAGTTTATGTGTTGTATTGGTATGTGAAGTTTGAAGTTAATAAAACTTAAAAATTTGCGCTGCACGCGTTCAATATTTTTTATATGAATGAGATAGTATGGGGACCATACTATTGAATTGTATTCTAATATGCTGCGCACTAATGACATATATAGGATTTTTATAACTTCCATCTAATCAAAGTCTTTCATAGTTCTAATTATAAATCCCAGTGTCTTCATACCTTTATTAGTTATTTGTTGTATGTGATTTACAAAATTTAATTGCGTTTCAAACAAAACTCCGAAATTTCGTTGATTTTTTCCAAGATTTTGTAGTTAATCTATAGCGTAGTTAAATGATAACGGGGTTTTGATTCGACAAAATGTCAGTGTCTTTCATTTATCAACGTTGAGAAATAAGTTATTAGCGATACACCAATTATGTAATTTATCGATGTTTAACTGTAAGATAAAGCAGTCGCTAATATTGGATATTTCTTTGTATAGTTTGATATTATCGATCGGCAAAAAGTAGAACTTATACATCGTCGAAACAAGTTATGATATCATTAATGAATATTAGGAATAGAATGGGACCAGGATGACTTCCTTGCGGTAGACCACTAGTTGCATTAAGTACCTTAGATTTTAAAGTCTTAATTTTGACGAACAAGATTCTGTTAGATAAGTAACTTGAAATCCAATCCAACATTTTGCCTCTCAGTCCTAGTGCATATAATTTACTAAGTAATAATTTATGGGATACTTTATCGAAAGCTTTTGAAAAGTCTGTATAGATACTATCAACTTGTTTTTTATTCGTGAAGGATTCCGTAATATAGTTTTGGTAAAGTAATAGATTAGTAGCAGTTGATCTTCCACTGACGAACCCGTGTTGTTTTTTTATCAATTACTTTGAGTATTGATGGATAAATTAAGTCGAAAACATGGGATTCAAAAATTTTTGCTGATTGTATACAGTATAGGACGATAATTTATGTCTTTGTCATCTTTTTTGAAAATTGGGGTAATATAACTAGATTTCCAACAAGTTGGAAAATGTCCAGAAGAAAGTAAACGGTTAAATAATATGGCAAGCGGACTTGATATTGCAGATGCGCATTATTTGAAAAATATTAGCGGAATAAAATCTGGGCCTGCAGATTTGTTGGGGTCAAGGAAAAGTATTTTATTTAGGCAGGATTCCCGTGTAATGAGGTAGTTCTGTAAATGTAACGTGTTATGATATGTATATGATGGTATTTTATTTTCTGATATGTCGTCTTCGTATACGCTTTGGAAATGATCCGCAAACAAATGAACAATGTCGATGGTGCTATTAGCTATTTTGCCATCATAGTGCATTGTAGGAGGGTAGTCTGAGCCTTCATTGTTTAATTTTTTGACAAAATTCCACAGGTTTTTTGTCTCCAGTGCAATTTTTCAATGGAGGTGATGTGTGCTTTATATCACAGTTTGGATAGTATTTTACATTTTTTTCTCATTGCTGAAAAGTTTGAGTAGTCATTGGTTAGGCGAGTAAGTTTAAAAATTTTGTGAAACTGTTTTATTTTTGTTTGAGCAGTAATATAAGGTCCGTGGAGAACCAAATTGGATATGTTCTGTGTTTTGGTGCATAAGATAGTACATAAGATTTTATATTGTTGGAAAATGTTTGATAAAGCTTTTCTAAGGTTTGTTCAATATCACCATCATCAGTCAAGAAAGTCCAATCAGTATTAGTGAGCTGGTAATTAATAGAATCGTAATCGGCGTTTTTGAAGTTGAGTGTTGTTTGTTTCAATGTGGGTGTGTATATATACATATTAACTGTAATGTGTAGGGGAGGATGATGACTATCCACCGATATGAGTGGATCGTTTGACTTTTCAACACATAATTTAGAGCAGTTAGAGAGAGCTAGATCTAAAAGGCGGTTACATGTATTGTACACAAAATTATGTTGACGTAAATTCAAATACTTTATCGTATCTATCACTTCACGTGCTGGGTCATTAGAACTTTCATTTGTAATATAGCCATTGTCACTAAATTTCCATTTCAAATTGGGAAGATTGTAATCACCGACGATAATAATTTTAGATGTAGGATGTTTTAAAATGAGAAATTCAATGTCTTCACAGTATTTCTTGTAAGTTTGAATATCAAAGTTTGGCGGTATGTAAATAGTTCCAATGATGATTTTTTCCTTGGGGGGTAATAATTTGTACAAATAATTACTCCAGCGAGCTATTTTGTGTGTTTAGTTTTTTCACCGATAAAGTTTCCTTGATTGCTATCAGAACTCCGCCTCCTCTTGATTTGGTACTAGATTTTGAGTTTCTGCCGCACCGAAATATCTTATGGTTCGTAAAACCAAGTTCTGTAGACTTTATTTCTAGGACGAGCCAAGTTTCGGTAAGGATGAAAATATCATGTATGTGGAAAGGTGCTGCTGTTTTAAGATCATGTAGTTTCGTACGAAGTCCACTTGTATTTTCGCGGTAGATTTTTATTTTTTCAGGGCATTTGATCCGGCATTTTCGGCTACTTCGGCAGCATCCATTTATGGGATTAGGTTTTTTGAGACATTTTTTACAATCGATGGTTTGTTATTAATAAATTTTATTATCAGTCATACTTCGCCTTCCAGGGTACGGTTTGCCAGGGATTGTCTGAGATCATAAAGATATTGCCTTTGTAACGGAGTTTGGTCAGATAAAATTTTATAGTTAGTGTTAGTATATGTTGTGTTTTTTCTACGCAATATATTTAAGGCTTACGACGGATCATGGAGTATAACTTTCAGTGGTCTGATTTTATTTGGTTTTACCACACCAATACGGAAAAAGTTTAGTTTTAACAGAGTTTTCGACAAGCGTGTTGTCGATTTTGTAAAGTATTTTTATTATTTCCATTTTGTCCTGATTGACTCGGTCCAATTGATTCACCAATGTGCTTTCAGGTACATTTGTAATGATTAAATTGTTTGCTCTCACCTTCTTTCCTCTCATTCGTCGGCTACTTAGCACATTTGAGCTGGTTCTCTGAGATGGGTTGATAAGTCTTAAGTTCACCTTCTAAAAAGCCCATTTTAGCTGCAACTAGGGTTATATTTCCCAGTTGTTCCGACAGTTCAGGTGTCAATTTTCCCATTTGTTCTTTGTTGAATTTGTTGGCTGGATCCATTATAGTAGTATTTAATGTATGTATAATATTATTTGCCAAGGTGATAAAAGAATAGGTATCACAGGCGTCCATCTTATTTCTGCGAGATGTGGTCCGAAAAGGTTTAGCGGCCCTACGTCGTGAAGGCGGACTAATAATGTTCGATGCTTGCAACGTACGAGTAGAGTCGGCTCACACGCACACGCAAACACACGACACACACTGACAGTGTTCGGACTGAGTGACCGGCGAGTCATCAATTATTTTGAAAATAAATCAGAATTTAAAATTTAGATTAAGGTTCACACTGAGACTTTGGAATATCTCAAAACTTCTTTATTGCACTGATGATGTAATTTCACGTATGTAATAGTATTATTTTTACACAAATGTGTGAAAAATGTTTATTCATATTGTTTTAAACAGGAGTGAATTTAATAGCGGTATTCTGTACAGCGGTGTTGTTGTTAACTTAATTAATACTTAGTTTTTCTCTTGTTAAACTGCGCAAAAATTGATATTTTTAATGAATATCATTCGCTTAATGACAGCTGTCATCCGAGAGAACCGGATCCGCTGTTAAACAAAAAATCATTAGGCCTAAAGAAAACAATAAGGAATTTTCCTTAAAAAGAACCAGAATAGGCCTCCTGGCCAGCTTCAACATCTCTAAAACCCAAGCGCGTCCGATTTCAGCAAAGAGGGAGATCAGTGACTGTCTGGTGCAATTTTATGGGAGCACCCTCCCCAATAATTACTAAATTGAAATGCTTTGACTAAGTATCTCAGACCGGCTCAAGTATCGGGCTTCATAGTACCAAGAGTAAATCTGACTTCCAAAACACTAGGCGTCTTGTATGGGGTCGCCACCGCTTCAGACGTCGCTTCAGAAAATAAGCTAGACGAGGTATGAAACATACGTGAGTCACATTTGACCAGAGAGACTACTGCGGAATTTCGGGACCGGGATGTATGAATATGAAACGGGTTTTGACCTATGAATTGAAGATTTACCTGAATACTTCATTTGTAAAATAACATACAGTTAATAAAAACAGTGAAACCAGCTATATTTTGTTGTATGTTTATTATACCTTATGGTGTTATTAGAAATAATATAAAATGATTGTATTTTAGGAAAAAAATTCTCTTTCTACATCTTATATTATGCTTTATATTCTACTTTCGTAATTTCTCTTTATTATTTAACATCTCTGCCAGGTGATACCTAATCCAAAAACTATGCACCTTGTGAAATTTTTTAACTGGATAACACTAACGTTATTTTTATAAATGCGATCATGTTAATACTCTATAAATGTTCTAAAGTAATAAATAAATAAATTGTATGTAACATTCGGCATGATATACATTTGTCGACACAACACTACCCATTCCCTTTATCTTCCATCGTTACAAAAATATCTTTTCTGGCCAATGACAGTCTCGATAGGTATCGCCATTTGGATAGTAAAAGAAGCTAAGGGACTTTTTACCCGCATTCATTTAACTGCTTTTATGCAAGAAATAAATCCATACCATAGGTTGTTCAGGAATAAAGCAAACTTTTGTAATAAATACAAGACGGTTTTGTTTTCAACAGTTCTTATATTGCTAATATTTAAGTGTTGTAAATCCATACAGAACATTCAGTAGATATATTATATCGTACTTGCTATAATTATTCATTCGTCATACAAGTTTGGAGTGGTAGAACTCGAATACCTGAATGAGGTATTCCAGGCAGTTCATGTAGTCTCTAAAGATGAGCCAGTCACGTGCGTATCTGATGGTTTCGTCGAGATTTAATAAACCACGTTCAGGAAAAAAGAAGGGGGACACATCAGAAAGGCGTATATTTTCTACACGATACTCGAAGATGAGAGCCTAGGAACACAAGACAAGGCATAAAAGATTAGTTTTTTTTAAAGCAGCACAATAATAATAATATACACGGATTTTGTGATCTATGTAAACAAGTTGAAAAAAAATAGCAGCACAATAATAATAATATACACGGATTTTGTGATCTATGTAAACAAGTTGAAAAAAAATAGCAGCACAATAATAATAATATACACGGATTTTGTGATCTATGTAAACAAGTTGAAAAAAAATAGCGGCACAATAATAATATATTTCTTGTGAATCATGTATTGTGTACATGATCCACTACTGGCTTATATGGACAGTCAGATATATGTTTCAATACATTTTTTTTTGCTACAAATGGTACGAACCTGTAATACGACATTAATTGATTTATACATGATAGTAATGTCTCGTCTTTGGTTAAAAAACGTTTTGTTTAGTAGCTTTTAAAACATTTCTGTAAGGTTTATGTTTGTTTTAAAAGCGAAACCCCAATAAGTTATCCCACATCTTGCGATCGATTCTGCTAGAGGTGAATGAAAATATTTCATAGTTTTTATGGCACATAATTTTTTTTTATAAAGCCGTCCTACAATGACTCGAAGACGCTGCTTACTTAAGAGACGAGGTTGAAAAATTGTACGTCCCATTTCTTGTTACAATCCATCGTAACACATAGGTGTTTAAATGTATCTGGATACACATTCTGGTTAACGAGTGAATTTTTAAAATTATTTTTATTTGAATACTGCACAGGAGCCCCAATTGCTCTTAACCGTCTGAAGCCTGTGATACTATGGCATCCCCAAATAAGGTATGTTGTGGGGCTGACGGTATTGGGCAGGGGAAGAAGATGGGAAAGATGGGAGCAAGAAAGTGCCCGGCTATTCAGATCTGGTAACCAAACACGGCTAGAACCATATCGATTCTGAATGGTGATCTTTCACCAGGGCGATACTGAAAGTATCTATATCTATTATATACTCTGGAACGTGCCAAAAATTAGCTATATGTATTTTTAAATGATTTAACTGTGAAAAAACATAATTTGGGAGGCGGGTATAGGAACCGCTGCCCCGGGAACCATTACTTGGATAACCAACACCTCTGACATCGGTCACCCCATTCGCTACCGCCGGTGATTTAGAAGAGGTGCTGGCTCCAGGTTCATGGGGTGAGGTGTGTCCAGGTCTTGGCACCAGATGGGTGTTCCCACCAGCTCCGTGGTGGACTGGATCGGAAGAGGCTGCTCCAGCCGGACTTTCTCTATCCATCGCCTAGCACCGCAGTGGGAGGGATGGGTCAATACGTTCATTACTCCTGGACACATTGATCCCAGATTCCTTCCCACTCCTTATACCCTTTTCCTTCCCAGAACTTTCTCGCCTTCATTTCCGGAAAAAGACCCTCCACACAACATCCCCAAAGATGACTTAGGCCCCGAGGGAAATTATTTTCTGTGTAGAGTTAACATAAAAAAAAAAAAAAACAAATAAAATTTACCTGCCCACACACTATCACTATGCTTAAGTACTCGACCACGGGGGTGTCTGTTAGTTAAACAATGGCATATATATGCTTTATTTTATCAATTGTTGAAATTGTATTAGAAAACAGAAATGTTACCTCCAATTCGCACATTACGTTCCTCAGTTGGTACTCGACAAACACGAATTTTTTTCTCATTTTTTGGTCGTCTGTAAAGCTTGTATAGTTAATTTTCAAGTCCTTTGTGACTTGCTCCATACCAATGGCGTAGGCCTGGAGATATGCAAAACTATTGACCAAAGTTTCATTCAATATGTTCTGTAGAAATAAAAGGAAATAGAAATAGAGTCAAAGTAAATAATATTGATAGGTGGGTAATATCAATAGGGCTCAGAGAAACAATTCGTGGTAGTATAATCTTTGTTTATTTTATAATAATCATATAACGTCCACTAGGTACTAAGTCTTAATATTAAAGAGTGTCTATTTCACTGAATTCACTTGGACTTAATTCTATGGAGTGTCTAATTCACTGAGTTTACTTTAGTTTATAAAGACACTGGGTAACTTCGCTGAGTTGACTTTAGTTACAAAGGCACTGGGTAACTTCACTGAGTTGGCTTTAGTTTACAAAGGCACTGGGTAACTTCACGGAGTTGACTTTTGTTTACAAAGGCACTGGGTAACTTCGCTGAGGTGACTTTAGTTACAAAGGCACTCGGTAACTTCACGGAGTTGACTTTAGTTTACAAAGGCACTGGGTAACTTCACTCCGCGGTGACTTTCCTTTCCGGAGGTAAGTCGAGGTAAGCCCTCCACGGGTGGAAAGTCCGTGGTGGGGGTTTGGCAGCTATTTGCTGGTAACAGCGGGAGTCTGCAGCTCCGGGAGAACTCCTTCTGTAGCCAAAATCCCCCCTTTTGAACGCCTGTCGAACTCGACGGCGGTTTCTTCGGGAGCCCGTCCCTTGCGTCCGGCGGCCTGTGATTGGCTCGGCATGGCGCACGGGGTTTTTCCCTTTGGGCGCTGCGGCGGAGCCTTCCGGGCGGGCGAGTTCTTTCAACGGCGTTTTAGCTCATTGCCATCTCGTATCAATCCACCCGGGCTTCTTGAGCCAAAACTTCGTTATTTGAATCGTCCACCCGGTCTCCTTGGATTTCCGGTGCCCTTTTTATGTCGTCTGCATGGATTTTAATATGTTTGCCCCGTTTATCTACCCAGTAGGTGTTTCCTCTTCCTATTTTCGTGATAATTTTATGAGGACCACTCCATTTTGGTGCAAATCCTGCGAAGTTTCCTTCTGGGGCTCCGGTTAACTGGTGTTCCTTTATTAACACCGCTTCTCCTTGCTGGTATGTAAGCAAGGCTTGCGCCACTGGGGCGTACCTCTCTTGGTACGCTGCTTGGTTTACTCTAATGTTCTCATCTGCTATTTCTCGCTGGTGGGGTAAGACGATTTCCCCTTCTGCGTTGTCTGGGTAAGCCTGCCACTCTCCTGGTCTCGGTATATCGTATCCCAGTAGTGCTTTACTGGGTGATACGCCTGTTGCTTCGTTCCGCCTGTTTCGGGTCGTCATTATTACTCCCGACAGTTTGTCATCCCATTCGTTGTGAGGTGAGTCTCTGAGGAGAATTCTCAGTCCTTTTTTGATCTCCTGGTTTCTCCTTTCTGTAGGGTTTGAGCGTGGGTGGTAGATGGCTGTTGTCCAATGATTACATTGCCATTTTTCTACTGCGGCCAGCCATTGGCGGTGGATGAACTGTCGTCCGTTATCTGTGAGTATGCGTCTCGGGTAGCCATACCTTGGGAACACTTCTGTTTCTAAATGGCGGATTATGATCTTTGCTTTGCTTGATTTTATCGGAAATGCTTCTACCCATCTTGTGAATAAGTCTGTTACCACGAGTATGAATCTATTTCCATGTAAGGTTCTTGGGTATGGTCCCATGATGTCGGCAGCGACCACTTCAAATGGTTTGTTTGGTTTTGTGCCTCCTTGAGGAGCGGCGGGTCTATTTGGGCCGCGTTTTGATGTTGCACACGTCATGCACTGACGTACTAGTCTGCGGATCTCTTCGTTCATTCCCGGCCAGAAGTAGTGCGCTGCTATTGCTCTCGTTGTCTCTGCTGCTCCCGGGTGGTTTGCCGTGTCCGAGTTATGATATTCTTCCAAAACTTTTGGAATTGTGTTTCTAGGGACAACCAATCTATCCATCTTTCCTTCGTCTCTTTTCCAGAGTACTCCTCGGTGAACGTTGTACCTTGTGTAGTGCTTGATGTCAATGGCATTGCTCAGAATCTCTCTATCGTTTAGGGTGTTCCAACGACCTATCCTTTTCCGTATTTCTCGATCTGTTGGTTGTCCTAATTTTACCGCACTTGCTAGGGTTTGTTGTTCTTCTTCCTCCTCCGAGTCTATTTGGTTTATGCCGTCATATATTCCAACTTCCGGATAGCTCTCTCGAGTGTTCCCTGTTACCATTTCGAGTACCATCTGCGTTGGCCCTGGGTTTCTGGACAACGCGTCGGCTAGCTCGTTGGCTTTTCCCGGACAGTGTTCTACGGTAAAGTCGTAGTCTTGCAACAGTAGAGCCCATCTTGTGAGCTTGGCTCTTTCGTTCTTCGCTTCATTTAGCCATGTTAGAGCTCGGTTGTCCGTTATGAGTTTAAAATGCCTCCCTTCTAGGTAAGGTCGGTACTTTTTAATAGCCCATATTGCTGCCAGTGCTTCCTGTTCGTTGCTATGGTACCTCTCTTCGGCTGGTGAGAACCGGATACTTGAATATGAGATCACGTCCCGTGACCCATCTTCGTTTTTATGGAAGAGTACTGCCGCGGCTCCCACTTTACTTGCGTCTGTCTGCAATATGAATTCTCTTCTAAAATCGGGTCTCTTGAGTTCCAGTGGTCCAACCGTTGCGTTTTTTATTTGTTGCATAGCTTCTTCAGCTTCTGTAGTCCATTGGAATTTTATCTTATTCCTTGTAAGATTTGTTAAGGGCGCCGACATCTCGGCAAAGTTTGGTATGTATTCCCTAAGCCAGTTGCATACTCCTAGAAAACTGCGAAGCTCTTTCCTTGTTTGCGGGGATGGTGTGTTTTTTATGGCATCTTCGTGTGGGCTCTGGGGCGTATTGCCTGAGGCACTGACTGTGTGTCCCAAATAGGTAATTTTGTCTGTGGCGATGTTGCATTTTTCTGGAGAGCATTTTAGTCCGAATTCTGCTAAGCGTTCTAAGATGAGGCGGAGGTGGCGTAAGTGTTCCCTCAAGTTTTCGGAATATATGACGATGTCATCTAGGTAAGCCATGGCGAATTTCCTCAGGTATCCGGCTAATACTTGCTGACTCATGATTCTTTGAAACGTTCTGGGTGCTCCCTTTAACCCAAATGGCATTACTCTGAACTGAAAACTACCTCCATCTGGTGTGGTGAATGCCGTTTTCTCTCTGTCTTCTGGGGCCATCGGTACTTGCCAGTATCCACTTTTTAGATCCAGTACAGTGAATACCTTGGCTGTGCTCAGGTCTTTAAGTGTTTCGTGTATGATTGGCAGAGGTGAGGGTTCGGCTATTGTGGCTTGATTCAATTTTCGGTAGTCTATGCAGAACCGTCTTCCTTCCTTTCCCTTTTTGGCCACCATCACTACTGGGAAGCTAAATGGGGATCTGCTGGCTTCTACTACTCCTTCCGCTAACATTCCTTCAAGTTGTTTATATAATTCCCTTTTCTTCTCATCCGAAAGGCGGTGTGGTGGGACGCAGATAGGTCTCTCGTTAATTAGGTGGATTTTGTGTGGTGGTACTTTCGCTGTTCCTGTCACGGGGGAAAATACTTCGCTATATTCGCGTATTAGGTCCGCGTATCCTTCCTTCTCCTGGTCTGGGATTTGATCGAATAGTGGCCAGTGGATCTCGTCCTTCTTTTGTTCCTGGCGAATGGGTACGAAGTGGGTGGTTGTTCTGATTGATCTTCCGAAATTTAAACAGTTTCGCATGAAGTCTATTGAAGCCTCTTCTTGGGAGAGCCAATCGCGTCCTAAGATAATGTTTTCTCTTAGGTTTTCTCCCACGAGAAATTTCCATTCCTGTGTTGTATTCTGGATGTCAAATTTCAACGAAACGATGCCCTTTATTCGCATTACGTCTCTTGTATTCGCCAGTTTAAGGCATTTGATGGAAGATTGCTCTAGTTTGGCATTTTGTGCTATGGCCGTTTTTATTAGAGAGTGTGAGGCTGCTGAGTCTATGAGCGCTTGATAGGTTTGCCCCTCTATGTTCACTCTTATTCTCGGTAGGAAGGAACCCGATGTTGCCGTGTGGCACTCTGCTAGTTGTCTCGGTTTCTTCCTTCTTCGCCCGGGTCGCTGTGTTAGTACTGAGCTCCCGGGCGGTACCGGTTTTCCGGGTTCCGGTCTCTCCTGTTTCGGTTTACTGTGGATCTTTGGGCCGGTGGTTGGCGGTACGGTGACCGTCGAGGTGGAGAACGGCGAGGCTGGTCACGGCGAGGCGGTGAACGGTGCTGAGATGAACTCCGCTGAGGTGACCGGTGAGGCGGAGAGTCGTGTCTGGTTTGGCGTTGGCCCAGAATCTTAAACCTTCCTTTGGAGTTCTCATACCTCATCGCCTGGTTCATCCACTCCTCCATGGTGGTGGCGTATACGTGGGCGTACTGTGGTAACATCTGACTATTACAGAACGCCGGTACGAAAACATCTAACTCTGAGAGGTCTTTCTTTGGGTGAAGCCGTGCGAACATCCTTTGTTTGTTTATTATGAATTCAGCCAAAGATTCTGTGTTTTCTTGAATTTTGTGGAATATTTGGTTTTGAAGCCGGAGTTCCACTTCTGGTCCCTCGTACTCCCGAAGGAAAAATCTTTTAAAGTTCTCCCATTCTGGGTGCTTGTATGTGTTAGCCCAGTCCTTGGCCTTATCTCGGAGCTGGGTTGTTGCTACCCTTGCTTTGTTTTCTTCGTATGTTTTTGCCGCTTTAAAGTACTCCTCGCACCGTTCCAGGAAGAGTCGTGGGAATTCTTCCAATCTCCCGGAAAATATTGCCTCCAGGCGAGGTTCCCTTTGACAAACGTACATGTTTGCAAATTGTCTTGTTATCACTGTCCCTATTTCCGTTATTTGACTTGCCGTTATTTGTATCGTCGGGGTGTCTGTCCTCCCCGTTGTCTGTAGGGGAACATTCGCTGTGTCAGCTGAAGTCGAGGTTGAAGCCGGGAGGTCGTTTAGTTTGTCGTTGGACATGGTGGCGCTTTCTGCTGCCGTGCTACGTGTTTGTGGCATTTTCATTTATTTATTTTTTCAATAAATAAAATTCATACCACTTGTTGGTTTCCTGAGCCCACTTTTGTTCGGTGTATTGCCACTCTTGTCTTTCCCATAGGGTAGTCACTGAATTTATGTATTTAAAATTTTTTTTTTTTAAAACATTGTTCACTGACTTGACAAACACGCTGGGCGCCAATTGATAGGTGGGGAATATCAATAGGGCTCAGAGAAACAATTCGTTGTAGTATAATCTTTGTTTATTTTATAATAATCATATAACGTCCACTAGGTACTAAGTCTTAATATTAAAGAGTGTCTATTTCACTGAATTCACTTGGACTTAATTCTATGGAGTGTCTAATTCACTGAGTTTACTTTAGGTTACAAAGGCACTGGGTAACTCCACTGAGTTGACTTTAGTTTACAAAGGCACTGGGTAACTTCACTGAGTTGACTTTAGTTTACAAAGGCACTGGGTAACTTCACCGAGTTGACTTTAGTTTACAAAGGCACTGGGTAACTTCACCCCGCGGTGACTTTCCTTTCCGGAGGTAAGTCGAGGTAAGCCCTCCACGGGTGGAAAGTCCGTGGTGGGGGTTTGGCAGCTATTTGCTGGTAACAGCGGGAGTCTGCAGCTCCGGGAGAACTGCCTTCTGTAGCCAAAATCCCCCCTTTTGACCGCCTGTCGAACTCGACGGCGGTTTCTTCGGTCGCCCGTCCCTGGCGTCCGGCGGCTTGTGATTGGCTCGGCATGGCGCACGGGGTTTATCCCTTTGGGGCTGCAGCGGAGCCTTCCGGGCGGGCGAGTTCTTTCAACGGCGTTTTAGCTCATTGCCATCTCGTATCAATACTATATTTGCGCACGTTCCAGAGTGGAAGATACTCTCAGTATCGCCCTGCTGAAAGACCCCCATTCAGAATTGAAAGGTTGTTTGAAATGGCTTTTAGTCGTGTTTGGTAACCAGATTTGAATAGACAGGTATTACCTCACCTTCCTATTCCCCTTCTCCTTCTCCTCCCCAATACCTTCAGCCTCACAACATTCTCCAATTGGGAATGCCATAGTCTCACTGGCTCCAGACGGTTGTTAGCAGTTGAGACTCTTGTGCGGTATTCATATAAAAAAAATATTTTTATCAAAAAATCACTTTATGGCTTGACATTATAATTTAAATGAGAGGATTTTTTTGTTTGTTTTGAAACCGGCCTATAGGGTTCAAAGGGTTAATATAATCGACTCACAACATATCATTTGAATGAAACCGATCGATTAAGCATAAATATAAATAAAGTGTAGTGTCTTAAAACAAAAAAAAAATCCTCTCATTTAAATTATAATGTCAAGCCATAAAGTGATTTTAAAATTATTTTTTTTATTTGAATACCGCACAAGAGTCTCAACTGCTCCCAACCGTCTGGAGCCAGTGAGACTATGGCATTCCGAATTGGAGAGTGTTGTGAGACTGAAGGTATTGGAGAGGAGAAGGAGAAGGGAAAGAGGAAGGTGAGGAAATACCTGGCTATTCAGATCTGGTTACCAAACACGGCTAAAAGCCATTTCAAACAACGTTTCAATTCTGAATGGTGGTCTTTCACCAGGGCGATACTGAGAGTATCTTCCACTCTTCTACTCGTTCTGAATAAGACAAAACATAAGATAGAACGAAGAAAAAATGAGACAACCTGAAATAGAAATCTGACATAATAACAAAAAGAAAGGGAAAGATGTGTACATAATGGAATACCATGGAATACCCGAACCACAAAGTAACTGCTTTCTATCAAAATAAAAATATTCATTTTATTTCTTCAAAAGATGCAAAATTACTTCATGGAGTCGTGTTTATTAAATTAACAACATTTACTATTTTTTATCCCGACGACGGGAGCTTTGCTTCTGAAACATGTCGATATTAACATATTAAATAAAGTGGTTTTAAACAAAGACATTTTTTTTATTTATTTATTTAATCTAAATCAAATGTAATAATGTTACTATTAAGTTCTGAAAGTATTTTTAGTTTTTATTATTATTGTGACAGCTGTTTCGGCATTCAAGACCACTTTCAAAATACAGTGAAACACATTTAAATAAATCAGTTAAGAAAACATTGTCATTTAAATGCGGGAAAACACATTATAAACGTAGAAATCTCACAGACTATAAAATTTTAATCATTTTATAATTACGTCAGTTTTACCGATAATAAATAATTATTTTAAACACCCGTCCAAATTAGAATTCGTTAGGAGTAAATAAAATCGTACAAATAAATCGTTGATATCCGGATTTAAAGAAAATATTCGTTTATATCGTTTCCTTAAAGTTTTCATTTTGTGGCTTAAAGGATTGTACCTGTTTACAATCGATATTTTTCAGCCACGTAAAGGTTCAATAAAATGTTCTTATCCTGAATAAACATCGAGCCTTGACATCAGTTGGAAGAAAGAAAATGCAAATTACGATTAATAACTGATTTCCAGGAGCATTATAATCAACCCCTTCAAAATAACTCTAGTTTGAAAGTCTTTGTTAACTTATTTATCATTTAGGGACGTCAATAAGATTAGTCAATAGATTTTTTTAATGAAGTAATGATTTTATTATTTCTCCTTTTTTATATATTCCATCGATTTAAAGTTAAATTTTGGGTCTTTCTTGATAGTTTTTGTTCCTTTTTTACCCTCTTCACTGTCACGTTTAAAAGTTAAACACCAACGCGTTTGAAAAGACGTAACGAAGCGTCTTTCTATATTGTTACCCAAAATGAGGTTCATGTGAATGGTATTATAATACAAAAAGTATTCTAAACGTGCTTTGTGTTAAAAGTTAAAACAAATTGGTTCTGTTATTAATTTTCTGAAAAATATAAAATTTACCAACCTGACACAATTGATACAATCAACATTAAAAATAATAACGATCAGGTTATTCGTGTAAACTTTAAGGTTTTTCGTTTTTGAAAGTTACTCGAGGATAGAAAAGCATTAAATGAGTTCGTAGGTTAGTATAAGTTGTTAAATAATAATTATCATAATTGGATTAGGTACCTGTAAAGCGCTGTTTTCGTGGGAAAATCACCTCGAGGGCGCTTTCAACTAATTTATTTAACCTGTAGCTTAGAGTTATCACTAATAACATACAGCTAAGATTTATTACTAGTCGTTAATAACTAAGATGTATAACTGGTGACTTACGATTAAGACTTATCGCTTGCAACTAAATACTGAGACTTATAACTAGTGCCTTACATCTAAGACTTTTTGCTATTGACTTACGCTAAGACTTGAACAAGTGGCGTAAAACAAATACATATTTATGACTAAATTTAAGACCAAGTGGGTTTTAATACACAAGTTATGAACATGTTGGAATATATGAAGTTTTGCGTCAATCACTGAAGAAGTGTACACCTGAAATTGTCTGAATAATATGTACCTACTACCCGCTAAAAAATAAATTTTGTCTTGAAATTCACATCAAATACAATATTTTTTTATACTTACTTAGCTGTCAATTTTCTTAGACTTTTTTTATATATAAATGCAAAGAATTCACTTTTTCAATAAATTAAAATTCACTTTGTGGTTCGTAGAGGTTTAAAAAAATATATATATTTTAATTACCTAAATAATAATTACTTTGTTTAAAACCACTTGTTAATATAAATAACTACTTGTTTCAGGAGTAAAGCTCCCCTCCTCAGAATAAACAATTTACCTACTAAAAATATAGACAAATAATAATAAAATAGAACAAATTAAAAACACAAACAAACTTTAAAATAAATGATGAAAGTAGGTAAGTAATTCGTCAAAAATACAAAAATAATTGAAAAAAAAATATTATCAGAATTTTAAGAAAAGGAATTATTTTTATTATTATTATAAATAAAATAAGGAAAATAGCAAGGAATAATTTTTTTATTATTAATTTTATTGCCTCCCGACGGCCTCCATGGTCG
This sequence comes from Halesus radiatus, assembly GCA_022606495.2. Classification (NCBI taxonomy): domain Eukaryota; kingdom Metazoa; phylum Arthropoda; class Insecta; order Trichoptera; family Limnephilidae; genus Halesus; species Halesus radiatus. Next base: position 14,990 of record JAHDVE020001926.1, on the reverse strand, counting down.
AGGGGTAAGGCTCTCGACTACGAATCCGAAGGTCGCGGGTTCAAATCCCGGCGTGCGCAAGTAATTTTTATTTAATTCATTTGTGTTGTTTCACAATTAATTCATCTAAAAATAATATATGGTATATTTGCGCACGTTCCAGAGTGGAAGATACTCTCAGTATCGCCCTGGTGAAAGACCACCATTCAGAATTGAAACGTTGCTTGAAATGGCTTTTAGCCGTGTTTGGTGACCAGATCTGAATAGCCAGGTATTTCCCCTTTTCACCACCTTCCTCTCCCCCTTCTCTTCCCCTCCCCAATACCTTCAGCCTCACAACATTCCCCAATTGGGAATGCCATAGTCTCACTGTCTCCAGACGGTTGGGAGCAGTTTGGGACTCTTGTGTGGTATTCATATAAAAAAAATAAAAAAAAATTGCAAAGTATTAGAAAAAAATGTGATAAGGAGCCCTGGAGAGAAAATAAGTTAGCCTTTTAGATGCTGTGTTGATGGCCTGTTGGAGGAAAATAAAACGTTAATTTTAGTTTTGAATTACCCATATTGCAGGAGAGAAGAAAACAGAAGCGAGCATATCGTTTCACATCGCCGTTGAACACAAGAGCGAATTGCAAAAATAAACCGATCTCATATGGCAATACTAGATTGGAAGTACAGCACACTCGATTCAATGAGTATTTTACACAATTTGGTTGTTGGTATTGGACCCAATGACTCTAGAATATGTGTTCGATAACGCAGAGGGGTAATCAAAATAAATGTTCTTCACCAAACGACAAAACTAGTTTTTTTGACATCACTTCTGGAGTATCTTTCTTGCCCCACACAGTTCTTCAATCGTACTATAGAAGATTAAGATTTTTTTTTTAAAACCGTGGACCATAGCACGCAATAATAAAAGTAATTACTTTCATTATAAAATATGGAAGCCTTAGATACTAGTACAGTTGAGCGCCATCTTGCTTTAAATTCTTACTAGAATACAAAAGAAAGTGTGCAAAAGGGATCTTTAGATGAACATTTCGCAAGGAAAACAATTATTATCGTATCGGGCGCACCAATTGCGATTAAGATCTTCGAACATCGCAATTCCCACAAGTACCTACTTAGTTTAACAATAATACGTAGACAAGAGCTCAATATACCGTTTCAGTTAAAGTTAGTTGTAGATTCGATAACAATTTCCAGTGAATAAGGATAATTTTCGACCAAGATGTTTAGTGTAACACATTTTCTTAGTGCTTATCGTGCTTGGTTAAATGAATTCACTCGCTTTTATTTTTATTTTATTTAGTTCCACTTTCCGGAGCAGCCTATGTTTTTGTTTACTCCTGGGAATTTTGTATTGGGATGTTTCAGATAAGGGAAATTTGGGGAAGGGAATGATGAAGGTAGTAGTTTTTTGTGGAGAATCCATTCAAATAATGCCATTTTCCTCCATAAATGTGCCTATTTTATCACCACTTTTAATGTCGATTCAACAAAAAATTACCTTCGCTTACCTTTTTAACGTTTTATTTTCACTTAAAATGGAGTAAACTCCATCCCCGAGGCTCTTGGTTGTTGAAGACACCCATGTTGAAAGAGGGAGGAAAAACAGAAATAAATTAGTAGCTGCACAACCGTAAAATGAAACGTAAAAACTTGCTGTTTTTATGCAACATTATATTAAATCTATCTTTTGGCATGTCTTCCACATACAACAACAACAATTACGCATTTTATTGGAAGCATCATCCATTGAATTAACATTCTGAAAATACACAGAATATCCATCTGCCATCTGTGAATTTTACATATTGCATTACGTGCGATGATACAGAGAAATCAATCAGATGGAAAACACACTTTTCAACAGAGTGAAACATTTCTCCATGTATCTGTATAGTATCTAAGGGACAAGGAAACAGTTGAGTCCAGTACCTGGAAATTTGTATAGTGTAAAGTAAACAGTGCCTATTGTACTATTATAGTGAATACGGGCTCTGTACAGTAAACCCAATTTCTGAGAGACTACCTTGACTCTAATTTCAACGGAACCCCATGACTTAGCTGGTCACTTAAGACTATACCGAAATATCAATGGAAAGCTTATTGGCTTCTAACGTCAAGCTTCGAATATTTTTGTTTATTTTACTCAAATATATCACGATTCTGAAGTCAGTTAGTAGGTCTCATTCAATCCTCAGTCCATATCGAACCCATCTCCAATATTGGACGAACTCTAATAATATCTTTTCTCTGTCCAAGTTCGTTAAAGTTCATTTTTGTCAAAAAAATAAGATTCAAGTGACCGTGCTTTGAAATCAATGGCTTATTGATGATACTGAAGAATCGATTTGCAATGTTAACTTGACTTAATTGGGACTCGAAACAAGATTGAAAATACAAGTGCCAATTAGGGTAAATGAAACAGTTTTAATGAATCATTTTTATGATAACAGGAATATGTTTTTTGGTATTGCTTTATTAAATAATGTGTATTCAATATCATGACGTATTTATATTCCTTTATTATCAGAACGAAGTACCTACAAATTTTATTTTCTTAAATACGTTTTTTACCCGCTTTCTGTGACTAGATATCATAAAAAGAGTATCCGACTTCGTAAAGAAAACATTTCTGACTTAATAGGAGGAAAAATATCAACGATTTATGAATGAGTTCATTATTACGCACAATACTGCTTTCCGACTATAAGAAACGCCTAGAATATTTCAAACTAGAAACATTTAAACATTAAAACAAACAAACAAGACAAAAATAATATCAAATTTATTTTCAAAACTATAAACAACCGTGTACAATCTTCACAATCAAAATTAACCCCGAAATTTTTCGTATTCCTTTCCAAAGAACGAACTTAACCTGAGCGTGGCTGAGTTGTCATCGCGTTTGAGTCTGACCCAGGCGTGGAGGTGAAATATAATAAAAACAGTAATTATTGAATGAAACACTAGTATATATTGATTAACTTGGCGGGTTTGCGATAAGCCGACGTAGCTCAACGGTAGAGACCCAACATTTCTTGGTATTATCTGAAAATATGGAATTAATTTAATCGTTTAAAATAAAAAAAACGAAATTTATAATTTTACAGATTTGACACCTCACGATAAGTGGTAATTTTCAGTTCAGTGTATATAGTTTTTTGGGGGTTTTAGATTTTAAAAATTACGTAGTAAAAGACGATGTAAAGGAAAATCTGTAAAATTTAATTCTTTCGATGAAACATTCTTGAAAATGTTGCAAAACACATTTAAAAATAAATGCTTTTTGCAACTCAGAAAACATAAACCACATTACTGATTAATCGCATACATCAATGATTTGTCGTTACGATTCTTACAACAATGCATATCTGTTTCTCTGTAGTAGATGTAGAATGTTGAAAAATATCTTAGTGCGGAAAAATTATGCCTCATCGCCCCCCCTAATGCCTACCGTTACAACCCTGTTGCCGCTGAGGCCAAAACCCGCCACCACCGCCCCCTTGGATCTCTCCATCGCCCCGGGGAGGCAATATCACCCAATTCGGGAATAACCGATTTAAAGTGAACTTCGATGATAAAATATCTCCTAAGACAAAAACGATAATAAACGAAGTGTTCTAATACAGTTCTTAATGAATTAAACCGTTTATCATTGCATGTTTATCTACGGACACTAAACTGGGAGTCACAGCAGCTGGCTTAATAGGTTAAATTATTTACTTTTCAACTTTATTGCTTAATTTACTGCGCCCTCACCGTATTTGCTAGCCATTGTTTCAAACTTCTAATTATTATAATGCAGGTAAGCCATTGATGGATAAAATACCAGATAAGACCCCCTCTCGCCCGTTTATTCTTAAATTTTAGATAAGATAAGCCTCCTTATTCCGTAATTTTACTTAAGGTTTAATTAATTCTGTATAACGGATCTCTATCTATGTTTTGTACCAAAACGTGATCCGTTTTAACTGAGTTTCTGTAGTTTGCCTCCACACAGTTTCATTCTTAGTAGAAGAAAATATTTCTATTGTAAAAAAGTGCCAAGTTTTTCGCGTGAACCCCACTTTTTCCCCCGAAGACTAAAATTTATTTTTAGAAAATCGCATTACGCATTACAAATGAAACATTATTGATAACAACGCGTAAACATAAATTTATTAGTTCTCCATGAATTGATTCCCTTCAATTGTAATTTTAAAACAATGGAGATCAAACGTGACGATGTTAATGACCAATGAAGAAATAATTGAAAGAGTGAGAGCCCTAATAATACAGAGTGAGACAAAATGTAAATGAATTAGCATCGCATAGAGTTGCACTCTTCTCTTGCCGTCGCGCATTATTTTTTAGGAAGAGACGTGAATAGTTTCAGCTCCTACGTTATTGGTTTAAAAATACATCACCAAATTTATAACGTCTCGGCATTATTTCGTGAGAAGCCATCTTAGTTAATCGACTTATTTTGAAGGGTCAATTGGTTAATTAAAAATTATTAGCTTGAAAATCATATAAAAATTATTAGCTTGAAAACCATATAAAAATTATTAGCTTGAAAACCAAATAAAAATTATTAGCTTGAAAACCATATAAAAATTATTAGCTTGAAAACCATATAAAAATTATTAGCTAGAAAACCATATGAAAATTATTAGCTTGAAAAGCATATAAAAATTATTAGCTTGAAAACCATATAAAAAAGATTAGCTTGAAAACCAAATAAAAATTATTAGCTTGAAAACCATATAAAAATTATTAGCTTGAAAACCATACAAACATTATTAGCTTGAAAACCATATGAAAATTATTAGCTTGAAAACCATATAAAAATTATTTGCTTGAAAACCATATAAAAATTATTAGCTTGAAAACCACATAAAAGTTATTAAATGTTCAGCCCACGAGTATAGAAATGTTTCAAGTAAAAAAAAAACGGACGGAATAGTATTTCACAGGTAAATGAATGTTTATAATACTAAAATGTTTACAATACAAAATTGAATAAATCGGGGGTATATAAATTAATTTGTAATGATTGCAGATTTTTTTACATAGGAAAGGCTTCAAGAAATTTAAATATTAAAGTTAAGGAACACCTTTTTTTATGAATACCGCACAAGAGTTCCAACTGCTCCCAACCGTCTGGAGCCAGTGAGACTAAAGCATTCCCAATCGGGGAATGTTGTGAGGCTGAAGGTTTTGGCGAGGGGAAGGAGAAGGGGGGGAGGAATGTGGGGAAATATCTGGCTATTCAGATCTGGTCACCAAACACGTCTAAAAGCCATTTCAAGCAACGTTTCAATTCTGAACGGTGGTCTTTCACCAGGTTATTTACACCTAAGGATATTAATTATAATTATATATAATTATAATTATTATTATTCTGAATTTGCCAACCTTGTTTTGGAAACAGATCATTATTTTGATATAAATAAAGGTTTAAAAATTTAACATTCAAATACAACCGGTTTAGATTTAGACAAATTTAAAATTTTGGAATTTACAAAAACTGTTAATAGTCAATTAAATATATATTTTTTTTTAATTTGCTATCTCTTGAATTTTAATTTTATATTAGTATTAATAATAAAAATAATTTAATTTTTAATTTCTAATATAAATTTGTTATTCAATGTTTTATCATAATTTTTATTAGCATTTTTGATTAATTGCTTAACTAATTTAATTAATTGTTGTTTATGTATGTTTATCATTTTTCTATACTTAACATTATTATTTTTTAGTATTCTGTATGGCCTGATGAGGAAAGCTTCGCTTTTGAAACATGTCAATATGTATATATTAATAAAGTGGTGATTACGAAGTATTTTATAATTCATTTGTTTACAATACGATTGTCAAACATTTATCCAATTTATTTTAGTATTCACAAATGTTTCAGCGTACGACATTTAAGCATGTTGTCAATTAATATTTGTATTCACCGCTGAGGTTCATCTCAATAACACGGACAAATTGTCTAAATTATCATTTAAATGGACAGCCCTCAACCAAAAAAATTGTTACCTAAGAATAAAACTTAGGCGCAGCGAATACTGCGCGGAGTTTGAGGCTACCATAATGTACTGTTTTAACAATTTATTTTTAACGATAAAATATATCTTTATTCATATTCAAAGAAATGTTAAAAACAGCATTTAATAATTTATCATAATCCAGAAAAAATACTCATCAACCTTTGTGAAAAATGTCGCCTTTTAAAAAAAAATGTCGCCTTTTATTTATTACACTTTAAAAATGAAATATTAGGAAATTGCTACCCCAACTGTTGCTGAAAGCTCCTACCCTAGTTGGGTCATAGTTATATTTTGTTTAGTTCATTGTCATTGATATATAGGGCGTTCGAAAACTAGGCATGTGGTACAAACAGAAAAATGGTGAATCTCATTTGGAGACGATTTTGTGGTATAACTTTTTTTTTGATTTGGGCTTTCGTTTTCGAGTAAATCGAGTCCGAAGTTAATGTTTTTTAGTAAATGTTAAAAAAAATCAGTCATTGCAGGGTTACTATAAGGTATTTATTATCTTTAAAATGTGTCGAAGTGCCGGCTACAATATTTTTTTAACCCTTTAGTTTCGGAAAAAATATGCTAAAAAAGTTTTTTTAACGTCGTAATGATCAGATCGAAATAAATGTGATGTAAATTCACCAGTTTCACGCTTGTGCCATCTGTTTTCGGCCACCGTGTATAACAAATTTGTGATATAAGTGCAGTTTTCAGGTTTCCAAGTGGTGCTTATAACAGATAAAAAAAGAATCCTGGTTCGAAGGCTTGGGGAGTCAACCAAGAATTCTTCTCAATGCTTTAAACATTTAAAAAAATTATTGAGTGAAAACAGATTATTGAGTGTTATTCGATTGAATAATGACCCAGTTCCCACAACATTATAGTCAAAATAAAAATATTATGAAAAATCATGTATCCACTTCTTGAAAATGGATTATTATTTCCTGCAGTTTACTAGACTTGTCAGAAAAAACTCATAATTAAATACAGTATTTTACAAACAAAAACGTGTTTTACTTCATGAAGAATCAATTATGAAAAGTAAAAAATAATTACTGTTGCCGCCAAATGTCCATTAAATGTCAAGCCAATTCATCCTGCAACCATGAAAACGATACTGCGTCGCCAATATCTTGGCAGCCATTTTGGTATTACTGTTCTTACAGATATTTCTGTTGATATGCCAAGTCCTTTTCTTATATAGTCACAGTTAATAACTGATTCATATCGCAAGAAAAACAATAGGATTCATTTAAATTCACTTCGAGTGTTATGAAGATTGTTAAATGAGTGGTATGAATCTGTTTATTCAATTAAATCTATAAAACAAAAAAGAAGGTTTCGTTCAAACTCTGTGCATTGCTCTATGACCAAAGGTGGGCTGTGTGTAGTTTTTCAATGAAAATTAAAAAAAACCCTCTTTTATTATCGTTTTCCGCTGGTTGTCGTGGCTAACTGCATACATTGGCGTACAAGTTCATTACCAAAACAATGAAAAAGTACATTTTTATCAAAAATTTATCTTATAATCCTTTTATCGTTTGATTTCTTTAATTGAGGCATTGTTCTTAGGATAGGCACACCTTTTAAGTCTATGTACTGCACGCCACTGCAGACATGAATAATTTACAATAAAAGATCAGAGATACAGACAGATCTTCCTGTCGTGTAGTTTTATGTTTCGCATATTAAATCTAGGTGATAGATTGCCTGATAGACCGGATGCTCGACGAGGAGTCTGACGAGCCGAGGTCGATACTCACAGCAAGTAACGGACTTTAAGAAAAAAATTCAAAATGTTTTTGAATCGTGAATCTAGTGTTTGCTAAATCGATGATAGCACACATAACAATAACGTACTTTTCAAAGGCGAAGCTTTCAAGCCAAACCGCCTGCGTCCATTCTCTTTACCTTCGGGGCCTTCTCCACTCCCGCCCGTACCATTCCGGGATCATTTTGGAACCGTTCCGGGACCATTTCGAGAACGTTCCGGAATCATTCTCGACCCTTCAAGGCTCGTTCTGCCCGGGGCGCTCTGGAGATGAATACATGCGAAAAATTTTGGGCGCAAGAACCCTTGCGGATGTTGGCAGGAGTTGTTATTTGGGGCCCTGGGGCGAAGAAACCTTAACATGCAGCGTGATCCAATAATTGGAAGTCTGATTTGAAGACATTCTCGTAGTGTTTAGGTTTATTATATAAATGTAAGTATACTTTTAAACAACTTCTGTTGTTCGCTAACATTCGTGCACGGAATAAAGCATAATTTTCACGCACTAAATCAAAAGTTTTGGGCCAGGAAATCCTTTATAACTGACACAAAAACAGAAGATTAAAAAATTGCATATTTATTCCAGGCAAAACCATTGCGTGTTTTGTAGTTTTCATGAACTTTGAACTAATAACGGAAATCAAAGTTTGGAAAATTGAACAACTAAATTTTACATTTTTTTCAGCTTAACAGATGTTTCTGACCTTCAAAATAATAATAATAATAATTGGATGATTTGTATAGCACCGTTTTTATGAAAAATCATCTCAAGGGCTCTGTACAAATACGAGTATTACTTCGTAGTCCATGATGCAAACGACGTTACGTTTACTTGAAGGTCTAAGCGAAAAGCCTTTGCAAATTTCACCACGTCAGCCCTCACTTTTCGAGTGATCAGATATCTGCATTAATAAAAATCATCTCTCAGTATGCTCCTATTTAAAAAAAAAACGTGTAAAAAAAATTTCGTATCTCCCACCTGATTATTTGATTACAGCTTTAAAAAAGTTGCTACGAATTTCTGCCTCGCGGTAAAGAAAATATACTTTACACGTTTGACATGCAAAATCCGTCGATTTTTTAGAAGCTGTAAATCCATCTGGCTTAGAACATCGTGCTTTCCGTAAAGTGTAAGCTGAAAACGTCTTCAACGGATAAACTTTTTAAACCTCGTGATGATTTTTTCACTAGCGTAATTTTAATAAAAAATCTGTAATATTTTAATTGAAATTTTGTACGAACATTTAAATTCCATTCAATTATTTCAGTAGGTACATATTGACAACCTTTTTATACATGGGAAATTTTTTTGAAAGTTTTAAAACGGTATGTAATGTTTTAGATAACTGCAAATTAATATGTAGTCTCTTAATTTTTGTCAGGTGCGATAAAATTATTCAGAATTTTTATACAATATTTGAGCAATATTTTCAAGATAGCCGATGGAACTTAGCGAAATCTGGAAAATTTAACTTAGTCTAAGCAAATGTCTACCTTACTGATACGTATGAAAAAGTCAAACAAATTCGAATGATTTGAAAACAATTGCACTTCGAGGCTTCACAAATGCGGTTTACGCGATAATCGATCCTACTCTAGAGCGACATGTGGGAGAACGCGGGTCAAAATCGAATGATGTGAAAAATAACTCCGTTGATGAAATTATATGTATTATAGGTAGATTAATATTTGTGATGGAAAACAGAGCAAAGGAAACATCATAATCTATGTACATTTAAGTAGGTATTGGAATACAACAAAAGAGTTATTTATTTATAAAAAGGTATAGAAAAACAAAAGAACTAGAGTTAAAATGCATGATACAATAGAATTACAACCCAAGATCAGTACGGCATCAACATAATTTTTCATATAAACGGATGTTAAGGCTGCTTCCCGATTGTACCGATGTGCATTTTAAGAAAAATAACCCAACGGAGGAAAAAATACGCTTTATGAAAGGAGTAAGGGGTTGAGTATTTTATTCTGTCCTTTGCATTGCAAATTAATAAAATAATTCTTTCGAATGTTATCATTATACAGAAAGAAAAAAATCAATGGCCTAAATGATTTTCAGAAATAAGTACTGTTTTAGCGTCAACATAACTGCTTCTTCTTGTTAGAGTTTCTTTTACGACAGTCTAGGTCAGAGATGGCGAACTTATTTGCACACGTTGTTAAAAAAATACATATAATTTATTCAACAAAGAATACTTGCTGATGAATAGAACAACATAATTACCAAAAGAAATATATTTAAATAAATGTTTAATGCTGTTAGCTTGGTGCAATTTTTTTTTATTATGGTAATTAGATTTAATCCTTTATCCATTTGAAAAATTTGAATGCGATTTTCTTCAACACATTTAAATAAAAAAATTTAAAGATTTCCTCCAAATTCCTATAATTCATACTACTTTAGGGCAACGGAATTTTAGGTACTTTGCGATGAAAATTTACAACATTCTTCCGGTTAGCATAAAAAAATCTGATTCACAAAAAATATTCAAACACAATGTAAAAAATTTGATTAAAATTAATGATAGGGCATTTACCGGTGCACTCACCCAAATTCGAAATTATTGATTCAACGATTTACGAAGCATATCTTAATATAAGTGTTCATAGGTATTTAAAACTATTAAATAATTTGCAAAATTACTGCCTCAACACAGGCTAGCCTAGTAAGACGGGTTATGTGAAACTTCAACTATAACTGTTATTATATTATTTTCTATTTTACTCTATAACCCACCGTATATTTTACATTATTATTTATTTATTTATTTATTCACGCCTAGAAGGCTTTTACATATTGATACATTTATCACATAGTTTTATAAAGGAATACACTAATGTACACATAAAATAATAAATAGGTGTAAAAGAAGTAAGTAGATGCAATATAACAGTATGTAGTTACAGCGTAATTATCACAATGAATAATAGTTTATCCTGTGATTACATTATAACAGCAGGTTGTACAAAAGAGTATAAGAAGTAGTTTAGTGCATAATATAATAACATAAGTATAAAAGAAGTGAGAAGGTAGATACTATTTAAGTAGCTAGTAATAGGTGGGTAATAAAAGCAGTAGAATTATAAATACTATGACGTTGTAAAATATTAACAGTTTATAATATACGTGTTTATAAAACAGCAAGCCTTTATTATACCTGATTGGGTATTTTGCAGAAACATAACATAATAAAAAGTGCAATAAAAAACGATGTACATGAAAAAAAAATAAATTATAAAAACATTCAAATAAACTGATTTTTAGCTTGGACACAGTGTTGTAACGGTAAACATCAATTGAACTGAACTCATTACCAACTCTGTGCAATCTTTGAATAGGAGAGTTCTCGAAATAATTATTTGAAGACGCTGGATTGTTTTACAGAGCCGTATGTCACGTGTTACGGCTGGGTACATGCAGGGTAATAAGGCTCGTTAAATCCAGGGCGTCCAATCTGCCATTTGCTATTTTGAAGAGACATACTAAATCGCTCACTGTGCGTTTAGATGATAAATCGCTTAGGTTAAGTAGGTTCATTAAAATATATTATACATGTCTTTTAGTTATAGTTAAATTTAAATACAATAAAGATATTATTATAATTATTATATTACCTTCGAGAATAGTTTATAACCTTATAACTACTTATCTATGCACAAACCAATAAGTTGTGCAGTTTTAAACATTCGTCTACGCTGTCTCAAGATAAAATAATACCAAACATAATATCTTTGCCTATGAAACATGTATTATCGGAGGTCCTAAATAATAATTACTAAATCTGCATCCTCCTTTACTACTCTTGAAAGTTTTGGTAAAATTATTTATGTTTTTAAGTTGACTTGAAAAAGGTTACATTCCCGAGTTTCTCAGGTTTACGATCCCTGATGAAGATTTTAATTTTAAACATAATTTCTTACTAAGCTCAGAATGGGTTTACTTTGTGTCAAACGCACATACAAAATAATAATTAGAACCTTGAGATTACTTCGGCAATATTAAACAATGTTTTCTTAAACAAATAAGAGACAGTCATTATGAAATTTCTACACTAAAACTTGTTAGGTTAGTAATTATATTTATTTGAATCAGTAAGTAGGTTTTCACATAGCCCGAAAACCAATTATGTACGCTTTTTATATTTTTAGTCTGCTACGGATTTGGAAAACATTTCTTGCTTGAATTTTCCTTTAGCGCAGTCAGTTTACCTTATCTCTACCATTAAACCCCCTAACCAAGAAATTCTCTCTTTTCTCGATTGATTTTAAAATCCGCTGAATAGAAATTCCTGTGCGAAAATAGGAATTCTTGAGAATAATACAACCATCGGTAGGAAATAATCTTATCAAAGCAATAATATTCGTTATTATATCTCACACCTTGGTTGAATTGAGTTGATAATGCAGATCTGTTTTAGATTTGAGCGTTCTTTACTATGTCTTATATCTCTGAATAGTTTTGTTATTTTTTCCTGCATGCCTATACGAATATTATTTCTGCAACATCATCCAAGCTCAAGTTGTTGTTAAATAATTTTAAAATTCAGAATTACACGTACAATTTAGACTTGTAAAATTAAAAGATTTGACATTTCCTTGCGGTATATTAATTGAAGTGGGGTGTTCAAATAATATTTAAGAAATAATTTGTTTAAAAAATCACTATTTTTTTCCTTTGCAAGCTTGTCTCGTGAGACAAAAGAATATTATGTTAATATGAAAAAGGGGCAATTCCGAAGAGTAATTTACAAAGATAACTAAAGAGCATTTGTATTGAGATTCAAACAGAATACATATCTATTTATTGTATTATATACGCCCTATATGAGCTTATACATACATAGTTAGTTATAGTAAACAGGTGCAAAACACATCACAGTAGGTACATAGATAAAATAATTAACAAATACAGGAATAACATAGTGTAAGTATCATTCCTAGTAATAAGTTACAGATTTAAAACATACCTCACATTCACTGACTAGATACTAGTACTCTTGATACATACTCGTATATTAATCATTGTTGAAGATGTATACAATAATCGTCTGTTTGAATTTGTATTCCGAGCAGTTAAACATACCTACTATATCTCAATATGTATTTCCTTCTGCGTGGAGTCTAGGTATCAGAGAATTTTTTAATGACTCAGTCCTGAAATTATTGTTACAGTTGAATAAAATTTCAGAACAAGTAGTTCTATTTGGAATATTAAATTTAATTAAGGAATGTTTATTAAATTTAATTATATCGACTGTGTTTCGAAAAAATGCGGTATCTAGCTAACTCATTGAACATTTGTTGCACAATTATTCTCTTGACAACCCAATAAACATCAGAACACAAAAATCTAATTCTTGGTAATAATTCAATTCTTGTTTTTTCTAACTGTATTGCATCCCAAATATACAGCCAGGAAAAACGACTAGACCCACATCTGTGCCTTAATTATTAATTCACGTTTTATATTACGGCAAGGAAAAAGGTAGCCACCTACTGCCTAAAATGTACTGATTTCACGGCGTTTTTCGACCTCTAGCGGCAAAAAACGATCTACTAATGAAATGCAATTACGAACAAGCCTCAAACCCACATAAGACGCTCCTGTGACAGTTCTATTTGTGTTTTATCGCGATTTTTTTTCTCGAAAATAAGGTTTATACCTTAGACTCAAAGATTTTTTTCAAAAACTTTACTAATCATTAATGGATTAAGATAAAATAATTCTACATTGCTAACCATCAGCCCTTCCTTGTCCTGATACATGTTTTTTTTAAAAATTATAATGAAAAACTTCTTAAAACATTTTACTTTTCTCCTACAAAAATTGGATTTTGGGGGTTACTGCCTTTTTTCTAAAAACATTCGATATGAAACATATCTGGATACAAAAAACGTCCTCTTGATGCTATTGCTTGTTAGATGGAATTGATAAATACGATGAATGCCAAAAGAAAATGCTTTGTCGTGAAAATATCATGTCGAGAAAAAAAAATCCACAGATTTTAAGCATTTTCAGGTTAATTTTTAAAAACAGTATTTTAAATATGAGCCCAATTTTAAATACCCGGCCTGGTTATTCTTTTCATTTGGACCAATGGTATTTCCTGTTAAGCCGGAAACTCGCCCTTTTCAAATATCTCTAACACGCTACAGTGTCCCCGATATCCCGAATAGCATCCGTTATGAATTATTGTTTTCCAACTCCATTAATTTAAAAACCGATTGGTCATCATTCATCCAATACTTTTGTCTATTATTCATGTGATTGAATACATTTCTATATTAAACAAACAACGTGTTCTATTCAAAGGGTGTAAAAATAGGTACTGAAATATAACTTGTTTTTAGATTTACACGACTTAATAAATAAATAAAATATTTGTGATGGAGGCTGTTAATGAAATGGACATTTAAACCTTTTCTCTTATTGGGTTAACATTGACAGGTTTTTAACTAACTAACTAACCATCACGTCGTTTCCCCGCAGAGGTAGGCAGAGAGGACGGACCGCCAAACAACTCGATCTTGGCATACACTTCTTGCTTCATTCACTTTCATACAACGTCTCATACATTCTCTTCTATTATTCCGACTTTTGATATGATCCGACTCAACTATTTGAATCACTTGATCGTGCCATGTCTTCCTCGGGCGTCCCCAGGTTCTTTTTCCATTCACATTCGCGTCATATATTCTCCTTACACTCCTTTTTTTGTTCATTCGCTCTACATGCCCGAACCACCTAAGCGTCCCTTTCTTAATCTTGCTCATTACGCTTACATCAACCTTGCATTCTTTACGAATCTCAACATTTTTCACACGATCATCTATGATATTACCACACATTCGTCTCAGAGATCTCATTTCTACACCATTCAGTCTACTTTCATCCTTCCTCTGCCAGTTCCATGCATCATTGACATATATCAGAGTTGGTATCAGCACTCCATTGTGGACTTCTAGCTTCGATTCTTTGGACAACTTTTTGTTTGCGCCAACCGCGTTCAGTCCTCCGTTAATGGAGTTTCCTGCATTCACCCTTCTTTCGATATCCCTATCAGTCTTTTCATCTCTCGTAAACATACTTCCCAAATACACAAACTCATCAACCTGCTCCAAGTATTCATCATTCACAGGTTTTATCTTCTAAATATATAAAATTAACATTGGATTTGTTT